>JAODKC010000038.1:3354247-3391351 GCA_026777985.1 Mormyrops attenuatus
CTACCTACTACCCATCCAAACCACACACAACAAAAAACCACAAAACACCCCCCCCCCCCCCCCCCCCCCCCCCGCCCCGGCGGGGGGGGGGCGGCCCCCCCCCCCCCAAGGGCAAGTTTTCATAGTTGTGGCACAAAGCATAAGGATATCCTTGGAGATGGATTTTGGGTTATTGTCAGTCATCGAAAAGGGCCAAGAAATACATCGAAAGGGGGGGTTTCAGTTCAGGTAAAGGGGCAGGTGCTTCCCCACCCCCCCGCCCCATATGTCCCATGATACCTTGTGCACCCTAGAGAAAATCTATCCACTACTATTCCTGTAAATTTCCACAGTCATGCAAAGAGTATACAGTTAGATAGCTCATGGCTATTTTAATTATATTTATATTAGTTATCTATCTATTTCTTCCTTTAATGGTTCTCCAGTGCAGGCCACCATGCCGCCCCTATGGCCAAATTAGAGACACTGATTCACTTAGACACATTTTTGGAAACTGGGGTACAAAGCGGAAACCCTCACAACACACACAGTCTAGCCACCTGCCAGGATGCCAAGCACCAGGCATGGAGGAATGAGCAGCCCACTCATCCATTGTGGGTAATTGTCTCATACATCAAACTCAGAGTGACATTTTAACAAACCTGAATCTGTAAAGCAGATCTGCTGGAAATCAATCAGCTTCAGAGCTGCACTGAACATGCAAACACCTGAAAAAAATGGTTTAATTAAGGATTGCTTTCAATTAATGTTAAGGTTTGTACTTGGAAAATGCTGTGAAGCTCTTGAAAGTTATTGAAACAGATTTAATACATTATTACATATTCATTGGGAGAGTCATGCTAATGATGGTTTTGATGCCTTTGGCAGGTGATTTAAAATTCTAATAGACCGACCCCAAGCCCAGCTGGGGGTGAAATAGAGGTGCGGATTTAAGGAACCGCAGCAACTGGTGGGAGTGAGACAGTAAAATCTGATCTCACACATGTAAGCGGATGGATTTTAGGCTTTAAGTACCGTTACTCGAGGACGACTGACAGGAGAAGCTCGTTTAAGTGCTCATTTTAAGGAGAAGCAGGATCCACACTGAAGTGTGTGGGGATGGAAGGACGACTGAGCGGAGAGAGCGGCCGCACTCCTGCTCTGAGGTACAAGCACCGCGAGAACATCAAGAGCAGCGAGTGTTCGCATGATATCAAAGAGCAGCGGAATTATTCCTGTACGAGGAGCCGGCACCCTGTAGAGAGATTCATACACATTTAGGTTAGTGTGATGACAGTATGGGGATGGAGCTGTCTGGTGCCGCTGATGCTGTCCATTAAAGTGTAATTGAGATGCTGTAACACTGATACCCGCCACAGAGTCAGAAAACTGTACGGAAAAATTTGTGGGCCAAAGGGTGGTGGGATTTCCTGATGTCACCTTCCATTAAAATGAAAGAGTTGTCATTTTCTTAATGGTATTTAAATGTAAAATCAGCTGTGTTGTTTCTCACTTCAGCATAGCAGCTGGTTGTGGGGGATCTGTAACCACCTGGGTTGGGGGTTCGATTCCCACACTGCAGATTTATTGTGGGATTAATTATTTGAGCTGCTTTTTATACTTTATGTCCTCTTGTTTTTCATGTCCTGATGTTTTGGCCCATTTCTTTTAACATTATTATTTAAACACATTGAGGTGTTTAAACCATCTTTATAGACCATACATCCACCACTACACCCTCGTGGTTTTGTTTTTGAGCACTGAGTCCGTATTTGTTAATATTTTAATGAATTTTATAGGTGAAATTCTTCAGGGTTCAAAGGTGCCGTGTACTTTAGTGCCAAAACGGAGGCTCGTCGTGACGCTGCTGAATGTGCAGCTACCACATGGCACCACAGCGTGTCGACGCTCATTATAGCAAGAGTGCAGACACTGCAGCGACCCGAGCGCATGGACGGTGCCCTGTGCTGATGCGGCCACTGATGCCGTGTGATGCCTTATTTATTTATTTGTTTGTTTGTTTATTTTAAGTTTATCAGTCAAATGGTCTGATGATGCATGCATTCAGACTGGACAGAGAACACCGATGGGGTATGGAAAGTATTCTAAGGTAAACGCTGAGAATAATTCTGCAAATTCTAATAATAAATGGTAACTAATCTGGTTCCATTTTTAAAATGGCACTATTCTAGCTCTCGTTTGCAATTTTCAAAAGAAAAAACAAAAAAGAAAAACAAACATCTATAACTGAGAGCCACCCACAGGGTGCCAGAACATAATAATGACAATTATACCAATAACCTTTACAAATTTTGATGTCAAACACTGTAAATTCTTGTATGTAATATAATATAATCATTACTCTTGAAAACTGTAATATACATAATATTTGACACAATTAGGTTTGAATTGTTATATTGTTCTTTGAAAGTGTACGTAAACAGGGAATTCATTATGGGGTCGTATTTGTCAGTTAATATGCTGAGATTTGCACTATGACATGTATGTGTTGTCAGCGAAAACACTTCAGTTTGATAGGCAGTGAATGACTCATGCCATGTTCACAAACGTTGCCATCCTCCAGTTTGTTTTTAACATTGCAGAAACCGAAAACTTATGAGGAACAAAGGATTGTAAACCCACAATGGTTAGGAGGCGTCCTCTGGGACATTTAACGTTAAGCAATCTCTGAATTTTATTCAGTAGCAGAAGAAATGCATGTAGTGGATGTAAGTGGGCGTCTGCTTTCGTAAATAAGCGAATGGTGTTATTTAAGGTCTTTTTCTCACTGTAGCTACCTTCTGCATTGCCGGTGGGCCCTTAGGCCCTGCTGCCTCTGGGGCTCCGTAAGCTTCCTGACCCTGCTCTCTGACCTCACTGGTACGGCGCTTTGGACGAAAGCGTCTGCTGAATAAATAAATGTAAATGTAAGCTCATGGTGTTTCTGCCCTGACCGCTGGCATGATATTTTTGCTTATGAGGTTAACAGGCATCTATCCTGTGTACCCTGCTGATAAAACCAGCATAGACCAGTATAACCAGCATAATGCTTGCTGATTATGCCAGCATATGTTGTGTCACACCATTACCAAACCAGCATGGAAACTGGCATTTTTTTAGCAGTGTAGTGACTGTTTATAGCCAACAAAAGGCCCCCAAACCTGGGGGGGACCACAACAAAGGCGTGGTTTGAGAGGTGGTAAATTCAGCCGCTGAAAGTAGGTTAGGGGTGTAAATTATGAACAGCTCATTTACAAGAAGGCCTGTGTGTTACCAGAGACCGGCGTGATCGGCATCTAGTTACGAGTTACGATATGTCACGAATGACCCTCGCGATGAAACCGTAAAGTCGGACCTGAAATGGTCACGAGGAGATCGGAGGGTGTTCTGAGAGGAGGGAGGAGAACACATAAAAAGGATTCCCCAACCCCTATGATATTCCTCGACCCCAGAGGCTCTGGTTACCGAGCGATGGAGCATACAGGTCACCGACTCTGTCAGCCTGTTCATAACGGAACGTGTGTATGCAGCAGCCCGCTAATGAGGCTTTCTGTCTCGGTTGCAGGCACGCAGGAGGTGTCCGTGAAGTGTGCGCTCAATCACATGCAGTGCCTAGGCACAAACACCTGCATTCATTTCAACAAGCTCTGCGACGGGGCCAAGGACTGCGAAGACGGCTTCGACGAGGGCGTCCACTGCAGAGGTGGGTCTTCCGGAACCGCCATACGCGATTACGAATGTTTGTATCATGATTTTGGTCTCAGTTTCATCATTTTTACCCAGTGCTTCCCATAGAATTAATAGTGCTGGCTGACTGGGGTGCCAGCCAAGGAGGCACGCAAACACCTTCAACTTTATGATGTGGACTTCCTGCTTGGTCTCACGGTGGGGTGCTGACATGCGTGAATTCAAACAAGAAATTTTAGATTTCTTGTTTTTAGATATAGGCTCAAAAAAAGCAACAGTGATGCAAATAATGTGCAACGTCAAGTTCAGAAGTCGGTTGTGTCTTTTACACAGGCTCAGTAGCCATAAAAACGCCTACGTTTAGCTGATAGCGATTAATTTTGTCATTAGGAACATAAGTAGCTAGCCTGTTTTATGGCTAATGAAGACTTCCATATATGACAAGATATCACAGATGCCACTGCTTGATCATGCCTGTTGGAATTAACTAGAATACCACTAGCAGGTTAGCAAGTTAATTCACAGCACTTCTGATTGCCAATTGCTCTATTTTTCTGTCCTATAATGACATTCAGTGAGCAATATCTGATAGTGTATTTTACTGCATACTTTACCTTAATGTAATTTGTACTGATAACTGATAACCTTGGATTACTGACCATGGGAAAACAAGGTTCATAACTAGCAAGCTGGGCCCAACAGAATGGGTCACGTGATTTACTTGCATCTAGACAAAGACGGTGAAAAGCTATATTTAACAGTCTGTAAGCTTGGTGATGAGGGTTCTTAAAATGATAGAAAATAAATAAATAAAATAACATTTTATTAGGTATTTTAAATATTGTAATACATAAAATACAATCTCTCAAAGTATTTTATTACAAATTGCATCTGTTTTTTCCATCCAACGAAATACGAAGTACAAAATACTTTTAAAAAATGTAATACATATTTAGAATACGTTTGATTGAAATACTGCCCATCTCTGATGTTAGTGGAAAAACTTGTTTGCGAACTAGCACAACAGCAGCGAATAAAACAAATTAAAAATGAATCGAGTAGTGAATGGCCTTGTGTATGTGGTGCATTTTGATGCCACTGAGTGGTTTACTGAGCAAAGTTCATCCATCTAACAGACTGTGGAAGACACCTTCCCTGTTCGTGTAAGGCCGTAGAGTGCCTCTTACGATGGAGGTTGCTCACTGAAAGTCATACGCCATGTGCTGTACGTTGTGTTGCTGAATCGTTGTATGGTTTTCAGCATGACAGCGGTTTCTCAGGCAGGGAGCGCTAGGCCTCAGCCTGGCATCAGGAAAACCAAAGGTGATGCATGGTCACCATGATACTACAATGTCCACTGTGGGATCTGGGCAGCACATAACATCACCACCTACACGGCAGCCTCTCTCTGCTGTGGACACTAATCGTATTCCTGGCAGGTCTTTTCAAAGTGTGCGTTCTCTTATCTCTCTCTCTCTCTCTCTCTCACACACACGCACACACACACACAGACACACACTCACTCACTCTGTCCTTCTCTCCATCATTTGTTCACTATTTAATTGGTTTCTCTGGAAGAAACTTCTCAAAGCCTCAAATTTCACAAGAAAACAAGGTATTGGACAGTGGTGTGAGCGATATATGATATCATTAATCTATATAGACCTGTCATTTATTTCTATATCCTACCAAAAGTAGCCATTCTTGTAACATTAGCAGAAATAAGTTTTAACAGATATAAAAGTTATATGAAAAATGACAGCAAGTTAGATTTACTGCTATGGAGACCTTAAGATTCCCTAAACACAGAAGGGGACGTGGTCATACTTACCAGAACTCTCTCTGTATGAGCTAAAATTATGTCCAAAGTGTTTCCCGTCAAGCTCTATATATGCTTCCAGCAGTGACTAGTTCAGAAGTCACTCAGCTGTAGATGATGTCTTTCTCCATGAGTGACTCCAGAACAAGAGCACTACAGTGTTACTTCCTCAGTCAAAGGGAGTCGTCAGGTAATGTGTGTTTACTTGGACTTGCAAGGACCCCTGTGATGTTTCAACTGAAGCCATCGGTCCGGAGGCTTTGTCAGTGTGTTTCAGGGGGGCTGCAGTACAGGCACCAGTGTTTCGTTTCCGCCTGCACGTCGCTGGCCTCCCTCGTTCCTGTCACCTTTGTTTTATTCTGTTATTCCTTCTCCATATTATTGCAGGAGAAACACCATCCGTGCCAAATCACATCCTGAATGCATTCGGGGTCGTCATTCGCATTGGCCTTGTACAGCAAATTCCCCTCTTCGAAATATCCCGCTGTAAGCAGTAGAGAAACAGAAAGTTATGTGAGTCATTTTGGATGAAACAGGCCGTCACAGAGCCGGCAAAGTGTTTCTGCAGTGAAATGCTCGCCAAGTGGATGCGAGTGTTTTCTGGGACCTTCCCTCTCCGCCATCATGCAACCGATGATGCCGGCGGCTGTCGCTGCTAATATGCATCTTATATCACATTTCAATGGTTATGTTTGTTTGATGAGAACTCAGTCAGGGGTTGTGGAAGAAGTGAATAGGCCATGATTGAATTTGGTCACAAACACTTAAGAATATTACCAGCTCATTTTCACTGCCTCTCTGTTCATTAATACCAAATTTCAATCAGCCTTTTTGCATAAATAAAGGGTCCTTTGCCTATTTTTCATAGCATTTGTTCAGGGATATAACCTTTTGAATAAAAGTTTTATTTACAAGCTGATGCTAAAAAGCATCAGCTTGTAAATAAGCATAGTAATATAATTTGTCACATAATTAATGTCCACATAATTTTTATATTGCAAAATTTATAAAATACCCTGTGATGGGTGCCTTCTCCTCCCTGGGATAAACTCCAACCCTGCACTGGAGAAACATTAAAGCAAGAGATGAATAGATAATTAATATAAATATGATTAATATAGCCGTGATTTATCTAATTGTGTACTCTTTGCATAATTGTGGAAATTTACACGAATCATAATGGTTAGACTTACTCACGGGTACACAAGGTATCACTGACAATGACGAATGCAAATCGGCTCGTCTGAAAATAAGGCCTGACTGTTAGTGTGTGTGCAGGGAGCCGCCAGGGGGGTCAGAAACCAGGAGAGGCATGGCTGGTGATGTCAGTGGGCAGAGTCTCAGCCCAGACTGTGATTGGTTAATAACAGATCCCCATCTTATAAGCCTTTGTTATAGCCTCACAACCCCTTTATTATCAACCCAAGTCGCTGATCGCGTATCAGCTTTATTCCTGTCAATATGTGAATAATTAAGTCTTGCATAGTACTTGGCAATATTTCTCTTCTGTCTTTCATTTAGACCTTGACAGGAACCTTAAAGGCTCAGCTGCAGAAGAATATGTGCAAGGTTCATTCACAGGTGGTGACCGGGTCTGGGCTAGCCATCTGCTATGGCGGGCATCTTCCCGTTGGGCTGAGGGGTTTATGAGCCAACAAAATTCATCGTGTGGGAGCCTCCCCAATCAGCAACATTTATTGTGCAGACCACTACCTCCCATTTTTTAATCCCAATCCAGCCCTGTTGGTCACTGGATGGATGGATGAATGGATGGATGGATGGATGGATGGATGAATGGATGGATGGATGGATGGATGGATGGCTTCATGGGGCTGGGTCTTTGATGTGCTTTCAGGTCTAAAAGAATCTACAAAAGATTTGTACACATGGGTCTGAGTATCTTAAAATAAGATTAGCCAGCATAATAATTAGATTATGTCTGAACAGTAGACTGGTTTAGAAACTATTAGATCTTTCATAAATATATACCAGATATAGAAGCCTGTTCAATATATATTAAAATATCACACTGCAACATCATCTACAGGTGAGACAGTGAATATAACAACGTGAAACAGGGATGGAAGGATAGGACTGGAACTTACTTTGGTTATCGGGGTGGAGACTGGTTTGACGGAATGAAAACTGACAGCTGATTGGGTGCACGAAACAGGTGGGCGGAGTGAGCAGGCTTGCCACCCAGAACAGCATGTCCACTTTAACTGCCCTGCCATCTAATATATACACTAAGAAGTAAGCCAATGTGAGCTGATTCTGAAGCATTGCAGGCTGATGCTAATGTATGTGTTTATTATAGATGCTATTACTTATAATAACAAGATTGATTAGATGCATTTATTATTATAAGAAGACAGAGGTGGGCCACCCTCTCCTTTTATATTCTGTTAAATTAGCCTATTCACTTAGGTTCATCACAGAAGTATTCTAATGCAGATTGAGTTGAAAAACGTAATTAAAATGTTTGTCCATTTTATAGATCACTCCTCAGTGTCAATGCTTCAGTGCACCGGATAATGGAAGAGCACAATTAATGTGATGACTACAGTTCTTATTTAACTATAGAATATTCCAGTCTGTTACCAGTGCTCAGCCCGGAGTCTTCTCTAGTCTGCAGTTTCAATATCCAGACTCAGTATGTTTGCGGAAATGTTTGATCTCACTGTACCTAATCATGACTTTTGGTGTTGATGGCTCATATTCAATTCTAATATACTAGGAGCGAATATGAACACTTAACAAAAATCAGTGAGATCACCACTGTATAAAAATCTATGCATTTTATATGGCTTTCTTTTAGTAACAATATCCTATTTTACTTGCAAATCCTCCAGTTGATAATACTGCAGTTGTTCACGAAGGCATAAAAGCCATGAGCGAGAGCTGGGCGAATGAGGCGATCCTCTCTCTTTCTATGAATAAACATGATAGCATCCTGAGAATCTCTTCATAATATCAACCATATGGGAAGTGATTTTTTTTTTTTCTGAATAATTTACGCTCCACTTTACAGAACTAAACCTTCATACAAAACAAGACAATCAGCTTATCCCACTAAGCCACCTATCTCCTACTGCACATGAGTTAGCATGCACCGTAAAGAGACAATGAACGCAGGCAAGTCTACAGGTGCGTCTGCATAATTACCTGCATTGCGCCTGAACACAGGTGGTTGTTGTCCATCTTCAAGAACTATTACTTGCTTCCGAGTGTTTTCTGGAAGTTGTGCATCAAGTTGAGGATGCGGAGTGACAGGGATGGTACCAAATTGTATATTACCTAAAACTCACTGAAAATCTGTAGATAAAATTATAGAATGTTCATTTCATTTAAAAGATTTGGAGTAGCTTGTCATTATATTGTTTCTATTAAATTCTGAAAGTCTAGGTTGCTATGCAAGATATAGTAACACTATATATTTTTAAAAAACCCTATAATGTTTGTATGCATTCATATAGTTTCATTATTCATTGTCACGTTTGTTCGGAGGAACACAGTGAAATTCTTACGCCACAGTTACAGGAGAGGAGACAGGCGTATGGGGGGTGATCGGACAAACAGTGCAATATAGGACAAACGACAGTGCAATAAAAGACAAGGCAGTGCAATATAAGAACAAGTGGACAATAAATAAGCAATAAATAGGTAATGCATTGGGGATAAGGCTGTGCAAATAACCATAAAGTATTAAAGTGCTGATGAAGTGCAGGAGTACAATATTAACAACACTCTGCAATACAATGCCGTATATCTGGAGTAAACTGTATATTCATAACATTAAGGTGTACTTCATACTGCTGATACAATGACTGTGATTCTCCTGCTTTTATAACCTCTTGTGCAACCGGAAAAAGATACACAAAGTTAATATATGGGTACTTTACTGAAGAATGTCCCAGACTCCATCCATTCGTCTCCTGGCCTTGGATATAAACAAGATGCAGCCATCCTTCATGACTTTCTTTCAAGTTTTATTTGTCAAGCGTAAACGCAGACGACAAACGTGCACCGCTGCGCAGTGAAATGCCTTTCCAAACCGCTGCATGGATTGTGCTCAAAAGAGAAAAAGAGCATGAAAAAATGAATAACGTAGATTAAAATAAAAAATGAGATTTAAATAATGCTAACAATAAAATTAAAAATAAAAGAAGTGAAAGACAAAAAAAAAGTACAGTAATGATATCAATGGCTCTGCCATGGTTGTTATGTAGGCTCCGTTCTCAGATGGTTTAACCTCAGGACCCACATTACTGGTGAAAGTTGTCGACTTGGGTGGAGCATGGTGACAATCTTTTTTTAACCACGCGCTCCGCGACCCACTGCAAATCGTCCTGCGACCAAACAGTTGAGAAGCCCTGATCTTGACAGCGGCAGTATTGTAAGCGCCGGATGATAATGCGTTAGAGGATACTGCTCAAACACTGATACATATTAAATCAGAACAGGTGGTGCCTCAGGAGACAGACAGACAGAAGGCAGGGGCAGATGTGAGGCCAGTGATTTATACACGGAAATAAAGGCAGAAACAAGCACTGGGGCACACTTCAGCTGCCCAGAGCACCGTCTAAACTGTGATTAACGGGAGTCGCTGGCATCACCCCTCTGCGCTGCATGATGCCAAAGGAGTGTATCCCCATTTCACGGGCTTATAAAATATTTATCCCAAGAGCTTAAAGACACCATCGTGCTCTGTTGGAATTACTTTTTCCAGTATCCCAGTGGCTAAAGGTTGAACGATCCGGAAAGTGGCGAAGGATTGTTGCCATGTGTTCTGGGGCTGAGAAGGAATCTGCTTCCGTGGGTGGGAAAAGGGCCTAAGGGCACCAGCGCGTGTCGACTGTGGAGAGAGACCCCATCCGTTTAGGACGCCAGTTCAGCACATGTGCAGGTGCTTATTTTAAAAGCCCTAAGATTTAGATGGATGTGGTCCATTGTACACGGTCGATGAATGAGTGACTGGTGATCACAGCGGGTCACTGTCAATAGCAATAACATGCCTCTAGAATTCCATCCCATTTCTATATATTTATTAATTAGATAGATGGACAGACAGACAGACAGACACAGACAAGGAGACAGACAGATAGATACAGCACCCTCCACAATTATTGGCACTCCGTGTAAGGATTTGTAAAAAGGGTTAGAAAAAATCCACCTTTTGGTGAAGCAGCTTCACGTCACATTTGAAAAACTCCAACCTTTCATTGAAATAAATGTAATCAAAGAAAAACAAATCCTTCATCAAGAAATAATTATTTTCAACAAAAACACATGTTCCACAATTATTGGCACCCCTGCATTTAATACTTTGTACAACCTCCCTTTGCTGGTATAACAGCACTGACTCTTCTCCTATAACATGTTATAAGGTTGGAGAATACCGAGCAGGGCATCTGAGACTATTCCTCTTTACAGATTTTCTCCCCAGAGTCTTGGCCCTCTCTTATGCACTCTCCTCTTCAGCTCCACCCACAGGTTTTCAGTGGGGTTCAGGTCAGCAGACTGAGATGGCCATGGCAGAAGCTTGATTCTGCGGTCAGCTAACCATTTTTGTATTGATTTGGACATGTGCTTAGGATGACTGTCCTGCTGGAAGATCCACTGATGGCCCAGTTTTAGTTTCCTGGCAGAGGCAGCCAAATTTTGATTTAAAATGTCCTCAATGCCATGTACCCTAACAAGGTTTCCAGGGCCTTTGGAAAAACAGCCCCACAACATCACTGAACCTTCACCATATTTTACAGTTGGGATAAGGGTCTTTTCATCGCAGCCATCCTTCCGTTTACACCAAACCCACCTTGAATGTTTATTGCCAAAAAGCTCTATTTTTGTTTCATCAGACCACAGAACATGGTTCCAGTCAAAGTTGTAGTAGCGTATCACAAACTCCAGGCACTTACGTTTGTGGTTAACTGACAGACAAGGCTTCTTTCTGGCATACCTTCCAAATAATCTGTTAGCAGGAATATTTTACTTTGTCTTGTAATTCACCACCAGTGATCCTCTGGGATTTTTTGCCTCTCTTACAATCTTCGGCACTGTATGTGGGGGCAAAATAAACTTGGGTCCTCTTCCAGGCAGGTCTGTAACAGTTCCAGTTGTTGTCCACTTTTTTATTATTTCCCTAACAGTAGAAATGGGCATTTTCAGGCAAGTAGTTATTTTGTAATACCCATTCCCTGACTTTTGAAGGTCAACACACCTCTCTCTCATTTGGTTTGTGTTCTCTTATCTTTCCCATGTTGATGGATGACTAAGGGAATTTGGCCTCTGTGTCACTTTTTATTTGTACCCCAGTTAATCAGGAAATCATGGATTACAGCTTAAATGTTCCTACACACGCCAATCAACTCAAAAATGTACAATTTACATGGGAAACATGCTTCAGTTACATTGTGTTCACTGTAATTTCCAGAGGTGCCAATAATTGTGGGACATGTGTTTTTGTTAAAAATAATTATTTCTTGATGATGGATTTCTTTTTCTTTGATTAAAGTTATTTCCATGAATGGTTGGATTTATCTATTTTTTTAAGTGTCAGATAAAGCTACTTCATCAAAAGGTGGATTTTGTCTATCCCCTTTACAAATCTTCACAAGGGGTGCCAATAATTGTAGAAGTTTGTTAATCTCAAAGGAATTGCAGGTTTACAGTAGCACAACACATTTAGACTGTACAAAAGACATTTAGACAGTAATAAACAGTAAGTAATAACTAATAAATAACAATAAACTGAAAGAGTGCAAAGCATAATTCTTTTCATATTCTTGCACATAGCCTTGGTGCTACAGCCCTCCTCAGGTCCTCCTGAACTTTTCCCTTCTGTCAGTCTGTACAGTCCAGACAAACTGCCCAGGGGTGACCTGGTGAGGAATGTTCCCACCATAGAAGTAAATGTCCTTAACAACAAAGCTGCTTATGTCCTACTTTTGCTGCACTTTATCGTAACGTAAGCCTTTCTCACAGTGTTCATGAGATTCACATGTTCTTTGAATGCGTCGTGTTGAAAAGAAAGCCATCCACAATTCGCAATGAAGCTCTTCATCTCTGCAATGTGCTGCTTATCAAGCAATACTCTGGAATTACTTGTCTCTTCTTAAATATCTGTCTTTGTTGTAAGTCTTTGATTTGTTTTTTTGTTAGTCATCAAA
Source organism: Mormyrops attenuatus (assembly GCA_026777985.1). Classification (NCBI taxonomy): domain Eukaryota; kingdom Metazoa; phylum Chordata; class Actinopteri; order Osteoglossiformes; family Mormyridae; genus Mormyrops; species Mormyrops attenuatus. The sequence continues at coordinate 3,366,902 of JAODKC010000038.1, forward strand.
AGCATTTTCACCATTTATTTTGTCTTGTTTAGCGTATTGAAAGTTTTAATCCCTGGTCGCCTATGTAACCCATGTATTGACTTTTATTATTTTTTTCCCTAAAGTGCTCTTCTTGTTTTCTGCTAGGCGTCATACAAAATATTTGCTTGCATAGCTTTCATAATTTTTACTTTCTTTATTATTCAAACTGCACAAATGTAACGATAAACCATTATGAATAAATAAACACTTGCCTGTACTATCTGGCTCTAGCAGGTTATCTTGGCCCGGGTTCTCCATACAGTAACAAGAACATCGCTGACAGGACAGTGGGGACTGAGTCACCTGATCCTGAACACACTACTATCAGTGTCACATTTGAATGGCTTTCCTTTAATTAATCCAAAAAATTCATTAAAACTACCCTGCTAATACACTTTAGGTCTTAATTGTTTTTTCTTTTTAAATGTATCCATTCAAAGTGGTGATGGAAGAAGTAGGTACGGGCTCTGTATAATGTGTCATTAATTTTTCTATAGTGTCAGTTAACTTGTACCTTTCAGATTTTAACTGGGGTGAAGGTGTAATTGCTGTCAGATGTGAAACAGACACTTAATCCTTTTTAACTTTCATCTCTGTTCCTGTATTTATGTGGAGCCTCTCACAGCTTCTGACAGCCTGATTATTACTCTCTGCAATAGCAGGAAACAATCTGGCAAGATCAAATTCTATCATGATAGAGTTCACTTTTCCAAACAGCATTTCTTTAAACTTTTATCACAATGTAAATAATTGATAGAATTACTTTCTCCTGTCTTTGTGTTCAGTGTCCCAGCTTTATTTACTTATGATCATTTTTAATTTGCATTTATCTTGCTGCTTAAAATTGGCCACTTAAAAACAAATAGCTATTTCTGTAATCCACAAAAGACCAGTAAATGTGATGTTTATCTTGGAAATATAATTACATGGTAATGAACAACAAAAGTATATATGTCTTTAATTGATGGAATGATGAAAGGTTTGTCAAATGAAATTTCAGTGAAACATCTTTTTTGTATTGCAGTAATAAAGATGTTTAATGAGGCAGAATTGAAATCATTTCAGTTACTTGCTGTTCTGTGATCTATTTCATTTTGTCACTGACATACATGTAGTTTGGTTTCTATTCACGGAGTCGACCAGCAGTCTGAGCAAATCCTAATCTAAAGTTGCTAAGATTTATTCATTCCCATTCACTTTGAATCATCTCAGCTTTATTCTCTGAGTGGCTTTAACTTTCATCGACTGTGTAAGGAGAATCATTTATCGACTAGGCTTTGATTTAAAATAGTTTACATGGGCTGTATCCATGTTTGCAGTCTCTTCTGTGTGTTTGTATCCCTGCCATACCATGTAAAGGAAGCCCGCCCTGACTCATTGGCTCATTCTACCCTGTGAAGGCCACACCCTCCCACATCATGATATATGATCTTCTGCTGGGTTCCATGTCCCATTGCATGTATACCACTGCAGGGTGGACAGGATAACTCCCAGTGCTTTTGTGTATAATGCCATTTGCCTGCATAATGCAGCCGACAACTGAGCCGTCAAAGTCCTTCACTGTGGGAAAGAAGCACTTGAGTCCATAGGCTTGTTTTGGCCAGAGTATCACAGGTACCTAAATGCTGCTCGGATCAGGGGGACGGGTGACTCATCTGACTTTTTTCCACTGCCTAATAGACAGCCTGCTGTGCTCTTTGCAATACTAAACAAGTACATATACTTTTTTTGGTGTAATAAGGGGTTTATGTGCTGAAGCTCGAGCACAGTATCTCTCGATGTGAAGTTCTTGAAAAATTGGACTTGAATCTGCCTGTCTGTTCCATAGATTGTGCCCAGTGATGCTGAAGACATTTACAGGCTACTGATTCAGAGTGATTTGAGCAAACGCTTGGGTGTCGTGGTTGAGAAGTATGTGTTTTCCGGCTTTTATGCCAACAAAAACTTGGCAGCAGTAGCCCTGGATACTCGTGCTAATCATGCATGAAAACTCTCAAAAACAATGACGTCTACCAGCAGTTGTCAAAATAATGGGCAACTGGGCTGTAACATTTTTTCTACATTTTATACATGGCGCTAAGCACTGTGGGATGTTACTTGGTTAATTAACTCAGGAACCGCACCTATTGCTTTTAGTGTCTCCCATTTATTCAGATGTTTCCTTTATTTTGATTGCTACCATGAATGTCCCATAGAATGTCCCAACCCCGGTTTGAGCAATTAATTCAATCAACAACTCAAGTAAGCCTAATTAATTAAACAAGAAAAAACACATAATACAAGATGTGCGCTGAGAGCCGGGGTTTGAAGATAAGTGGTGTTCGTCCTACATCAGATGTAGTCATTCGCCTTCAGATGGTCCATCGTGTAGCAGCAAAGTTCATGCTGATGGGCTTACTGAATAGCGTCAATTTCAGTGCACGTGAAAGCGCCGCGGCACGTGTTTGTCGTTCACTTTCCCTCTGCGAGGACAGGTGGATCTGCAGGGAAACACTGGTCTGTTGTCTTCTGTCGAATAACAAGCATGTAACATGTCTCCCTCTGTTACAGCCGGGGATATTAGGAAGCGCTGGCACGTAGATCACAAGACACAGCATGATGAATTCCCTGCTACAGCAGTAAAGTGCATATATAACAATGTGCTGATAATGATTCATAATGATTGTAAAAAACATGTGCATTGCCCCACATATTTTTATTAGATGAGTTTATTAGATAGTTGGCAAATGAGGCTTAATTAGCCAGTCCTGTACGTTAAGGGCTTGTGTTCCTTTAACCTGTTTTGCTCTTCTCGTTGCAGTTATGAGCGTATTTTAAGTTCACTTTTGTGTGTTATCCAGTGCGACAGAGTTTGTAACCCATAATGTCTCTTTTTTCTTAAATTTTATGAGCCTTTTTAATTTGACTTTAAATCGAGCAATTATGGAAAGATTGTGGGTATGGCTCCGTGTAATCCGGCCGGGATTGGTAGCCTGGAGACACAGATCCAGAGCAGGAGCATCACGTCAACCGCTCGTTGGGATTCATTTAATGAATGATGTCCAACCGTTGCATCAGTTTGAGGTGAGCAGCTGGGCACATTTAATTTCCCAGTGATGATACAAAAAAGGTTAATTATTTATACCTATGTGGCAAGTTGCCCAAATTTTACATCTGTTCAGATAGCTGTTGTTACTGCTTACAAAATATGGATTTGAATGTTTTAGATATAGATATCAACCAATATGAATCTCATATATATTTTTGTCTCACTGAAAAAAGGAGACCAAAATGCTTTGTCAGTTATCAGTTGGCACCCTGAATTTCAGGAACCACCCAGAAAGCATGGAGATATCGGCAGTACCATCTGTCGCACACGGCTTTCTGTCTTAATGCATCACCGCGGTAACGGGCTAGACATATCATGAAAGATGAGGCAGCGATGAATCCATAAATCTTTTTTATCCTAACAATGCATGTTTTGGGCCCGCTGTTTGACAGCTGACAGTTTCCAGACTTTTGAAAAGCCTTCAGTAGCTAAAAGGGAAAATGTCTCTGCACAGCGTTTTCATGACAGCTGCGGAGTTTCCTGCGACCGCGGCCACAAGCACGTGATGTGACTGGGCCACGCTCAGAGGAGGCATCCTGGAGCAATATCATGCTGCGAGTGTCTTCCAGGGAGCAGGCGAGGGAGACATGAAGAAAACGTCGGGGTGTGCTGTTGCTCAGTGGGTTCGGATGTTGTGCCCGTGATCAGATGGTCACTAGTTTGAATCGTAGGGTTGACAGTGTGATGTCACTGTTGGGTCCCTGAGCAAGGTCCGTAACCCCCGATTCCTTCAGGGACAGTCAGATCCTGCTTTCTCAGTCGTATATTGCCTTGGAAAAAAAGCATCTATAAAGCATCTGCTTATATTTAATAAAATATAAGTTGATTAGACACCAGTGATTAGGAGCCAGTGCCTTCAAGTTAATAATTCTTATTTTGCTTAGCTTGTTTTTGCTCATCCATAACATATACTATGTCATACATCACAAAAATACAGAATAGTAGTGTGTTTCTGCATGATCCGAACCTGCCCTGCCAACAGGATGTTTCCACTGAAGAAAGAAATGTCCTTTTCACAATATTTTGCAAATGTCAGATGAATGATTTGCTAGCAATGCACGCCAACACTTAAAAAAAAACGCTAATTTCCTTTAAGAAATGAACAAATCCTTTCATGTGGAAAGACCCTGAAAATAATTCTGTACCACAAAGTTACATCAGGAGTGGTCTCCTTGATCCAATTAATCAACACACTTCCGTGCTAAGGGTAAAAATTTATTGAGCAGCTTATAATTCTCAGGGGGAAGGGACACGCCCGCAGATGGAGGTCCAAGCAAAACAAGCCCTGGGTCTTTTTTAATTCTAGCTTTAAAAATGCTGCTAATCTCTGTGGCAATACACCACCAGATGTGAGATGTTTCTGTCTCCCAAAACAAATGAAAATTACTTCCTTCGTATTCCTTGGATTTAAGACATACAGTTGACATGTTACAGTCTGTCCTGCTTCACATATCAGGAGTAATATGTAACCTATGCAGTGTTTTGTATTGAGGATCCTTAATCTATTACAGGTAAAAACAGATCAAATACAATCAAAACCCTCCTGCCAGACTTTCTGTATATACTCAGTACCTACATCCCTCTCCCATTTACGTTTAACCCTGTACATACTATCTGAGATATGGGAATGAAGAAGTGAATTATGGGAAAGAAAAGAATGAGGAAAGTTTTCATGATCTAAAAGAACTTTTTCTGCGACATTGGGTGCGTTTGGGGGAGGGGTATTTGTGTCTTAATGAAATGGTCCGAAGTTAATAGTTTTAAAAAGAAAATTACTCAGCAATATTCTTGTGCTAAAAGGAGAGCAGAGTTCTTCCTTTGTTCACGGGGGAACTTTTCCTTCAACAATTTTAAAACAGTTTCGATGTTATTGCACTTGCATTTAATATTCTTGTTAGATCTCAGATTTCTGGTAGATGCCGCTTGATATGAGTTCGATGCTGTGACCAAGCTTTACGGACAGTCTGGCCATGTGACAGCTGAAGCCATTTCCCTGCGTGTGTTATGCAGAAAAAAGAGAAATGGAGCAGGCTGAGTCTTTCGATTGTTTGTGTCAGGAGAGCAGCAACATGAAGCGGCGAGGTGGGTCTCAGGGGGTTTGTTGAATGCTCTGTTGGGGAGCCTTTGCGATCGCCATCAGTACTGGGAGAAGCCATCAGGAGCCAACGAGCTGTGAGCAGTGGTGATTAGCGACCTCTGCTGAGGCATGAGTACCACATGGCAGCATGTGAGCCAAGGGCTGCACATGCAAAACAAGCATTAAGGAGCAGAGAGGAAGAGGGCAGGGCTAGCGGACGGGGTGGATGGGGGGAGCCGCTTGATTGGTCGTGAGCGCTGCAGGTAATAATACACATGGACAGGATGGACCACACTGGCATGATCTTGGTGTCACCCAAACTGTACCTGAATTATGCCATTGATGCAGTTTACAATTGGCGTGCAATTTGAAGATCTATAGATTACGTTTATAGATTGATTACGCCGGCCACAGTAGGAACAACCCTTGTTAAGGCTTGGTTGGTGAACTCACTCGATTGTGCACATCTACACAATTTGAGTCTCGCTTTAATTTGCATCTGAATCACTAAATCATATCTCAGGTACTTAGCAGGCTGGCCAGACCTGCCACATAATGTTTGGGCAACATTTAATTAAATTTAATTGCTTAAAATATCAGGTTTTTGCATTTTCCACATTTAAACTTTGTTATTGCTGCAATGTGAAATTACAACAGATGATCAATGAATGCAAAGCATATCAAATCAGCTTAAATGATATAAAATGTGTAGCTACCAATCCAACCATCTTCCAACCTCGTATCCTGGTGAGGCTCGAGGGGCCCTGGAGCCAATCCCAGGATGCATAGTGGACCATAAGCAGGATGCTAGTTAGGTATTGAAGTACAGAAGACACTTGCTGTGTTGAAGGATGGACGTACTGAGTCATTGGCAGCATAGTAGCCTCGTATCTCCAGGATCTCCAGTCAGACGCGATATGTGAAAATGAAAGAATTACTACGCTCTTGTATTAGTACAGCGAGTATAATTATCATCTTTTTCATTAGGGGGTCTGTGTTTGTGCTGCACAAACTGTGTTAGAAAATGGATGCATATCGATCAATAGTCATGACTGGCATGCGTCCTGAAGTATCCCTTAGTTAAAGGCTGATCTGCACATCCTCAGTTAGCGTGTAGCACTGACAGTGCTGGGGGCTCGCTGGGCTGCATTGAAAATGCCATCTGTCAGGGTAAGCGCTCTGCGTTATAGCTTGCTGTTTTTCTGCCTCAAACTAGTTAGCACTGTTAAGCATCTCAATTACACTTTAATGGACAGCACCGGCGACATCAGACAGTATAAGCTCCTTCCCTATTCTGTCATCACACTAACGTAAATGTGTATGAATCTATCTACAGGGCACCAGCTCCTCGTACAGGAATAATTCCGCTGCTCTTTGATATCATGCGAACACTCGCTGCTCTTGATGTTCTCACGGTGCTTGTACCTCAGAGCAGGAGCGCGGCCGCTCTCCCCGCTCAGTCGTCCTTCCATACCCACACATTTTCAGTGTGGATCCTGCTTCTCCTTAAAATGAGCACTTAAACGAGCTTCTCCTGTCAGTCGTCCTCGAGTAACGGTACTTAAAGCCTAAAATCCATCCGCTTACATGTGTGAGATCAGATTTTACTGTCTCACTCCCACCAGTTGCTGCGGTTCCTTAAATCCGCACCTCTATTTCACCCCCAGCTGGGCTTGGGGTCGATCTATTAGAATTTTAAATCACCTGCCAAAGGCATCAAAACCATCATTAGCATGGCTCTCCCAATGAATATGTAATAATTTATAAAATCTGTTTATATGTAACATAAATAACTTCACAACATCATACTAGCCTGAAAATTAATGGAAATGAAATCCCTACTTAGGTCAATTATTTTATTAAGTTTTAAGTGTTTTTCTGAATTTTTTAAAACCTGCTTAAATTACGACTAAAATGTCCTCAACAATCCTGATGGTATTAAGGAAAACAACAGATATATTTATCCAGTGTTTATTAAATGACACTCTGCTGGTACCACTTCCTGAATCAGGCCGTCAGTGGGACTTGGCAGTGAGGGGTGGGATCACTTCCTGTTTAGGGGGGAGGGGTGGAGCCTACAGAGAGCTGCGAGTTGGCATCATAGACAAGGAAGGATAAGCGAGCATGGGGCTGAGGTATAAGGAGGAATAGGGGAGATATCTGTAGAGGAGCAGCATAGATGTCTTGGGATTTGCGTTCCGACTCACTGAGGTGAAACAAATCAGAAAATACTCATTTATTGTAGATAGAGGGGGACAGAAGGAGCTAATCGGGATGAATAAGCCTGATCTCCTGACATGGCTGTGGGTTTTGCCTCCGCACATCCTTCTCACCACGTTTTATGACTTTTAATTTCATTCAAATTTGTTTTCAGTATTTATAAGAAATGGAAGCTTTTTTTTTTACATAAAGTAATGGAGTACATGATGCGATTCTAAATCTGTATCTCCCATGCTGACTAGAATTCGGCCCCACTTATACTCTTCATTCCCTAATGTTCAATTATTTGCCAGCAAATAAATCCATGGCTTACTTCTTACTCAAGGGGTGTTCTGTAAAGATGAGCTGCTCATATTTTTTCTGTACTGCAGATGGTGTCTGAGCTTGTTGCGCTTAATTTGGGCTTAACTGAAAGGGGGTACGTATTACGCATGCATCCTTTCATGGATTCAGCCATGTAGGGGACTTTAGCCTTCCGGGGTTGTGAGTTTAACTACGAAAGCCTGTTTGTCAATATACTCAATCAGACACTGAAGATCTAAATGGTCTGAGCTGACAAGACAAGATGCCAGCAGATGCATGAAAGAAATCACCGGATGAACTGACCCTATTATTATGTCACATTGTGTTAAGTATGCTAAATTGATGGTCCCTTTAACCATTACTCTTGTACATCAAGCCTAAGTAATGCATAGACCTGAAGGAACATGCCGATTTTGATAAACAGATGAGTGAAGAAGAAACAGATCGAGGGCATTGTGCTCAATTGAAAGCCATGTCAATTCATAGCAGGAGTGATGCCTGTACTAATGAACTTTGGCGCAGAGTGTTGCACCAGGGATGGAAAAGCATTCTGTTATTTCTAGTTTTTAATTTACCAGTGGAAATGTTTGCCAAAATGCTTTGTTACCCTCTCTTTGATGACAGTAGGACTGAGTCAAATGTTCCCATAATGAAACATACTTATTGTCTCTCTTCCTTTGCAGTGCTGTATGACCCAGTAGGTTCAGCCTTTGCATCCATGGTTGGAAGATCACTGGTTCACATCCCATAATTGTCAGAATGGTCATATCCTGGTTGGTGCCTTAACTCTAGGGTACTGGATATGTGGCTGACCCTGTGCTCAGACCCCAAACTTTGCTCTCAAGTTTATACGTATATGTGTGCCTTAAAAGGAGCGCATGATGGGAAATGTGAAAACAAATACATTCTGATATACCTGATTTCGTACAAATGGCAGATAAAGCTCCATTTCATGTCCATATCCAAATATGGTCAAATAAAAGTTCTCTTTTACAGATTCTGCAGTGCAAGGTATGTGAGTACAAAGCAGAGAGATTTGCTAGGCCAGACAGACAGTGTTTAATGTGCCCAGGACAGTGAGGGCTCTGGTCTGGCTCCCACCTGGCCAGGGACCTTGAGCCCCAATGCTCTGCTGTGAGCTTGTCTGATAACCCCCCCCTCATGTACTATTGGACTGTGCTGGCTTCCTGGAGGAAATAAAATCGAAATGTTAATGGCGGGGCACCTACTCAGGGCATCACAGACTGATGTTCGCCTCAGTAAACAGTAAACAAGAAGGAACTTTCAGAAGGAGCACGAGCTCTCTGCATAGGAACGGTCTTTGTGAGCAGCGTCTGTGGATCCGCACAAGCTCTCTGCATATGGACAGTTTTTGTGAGCAGCATCCGTGGATCCGCACAAGGTCTCTGCATAGGGATTGTCTTTGTGAGCAGCATCCGCAGATCCACACAAGGTCTTTGCGTAGAGGCAGTCTTTGTGAGCAGTGTTCGTGGATCCACACAAGGTCTCTACTCAGGGATGGTCTTTGTGAGCAGCGTCGGTGGATTTGCACGAGGTCTCTGCATAGAGACGGTCTTTGTGAGCATTGTACATGGATCCACATGAGGTCTCTGTATGTGGGTGGTTTTTGTGAGCAGCATCTGTGAATCTGTATGAAGTCTCTGCTCAGGGACAGTCTTTGTGAGCAGCATCCATGGATCCGCACGAGGTCTCTGCTCAGGGACAGTCACTGCACTCACCCAGCCATGGACTCCGCACACAGTCCATGCAACCTGGGATAGGTTCTAGGCTTAGCATGAACCTGTACTGGATATGATAGGTGGATGGATGCTATAGTAACTTGCTAGGTACCTAAGTGATACAAAGAACCCATTCTAATGTTTTTTTGGGCATTGATGTAAGGCATAGGCTAAATGTCATTCTATGACATACATAGAGGACTTGCTTCCAGACACTAACAGAACTCACAGATATATAGGGTCCATCCCATATGTACCTGACATGCTTCTAAAGTATTGTGAAGCTGTCACCCCCTTGCTCTGACTGCAACATCCAGAAAGAATGAGTTTAGTGAAACAGCTGAGCTCCTCTTTAGAACACATAGTAACAAGGTCATCCGGTCCAGGCAGCAAAAGAATCGAGTACCACATTGGGTATTAACAGTAAATTTATTGAACTGGATCCCAGCTCGTGTTGCACCAGCATCAGTAAATGATGGCATTTTTTTTCTTTGTGTTTCAGGAGTGATAGATAAAGTAGGCAGTTGAAATGCGGCAAGCAGCAGCTAGTGTCGGACAGCTCTCTGAAGGATGTGCGTTCTTGAGGGCAGTCATCGCGGTTGCCGTGATACATTAAGACATGATGCACTTTAAATTCCCGTTTACCGTGTTTTATTGACAGGAACCTGGGCTCGGTGGGTAATTTTACCTAATATGTCAAAAGAAATATTTTAAAAGTGATATCATATGTGTTTTTTATTGGGTGAGCCAGTAATAAACAGCCAACTGAAGGAAACGACTGACTGCATGCAGGAAACACACGTCCTATTTACCCATATCTCAACTGCGATGACACTGACACTCAGAGTTCAAAGATAACAATGACACTGACACTGCGATGATACTGACACTCCGTGATGGGGGCCTCTACGACAAGCATGAGACCCCATACTTCTTCTGTTTACTCTTGACATTTTGATATATTAATTATAGATGCATGCCGCTGCACTTGGACTGGTCTACAAAGCTGAAAATTTCACCGGAGATAATATGAAATTGGCACCTTGATGCCAGATGAATATTTCCTTGCTGGGGTTTGCCATGACAGTTTGTGGCCATTTCCTGTAATCACACATCGCACAGGTAGTGTTGCTTAAAATGTTCTCCTATTGTGCTTATCGTGGCGTTTCCATTGCAGGACGTGTAGCTTCCCTTTGGTGGACGTTTTTTTTTTTTTGCCTGAAAACTTATCTCAGATTCCTCTTTACCCTGCTGGTCCTGAGACCCCTTCAACTTATCGCATCAACATCGGTGCCTGAAAGGAAAATTTAGACGAGGAAACGGGCCCTGAGCAGGGACATATGAAGGCGATTTATCCTCATCCTCACTCCTTTCCTCCCTCCCTCCTTCTCAGAGCTGTTGCCAAGCTGCCACGAGCTGCGCTGTCGCTACGGCTGCGTCATGGCCAGGAACGGGACCTTCTGCTTCTGTGGAGATGGCTTCCAGGTGGAGGCCGACGGCCGCAGCTGTAGAGGTGCGCATTGCTTGCCAGAGGTGGGGGATTGGGTGTTGCGCATGAATTCATAGGGCTGCTGCTTCTTTAAGAGTCCCAGACAGACACACAAAGACATGCTCTCTGGGAATGTCGCTCACACCGCGGGTAATAAACATTCTTTATTTATGATCAGCGGACTGCGCGGCCTTGTCCGTTATCAGCCAGTTTTCATCTAACGGCCAGGGACGTTTGTCATTTTCTGCTCAATGACAAAAGGCTCGCTTTCTGCTCTAGACAAATTTTATTTGTTGTTATCATTTTTTTTCTTTTGTCTTTGGTTTTATACACAAAGCATGTTAATAACAAATGGCCAGTGACAGAAAGCAGTAAATGAATCTTTACACATTTATCATCCTCATGGTGACGGAGGCATGGTGGTGCAGCGAGCAGTGCTGGACCCTCACACCAGGGTAGCATTCTGTCCCCATTCTCTGTACATCTGTATGTTCTCACTGGGTTTCCTTCTCTGTTCTACTTACATACATACTGATGTCTGTAAATAACCTGTAGTTTAAAAGTGTGTGGATTATGCTTATATTACATTGTGGGGGGCAAATGTCCCTCGCAATGTGATAAAAACCTGTTACTTTGATGTTTGGACAATTTTTCTGGTCCCCACAAAGATCTTTGTATGTAACGAAAAAACTGCAAATGCCAAAAGTTGCATATTTAGTTTGGTGACTGGGTAGGGGTTACGGTTGTCATAGCTGAGATTTAGGGATTTTCCCATAGAAATGAATGGAGAGTCCCCATAAAGACATGAACACAAATGTGTGTGCGTGTGTGTGAGCATGTGTGCGCGTGTGTGAGTGTTTGTGCATGTGTATGTGTGCATGCATGTGTGTGCGTGCGGGTATGCGTGCATGTGTGCGCGCGCTTGTGTGAGTGTGCGTACGAGCATGTGTGTGTGTGCCGGTATGCGTGTGTGCATGTGTGTGCGTGCTTGTGTGAATGCGTGTGCATGTGCGTACGTGTGGGTATGCGTGCACATGCTTGTATGAGTATGTGTGTGTGTGTGTGCGCACGCGCACGCATGTGTGTGTATGTGTGTGGACTGGCACACCATCCAGGGCTCTCCCCTGCCTCCTCCCCTATGCTGACGGGCACAGGCACCAGCAAACCCGCATTTGTATCACTGCATCCCTCACCAGGAAAAGTGGTCTGAAGTTGGATGGATGGATTATTATCACCAAGAGTTATTAGCTCTTCAATATACGGCATATAAAATTATCACCTCAGACTGAATCACCTCAGTCACAGCATTGGAGGTGTATTAGGTGCCAGCAGAGGGTCACATGAAACCTCTCTAACAGGTTGTTCTCTCCCGCTTTGTAGATTATGATGAATGCAGCGTGTACGGCATGTGCAGTCAGACCTGCATGAACACGTATGGATCATACAGATGCAGCTGCACAGAAGGTTACATCCTGCAGGCGGACAGGAGCTCCTGCAAAGCCAAAAGTGGTAAGGCGCTACATCATTTAAACAACACCTTCACTGCAAGTGTCTTATGTTATAATTACACTAACACATTTTTACCAGTGATATGTTGTGGCAATGAGGCATATTATGACACTTTTTATGCATGAGTAAGAGGTTCATGATTAAGTAATATGGCGTAATGAATTAATGATGTATTTTAAATGTTATTCTAAAGAGAAGAGAGGTAATGTCAGAATTGTCATATTGTGTAATTACATGATTATTTACCTGGTAGACAGCAAGCCCATGCCAGCCTTGCGATTGGCTGTTCCCTCCTGCTGATACAGGCAGTCGTCCCTAACAACCGTAGGTGGTCAGGGTATTTTCTGCTGCTGCGGAGTGCCGAGTCCATTTATCAAGTCTACAATGCTAACGTTATTAATTGCTTCGCAGACACATTTATCCACAACAGTTTTTATTGTAGCGAAGAGCTGTGTAATACAGATTAAGCAGAAGCAATTTGGGATGAACACTGGCTCTCAGGTCTCGGAGCTGTGACTCACGGCAGTCGGATCAGTGAGACACAGTCCGTGTCTGGTTCCTGAGGTGCCTGTCTCTGTTTGTCACAAGTAGAGGATGCACTATTGGAGAGCTGTCAGTCTCCCTTCAGGCCTCATTTGGAAAGAGTCTCCCCCTAATAACGCAGTATGTATTTCGTGCCGGTGACTCAGTGGCTGCCCCTGTTTGTGTGGAGTATTCTCTCTGTTCTCCCTGTGGGGTACCGAACTGTTCCAGGACCTCTGGTTTCCTTCTAGAGTCCAAAGATATGCTGTTAGTCTAAATGGCATCTCTAAAGTTTGTGACTGTCTGTGTGCCCTGTGATCGGTTAGTCTGCTCCTCTTTAGGGTGCTGTTCTGGGTTAGTCTGCTCCTGTTTAGTGTCCTGTGCAGGGTTAGTCTACCCCTGCTTAGTGCACTGTGCTGGGTTAGTCTGCTCCTCTTTAGTGCACTGTGCTGGGTTAATCTACTCCTGTTTAGTGCCCTGTGCTGGGTTTGTCTACCCCTGCTGAGTGCACTGTGCTAGGTTAGTCTGCTCCTCTTTAGTGCACTGTGCTGGGTTAGTCTGCTATTGTTAAGTGCCCTGTGATAGGTTAGTCTGCTCCTCTTTATTGCGCTGTGCTGGGTTAGTCTGCTCCTGTTTAGTGTGCTGTGCAGGGTTAGTCTACCCCTGCATAGTGTGCTGTGCTGGGTTAATCTGCTCCAGTTTAGTGCCCTGTGATAGGTTAGTCTGCTCCTCTTTAGTGTGCTGTGCTGGGTTAGTCTACCCCTGCTTAGTGCCCTGTGCTGGGTTAGTCTACCCCTGGTTAGGGCCTGGTGCTGGGTTAGTCTACCCCTGCTTAGTGCCTTGCGTTGGGTTAGTCTACCCCTGGTTAGTGCCCTGTGCTGGGTTATTCTACCCCAGGTTAGTGCCCGGTGCTGGGTTAGTCTACCCCTGCTTAGTGCCCTGTGCTGGGTCAGTCTACCCCTGGTTAGTGTCTGGTGCTGGGTTAGTCTACCCCTGCTTAGTGCCTTGTGCTGGGTTAGTCTACCCCTGCTTAGTGCCCTGTGCTGGGTTAGTCTACCCATGCTTAGTGCCTTGTGCTGGGTTGGTCTACTCCTGTTAAGTGCCCTGTGATCGGTTAATCTGCTCCTCTTCATTGCGCTGTGCTGGGTTAGTCTGCTCCTGTTTAGTGTCCTGTGCAGGGTTAGTCTACCCCTGCTTAGTGCACTGTGCTGGGTTAGTCTGCTCCTCTTTAGTGCACTGTGCTGGGTTAATCTACTCCTGTTTAGTGTCCTGTGCTGGGTTAGTCTGCTCCTGTTTAGTGCCCTGTGCTGTTAGTCTACCTCTGCTGTTTGCTATAAGAAGTCATTTTCTTCGTAGCCAATGTATTATAATTGTAATTCCTACCAATTAAAATGACTTGCTTGTAGACCTGTTTTGAGAAAATCAGAACTGCATCCTCTTATGAGCTCTTAAATACTAACATTTAAATGCAGCCTTAGCTTCTGGTTTTATGCATTTTCCAGAGCTTTGACTACGGTGCTAAAATTGAAGTTGTGAATGCAGTCTGCAGCTGGATTATAACAGGAAGCACAAATCCTCGTAATAAAGATCATATTATAAAAATCACGGTGTTGAAGCTCCAGATTAGAGAGTCAGATGAGCGAAGGTTTAGGTGAGAATAAACACAACCAAGGTGTGTCTGCTATATGCAAAGGAAGACAGGGAGGAGCCCCAGGCCTGCAAAGGTACCAAGTGAAGCAGTCAGAGCAGCCTGATGTCTGACAAGGGGACATGGGACCACGGGTGTATGCAGGGGACAAGGGCACGGGTAGTGATTGGCCCCCGGAGTGCCTCCTCAGCTCTCATCCACTAATTCGAAACATACAATTGGCTGATGATAAGTTTGGTGCCTGGCATGAATTGTGACCCTATTTATGCTGCCCAAGTAAAAAAATAACATCCTGGAATCGCCAATGTTTGAACATTACTTCAGGGGGGCTGTGTTGTGAGAAGATGCTGTGAGACCCGTTTGAGTATCTGGAAACCATAAGAACAGACTTTGTAGATATGTAGCATATTTTTATGGGGAGGAAAAAATGTTGCAAACTTCCCAGAATAGTTATGAAATGAAGAAACTCTCCGACGATAGCACAGTTGGGGAGGGGCAGCACTGGTGTTTACCTGCCATCTCCTAGTAATTGTGGGTCTGTTATATCACAGAATCACAAATTGTTTTATGGTGTCATTTATACTCTGGGGAGACGTGGGGAGGCACTGCCCCTCTGTGCTGTATTTGACCGCAGCTCATTATCAAAGATGGTCATTGTTCCACTTGATATAATGTCCTGGGAGAGGTATGATAGCCCTGGCAGGTCATGTGACTCAGTTCAGTGTGCTCACTGGTGCACATTCGTCACCATTCCTGACGGTAACTTTGGCCTATAAATCACTTACGCTGTTTTTATGCTAAATTATCCATGCACGCATATAACATATAAAATCCTCATGCATCTCTAATGGCTGTTGTGAGGCTGTTAAGCGTGTGTGCCAAAACTGACACTAAATTATAAATGCTGTGTGTTGATGCCAATAAGTGTCATTACATCATCACATTCACAAAGGATCTGGAGTCCACTTCTTGCAGTAAAGTTGAAGCTGCCGCCCTGATAGTTGCTGCCCTGATAGCTCAAGGCATAGCAAACCTTTCTGGAGTAGAGTATCGTTGGTGCTTTTTTTTCCAATGTGACTGCTTTCCTACTAGGAATAAGCTGAATATCATTACATGTAAACTGAATCCAGAGTTCACCTGCATTAATATACATACGCTGAGAGTTACTCCAGTGTGGCAATAAATATGCAACATCTGTTACTTGTAGGTGCGTATGCTAATGTATGTCTGTCTCCATTGTGCTCGGCCATAGATGAGGGGGGGTAGGGTCAGAGTATGTGAAATGAAGTGAATATTTTTTAATATTTAAAGGATGGTTGTCATTGTATCACCAAGTCCCACTCATCGGCTTGTGTGATCATTTATACATTCACTGTCAATGTTTCATGATGCAATTAAGCTTTGAAGACATTATTCTTTAACCAGAAGTACAGACAAATTGATTTCACCCAACATGTCTGGAGCTGTGTTCAGATCATCCCTCTAATTTATTCTCATTCTGACAAGCTGAATTTTCAATTTATTGAAAACAATTACATGCCAATGACAAAAGCTGTAATTGTGTTCCTTTCATTTGGAATGAGACGTGCCTTTGTGAAATGTCACAGCTGATGATACAGAAAACCACTGAGTGTCTCTGCTGAAGAGACAGGCAGACACTGAAACTGAGCGATAATCTGACAGTGGGCAGTGCCCTGGCCCCGCCTTGGACATGCTCCTCCTGGGGGGGTCTGGGCACTCCTGGGGGTGCTGCTGGTTTGTTAAGTCATTAAGTCAGACCCCACTCAAGACGGCAGCCAGAGGTGGGTAATTCAGGTCCAGAGAGTAACAGGACTTTTATTCTCTGTACCTGAACTACTCCCCTCCAATGCCATCTTAGGTGGTCCTCTAATGGGTTCACTGGGACTGATTATAGCCATAATACGAGCCACAGGAAATGACACGCTGCTCCCAGCCACCGTGGTTGTGGAAGCTTCTTGGTCGAGGGAGCTGATGATGAGAGATAACGCCAAAAGGGCCCCCTGCTGATTTCTCGCCTGTATTAGACAGCGCAGCGCCTTCTGCAGAGGGGTTGGACAAATCAGCACCGGTCTGAGCAAACTCTGCTCCTCCGTATCTCACAGTCAATTAGGCCCCTGGATGCCGTTAGCTGTGGGGAGGCGGCAGCTTGGCATTACACTCCAGCCGGGCCGAGGTGCTGCTGGTTAGCTAATGATGTTGGGACTCCGTCCTGCCACACGTAGCTCCCCCCATCCTTGTGGTTCAAACATTGTTTTGTGCTAATTTGTGGATTTAGTGGGCTAGAATCTCGGCGGTGAAACTCCCAGATGAGAGAAACCAACATGCTTAGCTCCACAAGCTACTGTCCGTGGTGTTTTAATTTAAACTATTCTCAACAAGAGAGACTGCAGTTTCAGTCTAAAGGAGAGACCAAGTGGTTTGCACATGCCACAAAGCACATTAAAAACATGCTACCACACACTGTCAGATCGAAAACATGCTACTGCACAATGCCAGATCAAACACACACTACCACACACTGCCAGATCAAATACACTACCACACACTGCCAGGACAAACATATGCTACCACACACCGCCAGATCAAACACATGCTACCACACACCACCAGATCAAACACATGCTACCACACACTGCCAGATCAAACACATGCTACCACACACTGCCAGATCAAATGCATGCTACCACACACTGCCAGATCAAATGCATGCTACTGTACTACACACTGGCAGATCAAATACACTACCACATACTGGCAGTTCACACACATGCTACCACACACTGCCAGATCAAACACACAGTACCACACACTGCCAGATCAAACACATGCTACCACACCCTGCCAGATAAAACACACGGTACTGCACACTACCAGATCATACACATTCAACCACACACTGCCAGATCAAACACATGCTACCACGCACTGCCAGGTCAAACACACGCTATCACACACTGGCACATCAAACACATGCTATCACACACTGCTAGATCAAACACACACTACTGCACACTGGCAGATCCAACACATGCCACCACACACTGCCAGTTCCAACACATGCTACCACACACTGCCAGGTTCAGACACACGCTACCACACACTGTCAGACCAAACGCATGCTACCACACACTGCCAGGACAAACATATGCTACCACACACTGCCAGATCAAACACATGCTACCGCTCACTGACAGTTCCAACACATGCTACGACACACTGCCAGAAAAAACACACGGTACCGCACACTACCAGTATATAACAGGCCACCAACAGAGCACACAATGAGTAACTGACACCTGTTATACTCCTAGTTTATGATCTTTAAAGATCTTTTAATTAAAGTCATCCGCTAATGTTATATTCATGACCTTTTGCCCTTTTTTCCATCTCCGCAGAGCCTGGAGACAGACCTCCCGTGCTGCTCATCGGAAACAACCGGCACATTGCCGTCACCTACCTAAATGGATCCTCGGTACCCAGCCTGAAGTCGCTGAGCACGAATGGCACGCACGCCATGGACATTAACTATAACCAGGAATCGGTTTGCTGGGTCACGTCCGCTGAGCCTGGCAGGCAGCTACGGTGCAGCAGGATGCGGAAACTGAAGAGCTTCTCCGAGGAGCGGACAGTGCGATTCGGCCAGAATCTGCAGAGTAAGCGCACTGTAGGAAATATTCTCAGGATATATATGTCTAACTCCAATCAAACAACCATGCATTTACATGGGGGGGCAAAGACTTTTTGAGTGCGGCCCAGAAACAGCAAGCCTGCCCCTGTGTCTAGCATGTAGTAAAGCAGTACTGAACCAGCCCCTGTACGCTAGCCATCGTGTTTTATACCAGTTGTGTTTTATATGGTAATGCCTGCATTTAAAGTTTTTATTTTTTACAAAGATCACGGCAACAACTATGTTCAGCCTACAGATAAATACAAGCACAGTGCAGACCTTTGTGTGTGGCCAAGTGTGCAGTAAGGCAGCTTCCCACCGGGAACCGTCCTTATAGATGAAGGTTCCACTCTTCTAAACCATCTCTGACTTACGAGAATACCCCCTTTCACCTTCACAATGCAATATTTCAAGCTTTCATGTTATGACGGATTATACTCCAATATTACCATAAGGCACGATTGCACCTTGATTGTAATTAATCATGTATTGATGGGAATTTTAAATTGAGATTTCATTTGAAATTGGATGCACACCCGGTCTCTGTAAGTAAGTAAAAACATCAATGAATGGAAGCAAATTAGTAGCAGCAGGGATTCTTATCAAAGACAGTTATTTTCCATCATGACAGTTTTACTACTTAAGGTTTCTGACTTCTTGTTCTCTTACTAAAAAATCTTTCAGAATAGTTTCTGTTTCTATCAGTTTATGAAGATGGGGCAAATTAAGTAAATGCAATTCTGCGTGTCTTCAGGTAAGCAGACCTGGCATCTTGAGAGCACGATAACACTCAATCCCAGAAGATTCATCTAGGGACAGAGTCGACAAAGTTATGTATACATTTTGTAGTGGATGAATATGCAGTGAAGTCTTCTAACCGACTGCGCTTTGATGTGATAATTTGGATTTTTTTTTCTTCTAGTAAAGGAGTTTTGAAATTTCAGGTGTGGATTTGATTTGATTTTCCACTGTGTTAACGACCTGAAGAAAACTGTTTATTCAAAGCAGCTCAATATACGGGCCTATTATTCATCAAGTGACTGCTAATTAATTTGGAGTACAAGTCAAACTTTCTCCACATTGCACTCCTAGGGAACAGGAATTGTTCTCTTTCGGGATTTAGGTTAATGAAAAATGATTTAAGAATTCCTCTATACATATTTTTCCAGTTTGTCAAATTTCACGTGACTGAAAATCAGGAAATATTCATTTATAATGAAGCCAGAGTTGTATTGTAATGCTGCAGCTTGTAACTGCAGCTACAACCTTATTAAAGAATTTTCCTTCTATCAGTTGAGTTTCACGGCTTTATCAGGTCACGGAGAGAAATATGGCCGCTGAGTCCCCGACCAAGTCAGTCTGCTTAACGGAACACTGTGTCCAAAGACAGCATTTCCACTGGCCGCTGCTTGTTGCAGAAACTGTGCTATGCTCCTCACAGTGGCTGATGCCCACGCTCACTGTCTCTCCTGTGGTTCAGACATTGTTTTGCTAAAAGAAAGCAAAATTACACCAAATTGTAATATGCCCTGGAAGGCTTGTTGCATTCACTGGGATCATAGGCAGGTCTTTTGTGCCATCTCTGAGTATGCTATTCAGCCACATGTGAATTGATAATCCCATGTCACTTTTCTCTGTTTGTATCATTAATTGCACTATTCATTACAATTAAAATTTCACCACTGAATTGTTCCAAACCAAAAGAAAATTAATGGTTTTTATCCAGCACTTTCCAGCACTGTTCTCTTTGCCCGTATAGTTTCCATTGGCATGGTTACCAAGGAATTTGTTTTTCCTTTTACCACTTTTCATTTTCAGATGTGGAGCAAATGGCCGTTGACTGGCTGACTGGAAACCTGTACTTCGTGGACCGGGTCAGTGACCGGATATTCGTGTGCAATCAAGGCCAAGATGCCTGTGTGACCATCATCGATCTTGACCTTCAGAACCCAAAGGGAATCGCACTGGATCCGCTAATGGGGTAAGTCAGGGGGGCGTAATTGCCCTGCTCCCCCCCCCCAACCAGTATGCTGTCCCCTTTCTTTTTAAGCTTGATTCATTGTGTGCTCATCACCCAAGATGATGATTTGTTGATTCACGCTGTAGCATGTGTGAGGGAAACAAGGACACATTTTACAAACTTTCCAAATCAAGCAAAAATCAAATAAACCAATACATGACAATTTTCAAAAATAGTTCCATTGCAGCTGATTATTTCTGTTTCCCAACTGTGTATATTGTGCATTTTAATCACAAAGATTTCTATTCTGTGAGAGATTGAGATTGGAGACAGTTTAAACATTACAGCCTGGGGCCAAGGCTAAAATCCAGACTAATATAGGATTTGATCAATAACGCAGCGGCTTAGAGTGCTGCCTGATTATGTGTGGATGCCTTACTATAAACTCAACAATACGGTCCGCAAGCCAGATGCTGTAGCCCACATCCTCTATTAGTTGGAAACTAACTGCTGTGAATGTTATTTTTAATTAGCAATAGTATGTGCAATGCTGTGGACCACAATCTTAGTCAGGCTGTACCCCCACACCCAGAACGCCCCAGAATGGTCCCCTATAGGACCATGCCATGTTTAGTCACCCACTGTATTTCATACTCTTACTGACTTTACTAGCTTATTTGCATGCAGTCTGAAGTAGTTTGTACCTTACAGCTGGCTCTCTCACCTTTATTTAAATGTCTATATGTTTATTTATTAATGGCACATTTTAATTTTCTTTATTATTTTTTATTATTTATTTATCATTATTTTGTGTATTTTTGTATTGATGGTGTTACTTCATGCCACCACCTGCACCAAAACAACTTCCCAGTTTTTGTATTTGCCGAATAAACAACCTCGCCAGGACAAGCAGTTGGAAAATAACTGGATGGATGGATGGATGGATGGATGGATATTTAGAAGCTGATGATTACTTTTTCTCTAGTTAGTCTCTTTGCTAGAGAAGTTCTGAGGAAACATTGCAATTCGTTTTACTCATTATTAGGTATCAGTAAGTTGATGTTTGTCACGTCCGGAGCAGGGAAGCAGGAGAAGGGAGTGGTGGAAACGGATAAACGGGATTTATTACGGGCTGACACACTCAAAACACACAGTAACATTCATAACATCAATGACCGGACTGGGGAAAACATACCTAACACAGACTTAAATACATTGGACTAATGACAGCAACAAGAAACAGCTGGTAAACACGGGGATTACACACGAGGTAGATGAGGGGGCGTGGCACACGGGAGGAGTGGACGAGCAGGGCAGGACAATGTTAGTGACGCCATGTACCATATTCAATAATATTATGCTCTTCATTTGCAACGCTGTTGTATTTATTTGTATCTTTAATCTTGCTTTTTAAGGAGCCAAACTAATTCACCGAGGAGAGAGGTCTAATTATGGTAATAATGCTACTTGCCCCTGGAAGACCTTCACTGGATTTCATTTTCACCCTTAATATTTAAGACTATAGCAAAGATACAGGTAGCATAGGGATTTATTTGGGTTTATAATGCTGCAGGTGTTTTGGAAGCACAGTAAACAAGCACGATAAGGATGACTCATAGTGTCACACAGATTTTGCATGTACTTTGCAGATGGCATGTGCGTTTTGAACTCTAGGGGGGCTTTGCTGAAATGCTGGCACACCCTGAGAAGTGTGCTGCTTCACTAATTTAGTGACACCCACCACAGTATCACACACTTGCTTTTTTTGTCGCATGAATGGTACAGTACATGACTTCACAGTGCTTTTCTATAATGATAGCCTAACTGCACGTACTGTACACACTGTGATTGGTGTGAGCTGGAAACCTTTGTAGAATTCCAGCAGTTTAATGGAGACCTTGTGTTTCACGTTAAAGCACTGCTTCACCCAGCTTGTTTTTTCCCTTCATTATCAGTAAGCTACGTCACTATTTTGGCCGTCAACTCATAGTTTGGAGAAACAGTCATGACATCCTTCCTGGCAGAAAGGCAAAACTTAAAAAAAAACAGTAGGAAGGCATTCTTCTTTTGTATCAGGAATCATGTTTTTTTATAATCATAATGGATGTTTATCTTCAGAACAAAGTGAGCGATGTCTAGGGGCATGTTGACAAAGCTGCAAAGTCACACTCATCTGATTCCTTTATTTGATTTATTGTGGCTGAAACATTCGATCCCTGTTGTCATGCAACAGGTTAAAAAACTTGTATGACGGAAGCCTAGATCCAAAGAGGCTTGTTAAAGGTGCTATAGAGCTAATTTTTTCAGTATATTAAATTGTTCTCTGGTGTCTACATAGATGATTTCTGAACTTGATTTGATCTAAAAATGCCCAGACGCAGTTTTATAGTCCAATTTATAACCCTATTATTTGGCCTTAGAATGAAACAGTTTCTTCTTTTTTAGTGGGCTCATTAATATGTTGATGAGTTCTGCTCTGATTGGCTGGTTTACAGTGAGGCACTGAGATGGCTTACACAGAACCAACACCTCTACAGTCATGCACTGCCTAATGATGATGGTCAATGATGGACCGCATATACAACGGTGGTCCCATGAGATTATAATGGAGCTGAAAAATGACCCAGTAATGTCATAGTTTAACACATTACGCACGTGTTTGTGCTGATGCTGCTGTAAACAAACCTACTGCGCTGCCAGTAGGGTAAACGTATAGCACATAAAATTATGTATAGTACATGACACTTGATAATGATAAAAAACTATGTTACTGGTTTATGAATGTCCTATGCTGTATTCTTAAACGTAATTTTGGAATGTACTCTTTCTACTTTCACACATAGGTGTGACACTCCCACTTCAGTCTCGGCCTGTTACCATACTCATAACTTTGTTTTTAGCATTGTAACAAGAACATTGTAATTATTTTGCATCTAAGTCAACAAATGATTTTACAATGCTAGCTTCCTCATTCAGTTTTGATCAAGAACTCCAATCAGCAAACTGAACAGCTCAAACTGAGCAATGTTGTTTGTAATGAATTTGGACTTCTGCTTTTAATTTTTTTTTTACTTCACCACTGATTATATATTTATTCAGCTAACCAAAAGTAGGCTGCAGGCAGTGCATAGCCTCTTGTAAATGTCAGTTTCACAGACTCCGTAATGTTGTTTACTGCTCCCCTGCTAACCTGGACTATCTTTGCCCAAAGTATACTAACAGCATTAGTAACTTTCATATTTGGGACCATGCACCTGAAAAGTTCCAACTCTGTAAGTAGCCAATGGGAGCTTTTGGGAAACAGAACCCTGAACAGGACTTACCTTCTCAGCCTACTAGTAATAAATAACCTTACATCAATGGCTGACAGATGCAGTTGTGGAAAATGTATACGTATGCCCGTCAAGAGACAATATATATGTTGCAGGTTGTGCCGGTCCATTGAGCTTGTAAGTGGGATGGTGTATTTTAAGTTTGGGGGTATAGTTAAGACTGTTACATAACAGTTATGAATCAGCCTGTTTTATCGCCTTCTTTTACACATGCAAGATTTATATTTAGAAGAGGGAACAGCAATATCTGAGACTCTCAGTATGTCAGTGCCATGTACTAAACTCTCCTTATTCAACTCTGCTGAAGTAAAGTAAGATTTTCGCTCTATGGCACCTGTAAATGCTGACCTCTCTCTACTTCTGGATGCCGTTTTGTTCCCACTTTCATGGCAGCTTTTCATTCACGTGTGATGCCACTGGGCAGCGGCAGATGCCAGGCCAGCCAAAACATGTGTATCGTGAGTTGGCCTGGCATCGGGCCCCTCTGTGTCATTTCGGCATAATTGGTGATGGCAGATGCTGGTGCGATGAAAACATAAGCGGCCTCCCGGGCTGCCATCTTCTGATGGGGAGCTGTCTCGGCCAGCCAGTTTCACTTTGTCTTGGACGGGCGGTGGAGCTTGCCTAGGGCCCTACGTGGGCCTCACCAGGCACTGGCTGCTTCCGTCTACGGCAGGGGTGGGCAATCTTATCCGCAAAGGGCCACTGTGTACGCGGGTTTTCACTGCAACTCCCTAATTAGATTACTAATCGGGGAACTGATTAGCTGAAGGGTCTTCACACCTGGGTTTGAACAGCTGACCTAAAGGTTACCCCGAAAACCTGCATACACACCGGCCCTTTGCGGATAAGAT
>JAODKC010000038.1:3391451-3408604 GCA_026777985.1 Mormyrops attenuatus
CGCTGCGCCGGCGGGGCCGTTCCGGGGGGCCCGGGGGGGGGGGGGCCGCCCCCCCGGCAGTTGGTTGCAGAGGCTGATGAGCTGACGGGATGATGACACTCAAGAAGGCGCGGCGTTTGCAGCGGTTGTTGGAGTGGAGCCCCTTGGATTCTCTCTCCTTGTGAAGCTTTAAGGTGAAAAGCTTTGTCTTGGTTGCAGTTCTCTGTTGGGTAGCAGGCCTTCACCGGCAAGCTTCAGGAGGGCTTCTCGTGAGCTGCTCTTCTCCCGGGGCTTCTCTTCTCCTCCCTCTGGCGGGCTGATGTTCTCCGCCTCTCTCTTCTTCTCTCTCTTTTTCCTTTTTTCCTTTTCCCTGAGGCTTTGTTCTGAGGTGCCAGGTTTTATGGTGTAAAGTTCATGAATAGGGATGACCAAGAATCCGACACCTGAACCAATGGCTGTCCATCTAGTTGGCGTGCTTTCGGAGGGGTGTCTGTGGCAGTCCTTTTGGTATTTATGACTAGACTGATTCCACTTTACTGATGATTTTCATTAAACCGGTGTAACTTTTGATACATACAGTTTCATGCTAACCACTGACCAGATTTGGAATCAGGAGTCATTTTCCATCAGTTTGACACCAAACATGCCATACCAGCCTGGAGGTTCACACCTCATACCGTCTGTATCAATTAATTAACCATTTCTTATATTATGTATGTTATTAAATTCCATCTGTAACACAGTATTGGTGTTTTGTGTTGCACCTCAACAGAGGTTGTTACTTTGGATAGTTTGTACAGACACGACATTGCATATTCACATTTAAACAGCACATCTTAGATAGGCGTGGCCATTAGTTTGTTGCAGTACCAATTTAAATTAAACATCTGGGAATGACATATTCTGGTTGGTGTGGTTTATCCCAATTGATCTGCTCTCCCGAATTGATAATGTATACATTAATTCAGTCTTTTAATGCAGAATAGCAGACAAAGAAGTGCTAACGGACCACACAGATCAGATAAGGGCCGTAGAGGAATGTGAAGGGGGGGGGGTGTTAAACATAGAAAGAAAGAACCTCTGATGGTTAGGACACACTAAGATACCTGGTTACATTATTTAATTTTCCAGATTCCTCTGGAATAACCATGAGAGCATGGATGCAGGGGTAGCTAAACATATATATTTATCCATATTTATATAAGTGTTCGAGTGTGATGGGTAAAATCAGTATTACTCTGTGAAACATGGTTATAACGGTGGCACACAAAACACTGAGATTGGCTAAGGACACACACAAACATAACCTATCTGGATATCAAGACTAGCAGTCATGAGTAAATCAATATACAGGGTATACAAAAGCCGAACTTAAAAGAAACTTTCTCTTAGGGTGTTGGGTGAGTCCATGGTAGGTGCGGCAGGATGGCCGGGGAGGGGGATAAGTCGAGGAGACCCTTTCCTTGAGGTCCATTCTGCTGTCCGTGGGCTCCTAAATTGTTGGGCCATAAAAGATGGGATGCTGGCATCCCTTGTTATCTGTGTGTGGGTGTGTCTATGTGTGGGATCACTAACCCCCCTTTGTGCTCAGGCCAACGAGTACCTCTCGTACCAGGCTAGGCCTTGTCTCAGGCAACCTGGAATCTCAGCCCTGCTGTATGCGCGTGTGTGATCCTACACTGTACATGACACATGACTTGTCCCCGTCCCCAATATTTATCCTGGTTTCATACCCCCCCCCCCCATAGATAAACCTTTGCATTTAAATGTCAACTGATATGAAAAAAAAATGTAAAATATTTTGCCATATCGCCCAGTCCTATTTATGTACAGTGCCAATACTATGCAAGATGGTCATATGCCGGCAACTGCAGTCACGCTAAAGGGCTATTCCAGCTGAACTGAACTGCATTTCGGGCTGTGACACAGCATCACTGTTGGTTTGACTGTCCAGGCTCCACACATGGACTGGTGACATTAAAAACTGAGACCTGCCCAGGGCTCAGCCTCAATACATAGAGACCGTTAGTTATTTACCGTTGCTCTCGGAAGAGACAGAATTCTGCATAAATTTATGATAATTTTTAGTAACAAACGTAATAAATTTTAGGTAAATTAAACAAAGCGCACAATGTAAAACTGGTTTGCAGAGCACCGTGCACTTTGGACTAGGTATACCTGGATGCAAGAACATACAAAAAAAACTGAAACTCTATTATTCCAAGCTGCAAGAATTTAATTTTTCTAAGTATAATATATAAAAAATGGTTTTGTTTGGTAACACTTTACATTAACTGCACCTTCATGATGCATTCATAGAATATTCATTGCACCTTCAAAGTCCATTAATAATGCATTCATAGACCATTCATAAGCAGCATGTAAGTGTACCTTATAATTAATATTAATAACAAACAGTAAAATTATTTAATCATATTATGTTTGTTTTTTAATGTATGTTACATCTATTAAAGTATGTTACGATGTTAAGCTTCATATTAATAGGAAACGTTCGTTATATGATAATTACAAACTATAATTATATAATTGTATAATGATTGTTATTAATGTATATTAATTGAAAGCTGTAATGGTATGTGAGGACATTACAGTATACTTACATGCTGCTTATGAATGCTTTATGAAGGCATTATAAAGGTGCTGTTAATGTAATGTTTTTCCACAGCTGGAGGTTATTTAATCTCATGCTGAATTATCGATCAAGTCTTCAGTTACAGATTACAGTCTTCAGTTTTTTTAGAAACATGAAATTAAGCTATAGATTCTAGTCCCACTTGGTAACAGAATATGTTCAGGGAGGAATTCAGTGGAGCTATGACAGGTCTTCCCAGTAGGGGGTGTAGTTTTAACTGAGGTAGAAATGCATTGTTTATGTAGACATGTGGATATTACAGTCTGTGGAATTAATTTAATTGTCGACATGCCCTAATACAAAAACGTAACTTCATAGTAAAAGAAAAACACCCTCAAAGGTTAACCCGAACCACTTCAGTCAATTCCCAGTGTCCAAATGTCCAGGTACATGTGAAAAACTGCTAGCCAGCCCTTAGGGCGCCCCCTAGCTCTCAGTCACAGTGCAGCACACACATTGAACAAAATCCTCAGCGCATAGGGCATGTATGATATAATCACAGGGGAACATGATGCAACCAAAGGAGTCACTGTGCCCCCCCCCCCCCCAATAGCTCCAAATGTGAGTCATCAGCATAGCCAAAGACAGACCACTCTGGCCACACACTAATTAATCAATCTGATATTAATGAAGCTGGTTCACTACAATCCAACACTGGGTGGCATGCAGTAATTAGAAAAAGCTTTACCCTGCTTCACAGGGCACCTGGGTGACACAGGATATGTACCGAAAAGCCTCTCTGTGCCTAGAAGACTGAGACATGAAACCAGAAAGCAAAAATGTGGCTGTAGCCCAGGATATGCCAGGAAATGCACTTTTTTGGACATCTTCAGAAAGCTAGAGACAGACTCAAAATTCAGTGTACCTCATAGACCAACCATGTCTGAAACTGTCATTCCAAACAGTTTTCAGCTGTAATTGAAACCATCACAACCTGCTGTGTACCATCCCATTGGCTAGTGGGTGAGGGACTATGGGGTGCCCGTTCTCAGTGATGACATCAGCAGTGATGGACTGGGGAGGCTGGCTTCCCCTCTTATCAGAACACTGCTCCTAACGGTGGAGGTTTTTGCTAGTGGTGATCAAATTAAACTTCATGAACCACTTGCTGTATTTTCTGACCCCACTAGATGGTGCTCACTGTTAAAAACAGGCTCAAAGCATGCCCCAAAGCAAGGCAAGGCATCAGCAGGCTCTCTATAGCTGTGTATCAGCACTAGACAAGGGGAAGTGGCCAAGAAGCAGGAGCCATGATAAATTGCATGTCAGTGTTTGTATGCAAGACACCCTTTACTCCATTTCAGGGGCCCAAATGTTGGCTCAAAACAACATTACGCGTATATACCTTAATGCCACTGAGAACTAACATCAAGCAAGCAGCCTCTTCAGACATCCAGACCCGATACAAGGCCACCCAGAGGAAACAGGAAATAGCTTGGATGCTCTATTCAATCTGACACTGAATAGCACTTAAACCTTTTCAGGATCCATGCTGACCCTGAAGGAGTTACTCTGTCTCAAGGAAAGCAGTATAAGTCTCTATAGCACACCTTGGACCTTTCAGGAATGTCCAGCAAAAAGCATCAGTGTCAGATTGGTGTGCATGCCCAGATACACTCAGGAGACACCCAGCAAGCTCACAGAAAAACCTTCACCGGCTTAGGGAAACGTGAGTGTTTCAGGTCCCACATGCAGCAGCACTGTCCGTCCAAGATGTTGCTTTTTTGAAGAGGTTCTGTGTCTTAAACTAGTCACAACTAAGAATATGGATTCACTTTATCCAAGTTTACAAGCATTCGTGAGATTACAGCCAATTGGGCTTCTTAAACCAAAGCCCTGTGAGACCCACTAGTTGGGCACAGTTGGTCATTAAGAAAATATGGCACCTTCGAGAACCACTGCTGCATTACCTTAGTTATTCACCACACAGACCGGTTGCCCAATTCTTTCGCTGGGATGCAAAGGCACCTGTGCCACACCTGTTTCATTGACTCCCAGAACCTGATTCACAGAGAAACAGGAAGAGGGTCAGTCTAGATTCCACCAACCAAAACGCAGATTGTGCAGCAGTGGTTTTTGATTGGCTCTGGACAAAGCTGCCAGGAAGGCATATGGATTTGTCTGTTATCTGATTAAATTCATGAAGCCATCATTCCAGGAGTGTGCTAGAGGCCCTCAGAGGTCTATATGGGTGTGAGGTCTAAATGGCGTAAATGAACTCCTGGGGTTCACTCCATCTGGGAGGCCAGATGGAGTTCAAAAGGGGGGGATAAAGCATGTGCAAGGTCTGTCTAATAGCTGGTCTATGCCGTGCCATAAGTACAGCACCTCACATCACTGTAGGAGAGGCAACCCAGGCATGTGCAGGTTTTCCCATGGTACTAAAGTTGTCTGCTGGCCTTTGGGTTGTTAATTCCCTTGGCCTTCTATGTTATAGCTGGCAGAATACTAGTGATGGCCAAAAGAAGCTTCATGAACCATATGCTGTATTTTTGACCCCACTAGATGATACTCTTGGCTTGCTTTGGGGCATGCGTTGAGCCCTTTTTTGAACAGAGAGCACCATCTAGTGGAGTCAGAAAATACAGCAAGTGGTTCATGAAGTTTCAATTCGCCCTCACTACAGAATATATAATAAAACTATCTGGGAGTGAAATGCTAGCCTGACCCACAGCAAGCCCTGACCTTGAACCACAAGGAAGACCCAATAATCCTTTCGTTGTGAGGATCCAGCTGTTGCCATGTCTAATTATTTTAACTACATGGTGATGAGGATGGTGTTTACTGAAGTTTATTCAGAAAGGACCGCTTTGAGATCCGTGTAAGATTCTGATCTCAACCGGAGACAATCTGCTGTCACACTAGCCAATGATACATTAAGTACCTTCTAGAGATCACAAAGGGCATAGAAATATAAGGTTATTGAAGGAAGTTTGTGACTGGTGCATCTGGACCAGATCAGACAAACTATAACGGTGAAGGTGGGCCTGTTAGCCATGATGAAACCTGGGGGCAGAGAACAAGAAGTTGCTCTGAGGCAGCGAGTGAGTCTGTGGCCCTGTCAGCTGCTTTCTGTGAAACATACCAACACTGCCTCGATACACCATGGACTAGCAGCCAGTGTGTGACTTGTGGCCTACCTAGATGCATCCACTCACCTTAATGAAATGTGTCATAGTGGCATTTGACATAAGACCTTGAATGACCCACAATTACTGAAAAAGATAACAGTCAAACTGACCTCATTGCGGGTGCTCTCTCATTCACTGGCTTTCACCTTGGGTTGTGCTGAAGCATATTTACAGTGTCCCTTGGGTGAATATCATAGCCACACAAAAGAGACCTGGTGGTATCGATAAGACACATAATGACGGAAAAAAGGAGGAAACGTCACACGTGGGATGCACAACGCCAGACTGAAAACCTACTTATTTGGACAGAAGGCGTCAACCAACAGTTTGTGAGCACTAAAAGATGGAGTATCTGTGTATAGTATGAAATTTAATAACCTGACAAACTTTACCATTATCTTACAGCAGGGGTTGGTAATGTTACCTATAAAGAGCCACTCTGTGTGCGGGTTTTCACTACAACTCCCTAATTAGATTACTAATTAGAGAGGATTGATTGGCTGAAGAGTCCTCACACCTGAGTTTGAACAGCTGACCTAAAGGTTACCCCGAAAACCTGCATACACACCGGCCCTTTGCGGATAAGATTGCCCACCTCTGGTCTACAGTCTGTGCAGGCTGATGAAGCGAGGGGTGCGGCCTGGGCCGGTGACAGGGGAAACACAAACGTCAGGGCTTCGTATGTAAGGGAGAGATTATACACAGAAGCCAGGCCAGATCAGCTACGCATTGTTTACCTCCTTTAAACTGAAGTCTGGGAATCTAAAATGTGAAACGGAATTGCTTTTTCATTACATTCACATTCACATTACATTCCACTTCTGCATTTTCGGTGAGAACTTTCAGCAAGTGTCACCGTGCACTTCTTTCTTACCAGGTACTTAATGCACACACTGGGCACACACTGCACAGTGACAAGATGTTAAGAACTACAGTCCAGCCCTGCCTTAATTAGGACAAACACATCGCACTGAGCACCACGGAAAGCTGTAAAAAGAGCCACGTATCTCATCGAAAAACCTTAGCACACTTTGCATGTGATGCAGAGCCAAAGCCCTGAGCTTGCTGTGGCTGATGCAGGATTTTCTTTATTAGTAAAGAAACAGGTCATGTCATACTTCTCCTGTCGGGATTAAAAGAGCTATTTTCACCTTGTTGTCAGTTACGAGTACAAGCCGTTCACCCTGTTATAGATGGATTATCAGAAAATGTACAGCATATGCATGCAAACCACGCACAGATTCTCCTTCATCTGAGTCATCATTGATGTTGAGCACTCCCCTCAGCAGATCAAGTCGTTCCCTCTGTACCTGTCAAAGCAGAATGTTACATGTTTGTCTTTAACATCATGCATTTCTCACCTGGTTTCACAGGAACGCCTGGCTTCCTTTGCATGTCCTGGCCACAGATCTGCTGCCGGCAGTCTGACGTGGCCTCATTTCTCTTTAGCCATTTATTTATTTTTTCCCTTGCTGGAGTCAAAGAGCCAGGGAGTATTTTCTTTAAATGATGTCCTTGGTGTATTTATTGAAAACTAATCATGGATTTAATTTGATTTCAGGCAGCTGTGTGGCGGGTCTTTCCTTAAGGAACGAGTGTTCCTTTTCATGATTTATGGGGTGGCGGCGTTGAGGGAGTGGGGTGTGGCCAGGGAGGGGCCACCGCTTTAGACTCCCCCGTCATGAGCTGGGCTCACTGCAGCTCTTCCATGATGCTCATGCTTTTGTGTTCTGCTCTCTAGCTTGCAGCCATGTTGCAATTGTCAGTTAGATTTTTCAATTGCTTCCACATTGTCTGGCTCTATAAAAAAGAAGTGTTTCACGTTATAACGACAATTTAAAGACTGACTATTCAATTTAACAGGTAAATGCAACAGTTTCTACTAAGAGCCAAAGCTTCTTCTGTATAGCGTTGGAAAAACAAATTTTAACTGTATTTGTCTTCAAAATTGTCAGGCTTTGTCCATGGGATATATATTTCTGACTATATTAATTGTAATTTAAAAGGAAAATTATAATTTATTCCCCCGCACAAATTCCTTCCTCCTGTGACATATCGCTCGCTGTTTGGCCGATGATGCAATCCCAGTGATCCAGTTTCAAGGTAACCCATAAGTTTGAAGCGCACCCTTACCGTGGCAGAAAGGGCTCATATCAATAAACTACGTTTGTAAATGTTTTTGTTTTTAAACTGTGTTTTCATCAATCATGAAAATCACCTGCGTTTCACTTGACAGTATAACCACCATGTATTATTAGATTATTAATGCATATAGCTCGTCATCGACTTACGGCCTTCGTGACTTGCCACTGATCGACTTTACGAGCCTTCCAAGACCGCAGATATTTGGCCGCGACTGCGGCGCGAGTGGCAGCGCGAGTGTTGTCCCACATGAGTTTATGAGTTTCTGCCCCAACTGACAGCAGCAATGAACTAAGAAAATGGTGATTAAACGGTTTAAAAAAAATCGAACATGATATAATTTTATTATGCACTACATATGATACATGCATATGATAATATTTGCAAATATTATAAAGGGTCGACTTACGACCTAATCACTTATGACTGGACAGTCAGAACCATTGCGGTCGTACTGTAAGTCGACGATGAGGTGTATTTAGCAGGACATCGGTGTTCCTGTTGTTGCGTGTGTATTTGTCAGTGTCTTATGTGCACCCTGTGCGATCCTCGCGTGTCCTTAGCTGCGTATAAATCACCCACTCTGTATGTACTTTGATGTCCAGAGTCTAGCCTCCCTGACTCTCCCTGGTTATATTGGGTTTGGAGTTCGTTAGGTGCCTGTTACAGTCCTTTTCAGGACTATAATAAACAGCATGTTTTGTTCCAGCAAGCAAGTCTCCTTGTTTTTCACTGCACTCTCGATGTCTCGGTCCGCTCAGCGCTACAATAATGTCAGTTAAGGAAATATGTTGTTATTGAGCTGAATATACATTAATGATCCAATAAGACATGCCGGTTGAACCGTAATGAAACGTGTTGGTTATACTCTCAATCTTCTTGTAAACGGTTTTTATAAGACACACCTTTTCAAAATATGAGTAAATGTATTTTATTACTGTAATAATCAATAAAACATGTTGCTATGGAGCTTAATATACACTAATAATCGAATAAAATATGTCAAGTGAAACAGTTACTAATAAATAAATGGGTTATATACACTATATTTCCAAAAGTATTGCGACACC
Source organism: Mormyrops attenuatus (assembly GCA_026777985.1). Lineage (NCBI taxonomy): Eukaryota > Metazoa > Chordata > Actinopteri > Osteoglossiformes > Mormyridae > Mormyrops > Mormyrops attenuatus. The sequence goes on from JAODKC010000038.1 coordinate 3,400,427, forward strand.
GCTCCAGATCATTGAATTCAGGTGTTCCAATCACTTCCATACCCACAGGTGTATCAAGTCAAGCACTTAGGCATGCAGACTTTTGCGAAACACATTTGCGAAAGAATGGGTCACTCTTAGGAGCTCAGTGAATTCAAGCTTGGTACTGTGATAGAGTCCATTCGTGAAATTTCCTCAATATTAAATATTTCATGGTCAACTGTTAGTGATAGTAGAATAAAATTGAAGCAATTGGGAACAACAGCAACTCCGCCACGAAGTGGTAGGCCACGTAAAATCACAGAGCGGGGACAACGCATGCTGAGGCGCACAGTGTGCAGATGTCGCCAATTGTCTGCAGAGTCAATAACTAGACCTCCAAACTTCGTATGGCCTTCAAATTAGCTCAAGAACAGTGTGTAGAAAACTTCATGGAATGGGCAGCTGCATTCAAGCCTTACATCACCAAGTGCAGTGCAAAGCGTCAGATGCAGTGGTGTGAAGCACGCCACCACTGGACTCTAGAGCAGTGGAGACGTGTTCTCTGGAGTGACAAATGATGCTTCTCTGTCTGGCAATCTGATGGACGAGTCTGGGTTTGGCGGTTGGCAGGAGAATGGTACTTGCCTGACCGCATTGTGCCAAGTGCAAAGTTTGGTGGAGCGGGGATTATGGTGTGGGGTTGTTATTCAGGGGTTGGGCTTGGCCCCTTAGTTCCAGTGAAAGGAAGTATTAGTGCTGCAGCATTCAAAGCCATTTTGGACAATTTTATGCTCCCAACTTTCTGGGAACAGTTTGCGGATGGTCCCTTCCTGTTCCAACATGACTGTGCACCAGTGCACAGAGCAAGGTCCATAAGGACATGGATGAGCAAGTCTGGTGTGGAGGAACTTGACTGGCCTGCACAGAGCCCTGACCTCTACCCGAGAGAACACCTTTGGGATAAATTACAGTGGAGACTGCGAGCCGAGCCTTCTCGTCCAACATCAGTGCCTGACCTCACAAATGGTCTCCTGGAAGAATCATCAAAAATTCCCATAAACACACTCCTAAACCTTGTGGACAGCCTTCCCACAACAGTTGAAGCTGTTACAGCTGCAAAGTGTGGGCCAACTCCATATTAAAGCCTATGTATTAAGAATGGGATGCCATTAAAGTTCATGTGTGTGTAAAGGCAGGTGTCCCAATACTTTTGGCAATGCAGTGTAGCTATGGAGCTAAATATACTTTCGTTATCTAATAAATCATGTCGGTTGTCCTATCAAGCTAGATGTAAACGATTTCTCATAAGAATCAATAAGAACATACTTTAAAAAAAAACATTAGAGAGGCACCGATCGATCAACCAGGATCGTAATCAGCCGATTTTCAGTGTGCTCGGCCAGTCAGTCCAATGTATATCCATAACGACCCGGTCCGTTATACACAGCCACACATTAACATTGTAATATATGTAAAGCCAAAGTAAACCGTGGGGGAAACGTCGGAGGTGAACTTTAAACTGAAAAAGGTCAATGCCGTATTATCTGGTGAATTTAAACATACTGGGAAATGATATAAGTAACTGGCATTTGTTATTTTAATCTGTTACACCTGCTTTTGTTTGGTAAAGTAAAATATGTCGGATAAAGTTGGGTGTACAGCAACTCATTTTCAGTTAAAATTTATTATTTGTACCTCTTTCCGATGACAGAGCACTTTATTTTGAGACTTGATTAAGCAAGAGAAAATCCCATAACTTACTGCAGTTTGGGGGAAAATGTAAAGTTAAACAATTTCTTTTATTATGAAATTATGAAAATAAAATTTTGCATTGAAGAGAAGCTGATTTTGTTTATATGCTGTCAATTATAGTTCTTAGAAAGATAATTGGAATCAGCAAAAAGCGGCATCGTTCGGTCACGATGCAAAACAATCAGAAATCGGAATCGGCCAAGAAAATTGCAATCAGTGCATCTCTAGTAAACATCTTTTATTGATGTGACATCTTGCTGCAGCGGTAAGGGTGAACATATTGCAGTCAAGCTAAATATACATTAACAATCTGATTAAACGACCGGAGTAAAGTTAGCGGTGAGTTTGATATTCATCGGACATTCACATCCATCTCCGTATATACTCTTTTAAAACATTACAAAAGCAAGGAAACTCCACATTCACAAATTTGTGTGTTTGTGAAATTATATGCACCCCTTGATTTTTCTATTACTCCATCCAATAAATTGTGAAAATGAAAAATAATGAAGCTCTTGCAAGCTTGTGTTCGCTTGGCTTTTGACAGTGCGCAAAGTTTCAAAATAAAAGTCCCAAATGGATAAACAACAAAACGGTTATTACTGAAGACACACAACATTTTGAAACTCCATTCCAATGTGTTACATACACAAAATCACAAGCACATACAGGGCCCACTAACACTTCTGAAACTGTAAATTATGGTATTAGCTAACATGTCCAGTATTTTTGGCATCTTAAATTTCAGCTTGTGGTCAAAGAACATGAGTAAACCTTCACATATCCTGTACTTTGGCACTTGTGAAACCCATAGGTAAATTGTGAAATTAACTTATATGCCTCATATACATTATTTTCTATGTAGGTGGAACACAGAGCACTTTATTGCTCAGAAGCCAAAGAAAGTAGCAATAATATTTCAGCTTGTGGTCAAAAGGCATGAGTAAGCCTACACATATCATGCAGTTTGGTACTTGTGAAACCTGTAGGTAATACGTGAAATTAATTCATATTCCTCATATTCATTATTTGTTGCTTCATGCATAGTGAAGCATCATTTGAAAAGATGCATACTGTTGGAAAAAAAATGAAAAGCTTCATGTCCAGGATTTATGTTGAAATGTAGTTATGATGATTTCCATGCCATATCCATTGAAAATAATGAATATGAAGTATGTAAAGGGAAAAAAGGGGAAAAAAAAGAATATGAAGTATGTAAGTTGATTTCAGAAATTATCTACAGGTTTGTTAAGTGTTAAAGTGCATGATATGTGTAGGTTTAGTCATGTTCCTCCACCACAAGTAGGAATTTAGTTGCTGGGTTCTTTTGCTTTGGAGCACTATGACCTTATGTTCCACCTGCATAGAAAATAATGGATATGTGGCATATAGATTAATTTCCGAAAATATCAAACGGGTTTCACAAGTCCCAAAGGGCGTATGTGTAGGGCTAGTCATGTACCTTGACCACAAATTGAAAATGAGTTGCTAAGATCTATCTTGAGAGAATGATGATGCTTCCTGGATAGAAAATAATGGATATGAAGCATATATGTTAATTTCACAAATTGCCTAAAGGTTTCACAAGTACCAAAGTGCATGATATATGTGTAGACTTATTCATGCCTTTTGACCACAAGCTGAAATTTAGTTGCAAGGGCCTTCAGCTTTTGAGCATTAGGATCCTCTGCGTTCCACCTGCATCGAAAACAATGGATATGAGGAATATGATTTCACAATCTACCTGTGTTCGGCCTGCATACAAAAATAATGGACATGTTAGCTTATACCAATATTTACAGTTTTATGAGTGTTAGTGGGCCCTGTATGTGCTTGTGATTTTGTATAAGCATATAACACATTGAAATGGAGATTCAAAGTGTTGTATGTCTTCGGTAATATTCGTTTGTTAAGAAATTCCTTGTTTTTTCCATTTGTGGCTTTTATTTTGAAATGTTGCGGATTGTCAAAACCAAAGCAAATGCATTAATTTACAAGAGCTGCGTTATTTTGCATCTTCACAATTTATTGGATGAAGTAATTGAAAATCCAAGGGGTGCATGTCATTTCACAAACACACAAATTTGTGAATGTGGAGTTTCCTTGTTTTTGTAATGTTTTAATAGAGTAAATACAGAGAAGACCTGTGAATGACGAATATCAAACCCATTGCTAACTTTACTCCAGTATTAAAGCGTTGGTTGTACTATGAAACTAAATGTAAACGATTTATTAATGATAATTAATTAAAAAAATGTAAACGTACTTTATTGATGGGAACTCTTGGTGCAGCGGTAAGGGTAAACTTGAAACTTACGGGGTACCTGGAAACTGCATCATCACGATTGCGTCATTGGCCAAACAGGTGAAGCAATACGTCACAGGGGAAGGAATTTGTCATGACCAGTGTCAAGCAAAGAAAATTATTTTATTTTTATTTTAATCCTGTGCATTTATTACAGAAGGTTATCTACATGTCTTATTTATTTACAGATTACAATTATTTCCTCTTTTCCACACCATTACTTCGTTAGAATTCTATACCAGGCGCCTGAAACAACACTGTGTTCTCTATGAGCGTATGAAATAGGAGCGACTTACTTATTGTGGTTCTGGCCTCTTCAGAAACCGTACATATGAATGTGTTGGATTATTTCTATCCTTTTGATGTTCCTTTCAAATATAAACATTCATCTGATTAATCAGAATATATTAGAAACCCAACAAACAAGTCCATCAAGAAATTACTCTTAATTTAGAGTATGCTTTGATTCAATCAATTTCAGTAAATATTTATGTTATGTTTCCTGGCAGGCAGATGCCTCTAATGAAGACGACTGGACCGTGCCTTGTAATATAGTGCGAGCTAAATGGAAGGAAACCATTTAAGTCATGCTTCTTACAAACACACAAAAAGCCAACATATTTCATAGATTAACTCAATTAATTATTTGTTTCTGACACATGCGAAGGAATAGTCTTAAAAACCTTTGAACTTGTGGTGGTCATTTCAGTTAGACGGAATTTGTATTTTAAAATCACTCCAAAAAAAATCAGGGGAACCTTGATTAATTGATTGATTGATTGATTGATTGATTGATTGATTATGTCACTCAGTGTTCTAACAGGCCTGTCATTGAACTTCAGACCGACTTCAACATGTACTTCAACTACAAGTACTTCACTAACACTGTAGGACACATCTACTCATCTGCACTTTTTTTTCCTCCTTTTCCACCTGTCAGGAAGCTCTTCTTCACTGACTACGGCTCTCAGGGCAAAGTGGAGCGCAGCAACATGGACGGCACTAACCGGACCCGGATTGTGGAGCACAAAGTAGAGCTGCCCAGTGCCGTGGCCCTGGATCTGGTGAAAAAGCTGGTGTACTGGGCAGACGCCTACCTGGATTACATCGAAGTGGTGGACTATTATGGCAGGAACCGGCACAGCGTCATACGAGGGAGCTCGGTGAGTATGTACCACTGCTTCCTGTCGTGTGACACAATGAGGACATTGCTGTTCTTATCATCCGTGTGATGAAGTGCATGCAAGGTACCCACCAGTCTGTCTACCTGTCCGTCAATCAATCTATTTTACATGAGCTCGACATGCCCCAGCTTAATGTGGATCTGATGTCAGTGTTTTATTTTTGTATTTCCGTAACATGTACACATGTACAATGAGTGTGTGTCCATCCGACACGCTGTTAGAATCTTAATACAGCTTAACTGAGACATCATTATAATGTTCCTGAAGAATACTTTTGAGAAAAAGTATTAAAGAAAATACCCACGCCATTAACATTCACAGGACTTTAAGCAGCTACTCTGTGAATTTGCTGTTGTAATTTCAGGGAAAAGGAGCATGAAATGCCAAATAAAATACCACTCCACTTCTGGGTACCTTTGCCTGAACCAAAACCAACATAATAATGTGCGAGTGAAAACCTTTGCCAGATCACATTAATATGACTAATATAATACATATATACCAACAGACCAGCCTCGTCTTAAGTGGTCCTCAGACCCCAGCAGTGAGAGTAGTATGATTTTATGCTGTAATTATCCATAAAGCACAGTAATTGTCTGTTTTTGTGTATCACTCCTTGTCTGCTCTTATATTACTGGTAAATTATTGAAAGAGAGGTCCCTGTATGTTTCGAGCAGATAATTGCGGGACATGTGCTACGAGTTGCCTGAAAGCTGCTCACACGCATACATCATCACTCTACAATTATGCCTAATGCTCGCCCAGGCTTCGGGCCTAGCTTGGAAAAGTCCACTGTTCATGTGTATATTTCAGCTCCTTCATCACAATCATAAAAGGCAGATTAAGTCAGAGTGGAATGCAACAGTGTTGGGGCCATTCCAGAATGCATTCATCAATGCATTCATCAGTTCCAATCCATATCAAGAAGTAGAGCTGGAGTTGGAACTGGAAAAGAAAAACTATGGGGAGCAGAATTGGAATTGAATTTGAATTCCAACTCCAGTTCCATTTTCTGATTTGGATTGGAATTGATGAATGCAATCTGGAATGGCCCCCACTCTGGAATGCAACTGTGACCAAGGAAAATTTACTTTCATGCACTGTGCCAGCTGAAGTACGTATACTGAATCTGATGGCGTCTTGTTGTGTTTGTGGGCACTTCTGCTTGGTCCTGCATACACTCTTTGGGAGCGCTGTGTGGCTCAGTGGGTTTGGCCTCTGAGCCTGAGGTCAGGTGCATATCCTGTGCTCAGCAGAATAATCACATCTACTGCTAAGCCCATGCTCAGACGCCAAGTTTCACTCTCAGTCCTATATGTGTATGTTTGTGTCTTATGTGAAAGTTAGTTAGTTCATCCATTTCACTACACAGACTTATGTGAATGAGGCCCGTTTTGATGTGAATCAGTTTACTCAGGACTGACTCAAGATGTCGCAAATGTGTCCCGGTCTGCTCATTCACTTCAAGTCTCTCCCTTTCAGGTGTCATACGTGCACGGATTAATGGTCTTCGAAGATTATCTGTTCGCCACAAGCTCTGACCCGGGAGAGGGAGACAAAGTGGACATCCTCCAGATGAATCGGTTTAACGAGTCAGACAAGAGGATATTAACCAGCATGGAGAATTCAAGATGGATACGTGTTTACCACAAACTGGCCCAGCCGACAGGTAAAGTGGGAGGGGGTGTAAAGGACCAGTCAGTTCAATGGGTATGTGGGGTGGTAATGCCTGTGATCAGAAGGTTGCTGGTTCAAATCCCCTGGTCAGCAAAGTGGTGAGCATGCCGCTTAATCCTGCTTACACCCTGCTTTCTTAATTGTGCATCATTTTGGATAAAAACACTTGCTGAGTAATGTCTGGAATGCGTGGGATAATGTCTGGAATGCAGACATTATTCAGTGTTCTGTATATGTTGTTGAAAGTTATTCCAGCGAGCAGCCTGAAGCATGATGCGCCGGCATTGGGCCAGCACTGATTTCCTCGTCTTTGCAGTGTGGAGCCATGCCTGTGAGGCCGACGCCCACGGGAGGGCGGGGGGCTGCAGCCACATCTGCCTGCTTGGAGGCAGCTACAAAGTGCGGTCCTGTCGGTGCCGGGCCGGCTTCGTCCTGGCGAGCGATGGCGCGTCCTGCAGCCGTGAGTTACAGCGTTGTGGCCTCTAGTTGCAAACATCCCTTCGGTGGTGGTGGCGGCGTAAGCGTATATATCTGCATGATACTTGCTTCCCAGGCTAGGAAATATTAGCTATTGATGTGTAGAAACACGATAGCAGAATATCTTCAGAACAAGCTGTCATGGCGATTCTGATAAATATTAGCCCCCTCCATCTGAGTCTGGAAATGTAATACACTAAAACTGAAACAGGGATGATTCATTGACAAGCAGGAATATTAAATGACTCACAGAGATACAGACTGGCTTGTCCTTCTGTTGCAGGGGTAAAGATCTCATTCTGACATTATGTCATCTCAGAATTTCATCTTATTGACCTACAACAGACATAATTCATTAACGTCTTGGTATAGTTTTGATCTGCGGACTCGGTAGTTCATTTCATCAATAAAGATGATACAGATGTCAGTATGTGACAGGGGTCACATTACTAACAGGGTTGGAATTACAGGCTAGTTTGGCCAGGCTGAAGGAGAGCCAGAGACAGTCATATAAGTATACCAACCTTCTAGAACATTTTCTACAGTTCTTAAAAGAAAAAAAATCTCTCAAATAATGTGAACCAACATCTAGAACTGCATAGCTGTAGTAGAAACTGCAGTGTTGTACACTGTTGGCCAGAAATGGGCCCGGGACCACAGACTGCCTCTGGGGTGTGTCTCTCTCTAAGAGCATCTTTTCCTGAGCCAGAACTGAAACGGCCCTCCCTTTCTCTCTCTCTCTCTCCCTCTCTCTCTCTCTCTCTGTCGCTGTCGGGGGGGGGGGGGGGGGGGGGGGGGGGGGGGGGGGGGGGGGGGGGGGGG
>JAODKC010000038.1:3408708-3430869 GCA_026777985.1 Mormyrops attenuatus
GCCCATTTTGGGCGGGCTACAACACCCCCCCCCCCCACCCCACCCCAAGGGAGGCTTGTTTCGAACAAAGGCGTGATTGATTTGATAAGACCTAATCAGCGGAACTAATTCTTGTTTTAATTGAGGTAATGCAATTAGCTTAGTCCCCTCGCCTTAGATACATTTTGATTTCCAAAGGGTTTAAGTTTCATTGCTGGAAAAAAGGGGCTAATTACGTCGATTAATTAGGTGCTGACAGTATGCAGGGCAAGGAAGATTAGTTGCCTGTGGTTTGTTTACCATGCCTGATCTCACTGCCACAGGACCCAAGAACGAGCTGTTTCTGTTCTACGGGAAAGGGCGACCGGGAATCATCCGCGGCCTGGACATCAGTGCCAGCGAGTCTGGCGACGAGCGCATGGTGCCCATTGAGGATCTCGTCAGCCCCAGGGCCCTCGACTTCCACGCCGAGACGAGCTACATTTATTTCGCTGACACAACTAGCTTTTTAATCGGCCGACAGAAAATCGATGGCACTGGGCGGGAGACCATCCTCAAAGACGGTGAGCTGTATGCCCAGCTCTTAATGCACTTTATCTCCCATCCCCCGCCTTGTTTGCGGTAGCGTGAAAGAGACAACCTCATCAAATGTACAGTAGCTTTAAACATCTATATTTTTATAAGGTGTGCGTATTTCACAAATTTTTCTTACCAGCTTTGGGATGGTTGTGAATCAGACCACTTTATCTTGTCAGGTGAAGTGAATTTCCTCAAATGGGTTAACCTCTGCTGCCCAAACAGATTTGTGTGCTGCTGCATTTGCATGTTCTTTGTTTTTCATCCGTACAAATGATGAATCTCCTACAGAAAAAAAGCCTTCAGCCCTAAAGTTTTAATAACAGGGGAAGGTACAGACACTAACAGATCATCCTGCAGAGCTTGTGTCTCAGGGACGATAAAGGCAAAGTTCTGAATGTTATTCATTCCCGCTCCATAGACCTGGATAACGTCGAAGGGATCTCCGTGGATTGGATAGCAAACAACTTATACTGGACAAATGACGGATATAGAAAAACCATCTGCGTTGCCAGATTGGAGAATGCCTCTGAGACCAGGAAAACCCTTTTGTCAGGAGATATGTCCCATCCCCGAGCCATTGTGGTGGACCCCCTCAACGGGTGAGCCTATCATGTATTTAATTTACTTGTTGTTTAATTGTTTACTGGACCCTCTTAGCCAAACTGACTCCCCCTGCTTGCCGGTGTCATCTGTTTCCAAGGTGTTCCCGAATAAGGCTTACCAGTGAGGCATCTCCTTTGTAGTGTCTTTTTATAGATATGTTATAAGAATACAGAATTTCCCTCATACTTTGAAGTCATGGGGGTGCGCTGTGGCAGTAGGTTAGGGCTCCCTATGTCTGTGATCAGAAGGTCGCTGGTTCAACTCCCAGGGTTGGCAGAGTGATGTCAGCGTTGGGCCCCTGAGCGAGGCCCTTAACCCTTCTCCAGGGACTGACTGACCCTGCTCTCTCAGTTGTCTGTTGCTTTGGATAAAAGCATCTGCTTATTAGCTGAAATGTAAATAACAGTTGCATTACCAAGGCAGATGCATATAAAAAAAATGAATACGACTCCCAAACGTCTTGTCTACGCTGGAGAATTGGAGTTGCATTTATTGTGTGTTTATGAGTGTTGTTCGGAACGTTTAAGGACAACCTTGAAAGTCCCATGCAGGACCAGCGTCAACAGCCTTCCAGTCAATACTTACACCAAGGATCTGTCATGTCATGTCCCCAGTGTCCCTGTTACAGTGCAGTTTTATTGGCCTTGAGTACCACTGTAAAGCAGTGAATGTGTTGGTGATGGTGACAGTGTACACAAACTCGTGATAGATGTATGTTCAGTGTGTATGTGTGCATGTGGCAGTTGGAGGCTGTCCTTAGGTAAGCCGATGTACATATTCATCTTTCCCACGCTGAAGCTTTGTATGCTGTATCCTTCTTGTGCGTGTGTGTGCGTGTTTGCTGTGGGTCTACACTGAGCTTCTGCTCCCGCACTCCATCTTAAGCGTAAGCAGTCATAATAATGGATTGGTGGATGGAATGGTTACTTTTATGCAATGTTTATCTAAATTTGAATTATTTCCATTCACTGTAAAGTTCTTCTATCCCAGAGGCCTAAGTTTTGCCTTAATCCTTTTAGATATGGTGTATTTCACCCACGGATGAATCACAGTAACCAAAGCTTGCACCAAAACACTGGATTCATGCGTTTACAGTAATCCACGCACATGCATTTTTCTCAGATGAAAGTACAGCGAACATCTGGAGCTACATGTCATAGTTCTCACTGGTGGCTTTTGAAAGCACATTTTATTAGTCTCTCATAATCTGCTTCAGTTACTCTCAGACTTTTGCAAGCCCACCATATAAATCTTATATATGATATGTACGTCTGGGTCTCTGTGTCACATACCATGATCTGACCACTTTAAATGACACGAAGCACGAACATCATTTCTTAAAATCCCTTGAGGGCAGAACTTTAAACATGAGGGAGAGAACAACATTGTGTTCTAATTTTAAGGCAGACTTTCTTTGTTTTGCTCAGTAAAATAATCTTTTGTACCTACCAAGCCAGAAAAATAGCAAGCTGGGAAATCTACTGAGTGAGGGTAGGGTAATGAAGAACAGCAAATGGAGGCACACAATAGCTTAGAAGCAGTGAAATAAGGGTCTTCAGTGAAGGTCACCATTACCCAAGTGCTCACTGGAAAAGCACCACAAAGGTAGAGCTAGCAGCTTGGTAAACGGTATCCTGAGGACTCGTAGCCCAGTGAATCAGCACTGTTGCCTCATACCTCTAGGTTTAGGGGTTCGAATCCCCTCCCCTGCTCTGTGTGTGAGTTTGCATGTTCTTCCCTCTGGGTTTCCTTTGGATATTCTGGGTTCCTACAAAGAATGGCAGTTAAGTGTTTCTAAAATGGCTGTGTGTCTATTCCTTCCAATTGACTGCCACCCCATCCAGGGTGTCCTCTGCCCTGTGAAGGACTGCCATCTTATCCAGGGTGTCCCCTGCCCTGTGATGGACTGACATCTCGTCCATGGTATCCCCTACCCTGTGATTGACTGGCATGCCATCCAGAGTGTCCCCTGCCCTGTGCCCTGCTATCGACTGGCATCCAGGCCAGGGTGTGCCCCGCTGTGTGATGGACTGGAGTACTGTCCAAGGTGTCCCCTGCCCTGTGCCCTATGATGGACTGGCATCCCGTCCACGGTGTGCCCCGCCCTGTGATGGACTGGCATCCTGTCCAGGGTGTCCCCTGTCCTTTTCCCTGTGATGGACTGGCATCCCGTACAGGGTGTCCCCTGCCCTGTGATGGACTGGTATCCTGCCCAGGGTATCCCCTGCACTGTGCCCTGTGATGGACTGGCATCCCATCCAGGGTGTCCCTGCCCTGCGGCCTGTGATGGACTGGCATCCCATCCAGGGTGCCCCCTGCCCTGTGCCCTGAGATGGACTGACATCCCACCTAGTGTCCCCTGTCTTTCTCCCCATGCTGCCTCAGATTGCCTCCAGGCCTTTCTATGACCCTACAGTGGATAAGTCATTTTTAAGATGGATGGATATATCCTATTTAACAGGATTAGAATATAATAAATATATACTTAAAGAAAGAGAACAGCTAAAATATTTTCTTAAAAATATTATTTGATTGGTTAGCACAAAATAGTGTGTGTACAGTGTGCGTGTGCTGGAATAGAGTGTGTTTTGGCATATTTTTGCAGATATATTGCATGTTAGCTCACTGCAGCTGCCGGACACAAGTAAACATCCATCGCCAAACAAAAAGAGTACAGCAGCATGTCACAGACATGATTAATGAAAAGGATTTCGACCAAGACTCTGTTTTTACAGTACATTGATTTCCTGCCTGGTTTCCCCTTCCTTACAGTGTAAAACACCCTGTGCCCCATGCACATGCACAAGTCCGGCTCCCGCTCAACGGCCTTCACGAGTTAGGGGCTACAAGCGATTGGCTTTGCTGCTGTCGAGGTGGCCTTTGTGGCTCCAGCCCAATCTCATTATCACCTTGACGGGAAGCGACGGATGAATGCATGGGAACGCCGTCTGGCGGGAGTAATTCCCTTTCGTTTTTTTTTTCCCTGCCGCTGTCGTTTTGGCTCCGAAGTTGAAGTTGACTGAAGTTACCTTGAAAAAAAAACAATCAGATCACGAAGCTGCTTTTCTGAGTTTGCTCAGGATGTGCCATAAACAAAGTTATTATCTCTAGGATGCCCGTACTTTGCTGACCATAACAAAAACAGTTTTGAACATAGAGAGGATAATACCCCAAAACCACTGGACACGCAGCAGAACATCAGGTGGAAATAAGAGACCTACAAATTTATTTAGTTATTTAATTGTATTTTTCTGGTTCTAATGATTGCTATAGAAAGTAATATGGACAGAGAGTAAATGTCACACAGTCATTCTTCTAAAATAAATACCTAATTTAAATAACTTGCCTGTTGTTTATGCAGCAGGGTGATTGGTTTATATTGCTTAATGTGTTTGTGTTGTTCTTATTTCATGTAATAATGCATTCCGTATGTAGTAGTATGCTAGTATGTGGTATGCTAGTATCTAATATGTAGTATGCTAGTAAGTGTTTTTCTGTTGGAGTATTTTTCCTGAGGAGACAGCTCTGAGATTTACTAGTGCCACGTTACTGCTGCCGTACCGTTTACGACAGGAAAGATAGAAGCTGAGATTAACAGCGTGATGGGAGTCAAATATAGTTACAATGTCAACTACACCACATAACGTCAATGACCGGAATCGGGAAACACTCGAACGCGGACTTAAGTACATCAGACTAAGTAACAACAACAAGAAACAGCTGGTAACATGGGGATTCCACACGAGGTAGTGAGGAGGCATGGCTCACTGGAGGATCGATTGAGCAGGGCACGACACACAAAAATATTCAGAGGAATAACTATTGTTCCAGCAACTTCCTGTTTCAGGCCAAAGAATACTATAGTCCAATTCTCAAACCAGTTATTATTCATCATAGTTCTTTTGCATAATGTATTTCCTTTAAGTAATGATTAAAATGTACTCTGGAGAACAATGCAGCAAATGAAGGACCCCAAAAGGAAATAAATAATGATAATTGTAAATAGTCTGTTATGTTAGTTCTGGTTGCATGCATACACTTGTTTATATTCAGACCTTTTATCTTAAGTGTGACTTGATTAAACGGCACATGCGTTAAAACTCACTTGTTATTCCACAACACGGTGTACATGCATCATATCAGTGTATTAAAACACCTACCTCACTGTGAATCCTCCACTCCTTGGAAGTTTGCTTATCGGGAATTTATGGAGCTTGAAAATAGCTGCATCTTGTTTTACATTTCTGCCACGAAGAGATACATGCGATCGTGCAGGGGCTCGCTAGTGGGGTTTACAGACATGCTGGAGTTTAATGCAATCTTTGCAGACGAGAAATCGGAGGGTACCCCATATTTAGGTTCTTCGTGCTTTTCTGCAGCAAATGGTTCAGATAGAAAATGAGTAGCCCTTTAGCTTGTCATTGCAATGTAGGGCCTGTTGATATTTAGTTGATGTGATCCCCGGGCTGTATCATTGTAGTGTTTCTCAAACTTTCTTTGTTTCTCCATCTGTTCCTCTCTGCATGTCACTTCCTGTCTCGTCCGGATTAGCACTTATAACGTACCACTTTGATCCCGTCTGTTGAGCTCAGAAGCCGGCCTGCCTTTAGCAGAAGGTGCTGCCAGTGAGTAGTGTCCCCTGTGCTTTGCATTATTCATGGGGTCAGTGAGACTCCATGAGCACGAGAGTGCTTGATTTGTCCTGTCATCTTCGATTTCATGCTCGGAACCTGTCGCGGGGCTCACTCCTTGATGAGGCGAGTGGGGAAAAAAAAAGACTTCGCCATGCAAGGGCCAAGGTTGTGACTCAAATCAAAACAGTATCCTGTCGTCTTGTCATGTTGTCACACACCTGTTGCCAGGAAGCACTGTGCTCTGTAGGTTTGGGCCTCCTGGGGGTTCATGGACCGTCTGGCTTTAATGGTGCCCCCTGCATTTCCCAGTTAGTGTTTTCTGCCTGCATTTCTGGTCTAGAAAATTCTTTGCATTGTTACTGTTCATTGTCATTTATACTTTATTATTGCAGTTTATTTCTGCATAAATGCTTTCTTTCTAAATGTGTGTGTAAATGTGTTTACTTTCTAAATGTGTGTGTATTGTGCCATATACACTTGCAATTTCTTTGGGATTAATAATGTTTATCTATCTATCTATCTATCTATCTATCTATCTATCTATCTATCTATCTTTCTATCTAGCTGGATGTACTGGACAGACTGGGAGGAGGATGAGGTGAATGACAGCATCGGCAGGATCGAGCGGGCCTGGATGGACGGGTCATCCCGGCAGGTCTTTGTCGCGTCCAACATGCTGTGGCCCAACGGCCTCTCCCTGGACCACGGAACCGGCACCATGTACTGGTGTGACGCCTACTTCGACCACATCGAGAGGATCTTTCTCAATGGGACAGGTCGGAAGGTGAATGCCAAGGGCTGTTTTGGTGGTGTGTCGTGATGAGATCCGGAAGGCAGCAAGATGAGCAGCAGAGCGTTAGACAGCATCAGCTGCAAATGATGTCTCGGGAGGGCAGCATCAGGACCGTGTGACAAACATGATATATGCGTAACACCTGGAAAATGGTCCCCACAATGTAAAAAAAAACAGTTTTTTTCACATTGTGGGGTACATTTAGTCCCCACAATGTAATATAATCCACAAACACACACACACACACACACACACACACACACATATATGTAATGTAATGGCAAAAATAGTCACTGTTTAGAACTGTAGTCGTTTTATGTCTTAAGCTTGATGTATTTCCTGTTCAGGTTGTGTACAGCGGAAAAGAATTAAAGCACCCATTTGGGATTTCCCATTACCGGACACACGTCTTCTGGACCGATTACATGAACGGCTCCATTTTCCGGCTGGATCTTTCATCGGGGAACATCACACTCCTGAGGAGCGAGAGGCCCCCGCTCTTCGCACTCCGGGTTTATGACGCTCAGAGTCAGCAAGGTGAATGGCCGCCGCATGATGCGCAAATCTGACTTTTGACCCCAGGAACATGGGCGGGGCCTGGCCATTACCTTCCTGTTTAGCTTTTCTCTTTCAATCCAAATGCTAACCGGTATCTGAGTTATGAAAGAGCCGCAAGTGCTGGTAACCGCTGCTTTGAACTTTAATTAGCACTTCTTACAGGTCCACAGTGTGTTTCCCGCAACCGAGGTGCCAAATGCAAATTTTAACCTTATCCGTTCAACTGTGAGCAGATTATTTCACTTGACATCTGTCAGTGTAAAACCCAAAGAGATGTAAAGCTTTGAAATGACGCACATTTCCAGGAGAAAATAAACACTAGGAAAAATGTCTAGGAATGTCTTTAATTTAAAAGGAAAATGCTTATATATAACAATTCCTCATATTTAAACCCCATTTTTTATGATGAATAAGTAAATGAATCAACAGGGAATTTTATTGTAAATTAATTCATTTAAACATGTAATTACAGTCCATGCACAAGGCTAGGGGTTGATGGGCGGGGATAGTTTGTTGGGAATCTGCATTAGAAGTATATTTATTAAATGAAATCTGAGCCATCACACTTAATTATCAGTGCTTTTGAATAAATTTGAAAACCTGAATTACTCCTGTAATCCCATCACAGGGTGATTTCCACTCAGGGATAATTAAAGGGCTTTGTTGGTTTATAAATAGCCAAAAATATGAGATGGTGATCACAATCGCTGATATTAAAAAGCTTAAAACATGCCTTGCTCTTAATGGGTGACACGTATTTATATATACATGCAAGATGTTCTCGCTTGTAGAATGCAGCCCGTGATTAGTATTTTGTTTATATATGTTGAATAATGCAGGGTGGTGTAATTATACTGTGTTATAGTGCATTTATGGACATGATTGATTTATCATTACGGAGCAATTTCTGTTTAAACGTGGAAACGTGGAGTCAGGTGCCTGGGGTCGTGACCTTACAGGTGGGGCAACAGGAGGAAATGAAGGCTGTTGTCTGTAATCTCATAAGTGGCTATGAGGCTGTGTTTACTCTTCCTGACTCCCTTGATGTCTAGAGCAGGAATGTGGCGATGGGAGGGGAGGGGCCGCTGGGGGTGATTACAGTCACTGAGGCGCAAAAGCACCTATCAGAACCCAGCGGTGGGGCCTCCACACCCAGCGGGACACGGGGAGCTGCGACGGCGGAGCCGGCGACTTTACGCATCATTAGCCTGCATCCCGCAGCTCCTATGTGCTGCATGCCTGCAGGAGTCGAAACAACAGCACTCACGCGTCACTTCCTGTGTTATTTTTGTCCGGCGATGGGCAGCCGCTGATTCCACTTGCAGAAGTTGATGAACAACAGTACAGGGATGATTCTTCCTACTTATACATTTCTCTGTGGTCCATGGTCTGCGTCGGACTTATACAGAAACAGACACCTTCATCAGTCAGATGATCCACAGTAAAGGAAGTCATGTAAATAAGAAAATATTCTGCTGATGTAAAGGCTGAAATGAACATTGGGGAACGTTTTCAAACTATCGCTTAAAAGGTAATTGCAGTTTTTCAGCAAAATGTGGGCATATCATATACACTTGTAGTGTTCCACTTTAGCACATCAGTTTCAAAGTAAATTTATGAGCGGAAAAGCCATCTTGGACTTTTCCTAAACTCTTGGCTTGTTGTGAAATTGCAGTTAGCAGTAGCCCTAAACTTCATGCCACCAAAGAGATTGATTGGGCCTCTTTGTGTGTATTACACATTGGCTCTTACTAAATCAAGGTCTTTATCTCATTGGTTCAGGCACTGCATGCTTACTGAATCTTCAACTACACAATCTTCTCCATACTCAACAACTGGCAGCTGCCCCATGAGGGAAGAAGGAATCACTCTGTCATTGCTGTGTTTGTGCTTACCTCTGACAGTAAGACAAATTATTAATCCAGGGAGGAAAATGTCAAATCTACCCTCAAAAATATTCCCCATAATTCAAAAGTGAATGCTGGGATCTGTGATACAATTCCTCGCATTCTTATACAGGACTGGAAATTGGTTTTAGATAAAGATGTCACTTAAACAAATGCTTTTATTCTCGCTTGAAGGCTGAACATTTGATTGGTTATTCTCACTGTTTGGGGAACCTCCTTCCAGGGCCAGTGAGGCATTCCTGGTCAAGTTGAAAGGTTCACTTCATGCCTTTGCGTCACACAGGGGCCGACAGCGAGTGTCGGATAAACTACGGGGGTTGCAGCACCCTGTGTCTGCCTATTCCGGGGGGGCGCGTCTGTGCATGTGCCGACAACCAGCATCTGGCGAAGAACAACTTCACCTGTTCAAGTAAGCCTCTCTCCATGGTGTCATCCATCGCGAAACAGTGTTTTCGTTTACTCCTGGGGCATTGTGGGAAACGTGGGGCTCTGCGTTAATGTCCATGGGTGTGGATCTCCCCCAAAGGTGTGACGGGGGAGCCGGAGCGCTGCGCCAATGGCGAGTTCCAGTGCCGCAACCA
Organism: Mormyrops attenuatus; assembly: GCA_026777985.1. NCBI lineage: Eukaryota > Metazoa > Chordata > Actinopteri > Osteoglossiformes > Mormyridae > Mormyrops > Mormyrops attenuatus. Next base: position 3,418,343 of record JAODKC010000038.1, read on the forward strand.
CCGCTGCATTCAGGCATCATGGAAATGTGACGGGGACGACGACTGCTTGGACGGCAGCGATGAGGATGCCCATGTGTGCTGTGCGTGTCTGCGTAACTCCGCTAAACCAGCCACGTAGCTAAATAAAGCAAATCCTTACGTGGTTCATTTGTATTTTTTTATGTAAATCGATCCTTAAGCACAGTTTTGTGTCATGTCCCCATATAGGTATAGAAAAGCAGCAGTGATCCGTAAGTACTAGAGGTGTAGCGGTACAGTTTTCCCACAGTTCGGTATATGTCACAGTTTTTGGACCCCGGTAATGGTGCGGTTTCATTATCTTTATCTTAAAAGATGAAAATAAAAACACATCAAACTTTAATTAAACAATGAATCTTTATTTTTTCATATAACAACTCTCCATTCAGCAAAATGGTAGCATGACTAACTAGGCCTAATTTATGTCTCTACTGTCTGAAATCAAGGAGAGAACAACATTTGAATTAAAATTTTCCTTAACTTTGATAACCACGGGCAATCAGATTACATTAAGTGTAGATAGATAATCAATGTTACAAACTCCACATCCCAAGAGAGTGCAGAATGTTTCTGATGCAGGAGACCCACATAAAGGGGGCAAAAAAGACACTGTGGTAAGTGGTCGGGTCATTTTCATAAAGGTCCAAAGAGTTCAATTCCAGACGAAGATTTTGTTTCAACCAAGCAGTTGAGCACTCTTTCACTGTGACTCTTAATACTCAACTGGTTGGTTGAAACAAAATCATGGTCTGGACTTCCCACCTCTGACAGCGGCACAGAAAAGGAAGCCATCATTTTACATGGCACTTTTTTTTAAAAATACTTTATTGATCTCCATAGGGAAATTCTCTTTTCTGCCTCCCCCAACTCAGTCTCTGTAAGTCGGAGCAAGCTGGCCACAAAGGGCAGCCACCCATAGCCACTGCCATAGAGCTGGGGGTTAAGGGCCTTGCTCAAGGACCCACAGATGTGCTGAGGCTGGGCTGAAACCGGTGACATTCTGGTTACAGGCACAGAGGTTTAGCACACTAAGCCACACATAGCCCCCACACTAATGAAACACACGTTACACAGTAATGATATTTACAATTAACATAAATACACAACTACACATTACAGTCGTCCCTCGCCACTTCGCGCTTCGACTTTCGCGGCTTCACTCTATCGCGGTTTTTCAAATATATTCATTCGCGTAAAAATGTTTTAAATTGCATTTTAATATTTATGGAAAGCAAGTTACACGAAAACATGAAAGTGAAAGTAAAATAAACCTGCAAGATTAAATGTTAATGGCATCCAAAGGCCTCGCGTGGCTGTGTCAGGGGCCTTGTCTGGCAAGGCTCCCCGCTTCCTCTTCCATTCAAGCCCTAGGCTTTGCGGCAGGTCGGTTTACAAATAAATAATCCTACTTCGTGGAAATTCACTTATCGCGGTAGAGTCTGGAACTGATTAACCGCGATAAATGAGGACCGACTGTAATTTACACCATTGAAAGATAAGTGCAATGCGATATAAAGCATGCTGGCTGCTGACCAACCACGCGGCCTCACATTATTTCAGCCAATTGTCAACAGCGGGTGGGATTATGTCAGCCAATTGTCAACACTGGGTGGGATTATGTCAGTCAGTTGTCAACCAATTGTCGTCAGTCTGTGGGATCACCGCTCATAGGATATTGTATTGTTTAAACAATGTCGATTATGTTTGAAGTATGCAGCTACCTTTAGCCAAGAGCCGGATAATTTATGCCATCTGCTGTTGTATAATAACATTTAAATTCTACCCCTCGAAAATAAGATGACCCCAGGTTTTGTATTTTTTTGGGAAAACCACCATCTTATATTCACGCCAGTACATATAAGAAAATGCCAGACACATCGTAACACTGTGGTTCAGATGTGCGTATTGGTGTAGGAGTCGTGCCAAACAGTTCGGTAATATACCGTGTACCGTTACACCCCTAGTAAGTTTTGTGTCGTGTCCCTGTACATGTACAGAAAAGCAATGACAACACTGTATCTCTCGCCCCATGCAGATAACCGCAGTTGCCCCGCTGACCAGTTTAGGTGCTTGAACAACCGCTGCATCCCCAAGAGGTGGCTGTGTGACGGTACCAACGATTGTGGGGGTGGAGAGGACGAGTCCAACTCCACGTGTGCCGGTAAATCTCCATCAGTAGCGCCAATCAAGTGAAAGCTGATACAGAGCGCCCTCTGCATTGACTCTCCTACAGTGTCACTGTGAAATGGAGCTCAAAGGTTAGCCGGAAGCACACTGTACAGGTGATAATCCATCCATCTTCTGATCAGGTCCAAAGGAGCCTCTCTCAGCATCTGTAGGCAGTCATACTCAATGGGCAATGGGCAAACACCCGGCTCTGCAGATTAGGATACTCTGTGTCTATCATCGGAAGGTCACTGGTTCAAATCCTAGGTTTGACAGACTGATTTTACTTGAGCAAGGGCCCAATATATATATATTTATACATGTTGTTCCAGGGACTGGCTGACCTTGCTTTCTCAAATATGTACGTTGCTTTGGATAAAATATTCTGTGAAATAAAGAAATGTAGTGTAACTGCATATCTGAGGGACTGCAGGAGGACAAAAAGTGTGACATGTGGAAAGCATACAAAAACCACACACACACACACACACACACACATTTGTATTTAGATCATTGTGGGGACCATCCATTTATTTCTATGGGCAAAACTCTAATCCCACCTATGATGACCTTAACACCTACCCAGCCCTAACCTTAACCATAACCTTAACACCTACCCAGCCCTAACCTTAATCATACGTAACCAAACTAAATACAAGACATTTTTAGTTTTTTGATTGTAGTCACAGATTTTTGAAAATTGAGCTTCCCCTTGTGGGGACCGAAAAAATGTTTTTTTGTCACAATGTGGGGACATTTGGTCCTCATGATCTATATATATATATATATTCTAAACACAGGTGGGATTCGAACCCCTGAGTTGGAGGTGTCAAATCAGAGTTCTGAGCCACTGTGCCACTCACATTGTATCAACGTGTTTTATAAAAATATACGTTCATACACACACACAAGACAGGACAGTGTGGATGTTTTATGTGTCTACTGATGAGTTATGACTTAAATAACTTTAAAAGTCTTGGTGTTTGATCACAGCTGTTTTCCCTCAGCAGAGCTGAAATATTTCACGGCCTGCTTCAGAAAGTGATAATACATGGAAAGTCTTAGGCAGCCTGGCCAGCCCTCCTCCTGCTAGGTGCTGCTCTCTCTGATTTATTGCTCGTGTCTGAGAGAGTCGTACGGCGTTTGTCACAGCTTGCTGGTGTGTTTTACATCTCGTGAGGTGTAAAAAAAAAATTGCCAGGAGCGTGCTTCACAAATGGATATGAATCCAAATATGTACTTTGTGCATTTCCCTGATTATTCTAAATGTTAGGCTTTCGAGACATTCATCCTGATATATGGGTACCATAACCCCAGTGCTGTCTCCCTCACATGACAAATAAGCTGTATTTGTTTTGTAGAAGATATTTCACTACTCTAGTGGGTGTGTGTGCTCTGTGTTGGACTAGCATCCCACCCTAATTGTGGAATTGGTGGATAGGTTCTAGACCCATCATAATCCCATATTAGCTGTGCTTGAAAGGGATGTGTGTATAATTCTAAAGTACATCCGTGAGGGAAACCAGAAAGGAAAGTTTGTCTAGTTAGTTAGAAACTATATTCCACATTCTTCCCAGGAGAATTCCAGCTCTTTAAATAGCCAGACAGATTTTGGTCCAGTTGTAATTACCATTGCAATTAATTTTCGTTGTGATTGCTCACAGAAAATAAGTGATTATAGGAATCACCCCCCAGGATATTGAGAAAATTAACATTAGGAATATCATTTCATTTTTAGTTTTGTTTTGATGTTCTTCAGTCTAGACAAGTTTGAGACAGTACTTTACAGTTTATTCAGCTGTGACATTTTACACCGATTTTAGTATACGCTTTGAAATGCAGAGCTGGAACTTGAAAGGCGGATTAAAATCATGTTTCGGTCGCATCGCATTACCACAGATGCACCTGTTACTGTGACACAAACGGAGGTTGTTGGGATTATGAGTCGGCCTGCAGTTAACTGGTTTCACCTGAGAATATGGCCCTTGTACCACTGTCCCGTGTTGCTTTCATTTAGACACTGGCCTCCATTCACTCATTATATATCGGTGTGTTTGTTAAACACGTCTTGATTCATCTGCTTGTCATACACTGACAGGCAACCTAAGGTCCTTCCCCGTCCAGAAAGAAATCGACAGGGAGATCAAAACATCCACGGGTCCATGGCAGCTTCCCGCGGCGCCAAGCTGAAGGCGAAATGGCCGGGTCACCGGAGATAGAGTTCATACTTCCTGAGTTCTGCTGAAATCCCATCCAGATGGGCCCATCGCGTAGCTGATTCACAATAGAGCCGTGTTGCATGGCCGCATTTTTTGTTTCATCACCCCTGTCGCGGTCCTCGTGAGCCTCCCATTAGTGGCACGACTACATACAGCAGTCACTTGTGGTTTGTCCCCAAAACCTCGTTTGACGCATAACCACATTCACTAATGTGTTACTAGGAGTATCTATATTTTCTATTTATATTTTGAAAGCTCTCTCTTATGCTTAATCCCAGAAATAAAGCTCGTATAAACGCTCATACGCACCTAGACAAACATTAACATACTGCTGAGGCTGTAATACCCCTGGTCTATTTTGTCCTTCTGTTGCTGGAAAAGCGCATTAGCTAAGTGAGTGTATTAAAACTTTAAGATGCTAGACACTTAAAAAAACCCATAAACCATTAAAAGGCCAACCAGCTTCCAAAAACAGACTCAACGGGTGCCCTAATCCCGTGACAATGAAATCACTCGAATAAACCTTTTCTTCTTCCGTTTTTAGCTCAGACATGCCAAGCGGATCAGTTCTCCTGTCACAATGGCCGCTGTATCCCGGAGTCCTGGCGCTGCGATCGGGATGACGATTGCGGGGACCGCTCCGACGAGACGTCCTCATGCAGTGAGTGTTGACAGTAACCACCTGTCTGCAGCCCTGGAGCACCAGGGCGGAGGGGACATGTGGGCGTGCGATTAAAATGCTGTAATTCCACATTTACATGTGCAGGAATATGCAATGCAGAGAAAGTTCAGTGGGGGTAAAACTACAGGCTTGTTCTCAGTCTAACAGCCCGATCCTCTCCTCCAGGTGTGATAGGCAATAAAAAAATGAGATCGCTTCTGCTGAAAGAAAAAAAACCTGTGGAAAGTGACCGCATCCCGCTGACTTCCACCCTTTAGAGGAACCCGGTGAAACGGTTGCAGGTGGTGTTTCGAAGGTGATGTTTACGAGGATGTCTGGGTCCATAGTGGTGATGGCTGCTTTGACCAGATCTCAAAAGAGTCGTGCATTTTCAGCACTGTCCGTCCAGCAGCACCAGCGGTGTCCACGGCCAAGTGGCTTTTTCAAAAGCACTTTCCAGCTGTACTTTTTCTTCCTTTGAAATGCAAGCAGTCAGTCCAGGAAAAAAGGCTTGCATGGAAGCTCTTATTTTTCACTGGGATAAGTGTTCGTCTTCTGCTTCTCGGGGATGGTGGTGGGGCGGAGGTCAAGGAAGACAGTGGAAGGCATTGCCTGTCTCGAGAGCTGCCGAACAGACTGCCATGAGTAATTCGCAGTGTGGGCTTACTTACTGGATTGGAAGAAACTCTGTATTGAGGCAATACTTTCAAATCCCTTTGCACCAAGATAAATATATTTCTCTCTTTAAAGGTTGCTTTCTGGATATAAAGGGTGTACCAGGCCCCTTTCAAGCTAGAAAGCTCAATTTAAGCAAATAAACATTTTTAGTTTGTTGGAAAGATATCCTCATATGCCCCACTGGTCTTATGAGTAAGGATTCCTATGCTCTGCTCATTATAAGCCAAGGCCAGATCTGGTGTGCAGCACGTGAGGCCCTTTGCTCTTCTCACAGCCTGTGTTTTTATGCCGCAAGAGGCTAACGCTGAAGGACAAACAGCCAAACCGGCTGCTGCAAACCCACGTTTGCCCACTCCCCTCACGCTCCGCTGCCCGCCTCCCGAGGGCGCCTCCGAGCGCAGCGAAGCATAACTCGACCGGCATTGCGGTGTGCCAGAAACACCCGGGCAGACCCGAGGGGCATGGGGGACAAACACGAACTCCACCTTGACATTCCTGATTGCACCAGCTGAACTGTGTCAGAAGTTCTCTCATATGACACATGGACATTATATATTACATGTACACCTGTACATTTACCCAAAACAGGATAAGCAGTTGGAGGCATTAGGGGACACTGGCTGTGATCAGAAGGTTGCTGGTTCAAATCCCTGAGTCAGCAGAATGATTTCACCATTGGGTTCTTTGGCAAGGCCCTTAACTCCCAGTTGGTCCTGGGACTGTATACCGTCTTGGATAAAAGTATCTGCTAAATAAATGAAATTGATGGACAGGGGCCTTCATGTTTGCATTTAGTGTCTTGACCCATCTCACTAAGAGAGACAGGGATTTTTCTTCCCCAAATAGAATGTAACTTGTATTGTAACTTCAGAGAAAGATTCCTCATGACCTAATTATTTACTCTGTAATTTCTTTAGGGGAACGGAGGGGTTACTGGATACGGTTCCTGCAGTCCTGGAGCTGACATACTGGCATTAAAAAGGCTTAATTTGCGCATTTGGTGGACTTTTCCTTGCCGTCTAAAGTGGTCCAGCCCGCCGGATCCTTAAGGCGCTGCAGAGCACTGTGGCTTCACTCCATAGCTTTAGAGCTTCCTGTGTTTCGGCCTTTAAGCCATTGGCAGGCCTCCCCCCCATGTCTCTAGGATGCTGTGATATAGTCGCCTGAGACACACTTGTTTCTGTTGCCTTTTGGCAGCCGACATCCCGGCTGTGTAACCATCCCCCATTCCGCATTTCCCGTAAGCTTAGTCATGGCCCAGCCAAATATTTTTCCTGGTACATCTTGGCTGAACATTCGCTGGCCTTAGTGGCTAATTTGCCTGTCTTTTATTTGGCTCTAGTACCCCTATTTCAGATTCAGATGCGAGTTTTCATGGTCGTATTAGCCGCGGAGTGCACTTGTATACTTCAAGAAAGAGGCAGAGGGGCAGCGGCAACGGCGTGAATTACACCACGCTCCATTGTAAGAGAGCCCTGGTGTATTACAAAGAAAAGCATATACGAGTGAATAAATAAGATAAATAGCAGCAGGGGAGGAGCAGTGAATAGCTCCGTGCTGGTCCGGCGATGGTGTCCGAGTGCATTGAGCTCGGTTACTGCCGGTATGCATCGCAGATCGCTCCGGTACACACACACAAACAACTACTGTCAAGTATAATTAATCTTCACACTCAGAATCCCTAAATAATATTAAACTATGAGAAACATTTCGGTGTTGCCAGCTTTGGTCAGCTGCCTGGGGTGAGTTTGCATGCGCATTTACATGTATGCAACAGTTTTTTTTACCTTTTAAATAATCTGTAGGGTTTGCAAACTACCCAAGGCCTAGTTAATTTTGAATTTATAATGGAATAATATAGATTCGTCGTAAGATTTCTTGGGTGTCACGCCAGATGCATGTGAGTTGGCAACCCTGACATGTTCTTCTCCCCCTTTCCCCCGTCATATCAGCTTCCCGCGCGTCGTGCGCGCTCACGCTCGCGCCGCCTCGAGCCGTCGGCTTCCGCTCACCTCCGACGACCGCGGGGCGCTGCGCTTTCCGTACCCGCGTTTGTATTTTTAACACTCTTCCAGAAGGACGACAGGGATGCTGCCTCTGGAAGGCGTGCGAAGTGTGCCAGCCCAAAACTGGGATATAAATGTATTCGCATCTCATGGCTTTTTACGGGTTCGTTCGCGGTTGACACCGGTAAGCAAGGTGCGCTGTATGTGAAGTTAATAGGCTCGCGTGCACTGTACTCCAAAGTCACTCCGTGTTTTTGCTTAACTGCCACATGAATTATGAGGCCACTTCCCGGCTGAAAAATACAGCGAGCGCACGGTTAGTTTTTATGGATAGGTTAATTTGCGTGTTTTATTGAGCCGGGTTCAGATTTCCGGAGTAAGGCTTGTTAAAACGGCAACCTCCACTGTATAAAGTGGGGCGCAAATAAATAATCTCAGGAAGTGACAGGAAAGAGTTGATATAATTATTAGCAGGACGAATGGGCTAGATGCGTATGTGTCCCCCTGTTCCTCTGGTAACCTGGACTCACTGAAACGGGCGTTTGCTCTGTGTCCAGTCCTCCCACCTTGCACGAAGGATTAACTGACAGATGCCGCTTAATTATGGTACCCATTCATTTTCCGTCTCGTTCACTTGTCATCGTCAATAACATCCTTTATCCGGTGGATGGAAGAGACAGTGGGTGTCCGCTGTGGGTGTAGCGGTCCGGAGAAAGACTGCAGAGCCGGAAAGCCCTACATGTGAAAACGTGCCACCGCAACTCTGCCGTGATTAAGTTTCACCTGAAGTTATTTGCCTGGACTTTAATTAGATTCACAGTGGTCTAGCAATGAATTCCAATAAATAAATATAATTCTGTGACTTGCAGGGGTGTTCATTAACCCAGGGTCTTGGATCGTTTATCATTTTTTTTTTTTACTTGTAGGGCTGTATAATTTATCAGAACTAAAGCAACTTCCGTGCGATGCTGGATAACCTTGTATGTATACTTTTCCGGTGATGTGTTTTCGGTGCCTTTTAGATGAAGGGGATAGCAGATGTACTCATCCCAATACTGAAAATAATAAAGATTTCACCTTCTGGTTTTCAGCCATTTGTGATATATTGAGTCCCTGCACTTTGAAACGACCTTGTTTTAAGCAATAAAAAAGGTTTGATACTGTAGCCTCACTTGGAAATTGAAATGTTTATATGTCGTATGTAAGAGTGTTGAATCCAGGCTTGTTGAAGTAAATACAAAACACATTTCTGTCTCTTAGTTTGATGAAATTCTCTGGTGTGCTTATTCATTGCTTTCCATGAAACTGATCTGTTTTTGTTTGTTTAACACAATTAAAGAGACATGATTTTTAAAAGCATTAGAATGTCTTTATAAATGAATCGTAAAACGTGATTTTGTTTCCCGAACTTCCCATTAGCCTTCCCCACCTGCGAGCCCCTAGTCCAGTTTCCCTGCGCCAATGGGAGGTGTGTCAGTGCCAAGTGGCATTGTGATTCGGGTGAGTTTCCGCACTCTGTTCATTTGCAGATACTGATTATATATCTCGCTGAGCACATGCACCAGTACATTTATCGCATTCAGATGTTTAAATGGAGAGATATAGCATCGGCGGCCTTCTTAGCTGCTTCTGTTCTGTGGGCTGGGGGGGGGGGGGGTGTACAAACACTACATCATTTAGTGTGAGTATGAAGCCAAGAATGTGGCCGCAATACATGTGTGATTGATGTAGGGATGGCCCGAGTCCTAGGCCAGCAATCCTCTTATTGTGCGAATGCAAACAAGCTGGGCCTCGATTCACCCATATTCAAACCGCGGTACAACGAGATCCCAGTAATTTTTGGTGTGTTAATCAGTCGTGTGCATCTGGACGGCCTTTTGGTGATAGGCGTGCCAGGAATACATAGCGCATTGGCTTGGCAGGCGAAACAAAAAAAAACATTGACATATGGTTTTTAAGACTGTGACGTATGCTGAGAAGACATCAAACACGTACACTAGGCTGGGGATCCCTGTGAGGGTCAGAAACATCTTGCATCAATAAAAAAATGGTGAGAAAGGAGCTGAATGGTTGGACGCCTTTGCCAGGCTTGTTGTGCGCATGCTGATTATTATGCTGTGTAATGACTGTGGTGCGTCCAGGCAGCTCCAGGAGGTTGTTCTGGTCTGCCCAGCCTTCCCTCACTGCGTCTCTTCATAGTGCAGGGTAACAGCACAAGGGAGCCTCCCCTGAGTGGCTGATTCTCAGAGTAAAAGCTTCTAGCCGCTCCGTAATGGGCTGGGGCACATTCTGCCACCCTGACCTGGCACCACTCAGCTGTACTAGAAGGCAGACGTAATGAAATGTGATATGTTGCAATCCCAGGGGACCGTCTGCTTGCCATAATGCAGCTTTTCTTCCCCGCTGGGAGGTTGTGTTCCTGGCCAATGATACAGTCCTCGACAGGCAGCGCAAGGAGCATTATTTGTTGTCCATGGAGCCAGCCGGTTAGCAGAGCATTGGGCGATCATTTGAGGAGCACCGTCAGGGGCGGCTGTGGCTAGCGAAACGGCGTAAATTCAAAGATTCCCTTGTAGGACACTAACGCCACATGCAACCTTTGTCAATATATCCGCAGCCATTTGGACATAAGTGGCTGTCTTGGCTGCCGTCTCCTGCGGAGGCGCTGACTTAGCCAGTCAGGGGGCAGGGGGGCTCACAGAGTGGGGCTCCCCCCTAACTCTCTGCACACAGAGCGGGGTTCTCCCCTAACCCTCTGCACACAGAGCGGGGTTCTCCCCTAACCCTCTGCACACAGAGCGGGGTTCCCCCCTAACCCTCTGCACACAGAGTGGGGTTCCCCCCATCCCCCTGTAGGCAGTGAGGAGTTCTCCTTAATCCTAGCCTTCCTCTTTGCACCCAGATGATGACTGCGGTGATGGCAGCGATGAGCTGGGCTGCTTGCACTCCTGCTCCAATGCACAGTTCCAGTGTGCCAGTGGACGCTGCATCCCGGACCACTGGGCCTGTGATGGCGACAACGACTGCGGAGACTTCAGCGACGAGAATTCCACCTGCGGGGGCGCTGGTGTGTTGCTGATGTACCATTTGTGAATATTTCCTAAGAGTAACAACAACCAGTTTCATTCATATTTTATCAGCTGTGTATTTGGGGGTTCTGCTCTCTGTGTACTCTGTTTTTTTCCAACACATGTTGCTAATTGATGTCTCCGAATTGCCCATAGAGTATGACGGTGTGTATATGTGCTCAGTGATGGATTGGTGTACTGCAGCTTTGTGCCCTCTGTCGCCTGGAATAGTCCCCCCCAGTCCACAACAGCCTGGACTAGTATAAGCAGTTGTAAAATATATGGGCAAGAATATGCTGGTATTGCTTTTTAGGGACCTTAATTAGGTTTAGTATGTCCTCACTTCATCTCGAATTAATCTGCTCTATCTGTTTTTAGTAAAGCATCCTCTGGATTTGGATTCTTTAATCTGCTATAATTATCCAGCGGTGCAGATATGGGCGCTCAGAATGCTTACAGCCCAGTAGCTTGTCAGGAAAATGAGGAAGCTATTTATCAAAAGCCTCCTCTCAAACCACTTCCCAGACTTCTGTGGTCTCAAGAGGATGACCCAGTAGAGGTGCATTGGTTCGGGTCTGGGAGTCTCTAGAAGGATGTGTGAAGACAAAGCAGGAAATTGAATCATCGTATGTTTTAGATTGTGATGTGAATGTATTCTAGGCAGGTTGGCAGTGTCAGACCGGGGGATATTAAATGAGCCGATCTCTGAGAGCTGAGGATGTATTATGCTAATTTAGAGCCGACGTTAGGTAGCTTCCTCTTTCTTTTTGGTTTCAGGGTGAATGTTTTATTCTCAGGCTTGTCAAGCACATAAGGAAATACTGGCCTCACTTGTATGAAACCTCTCTGTTTGCTGTCACGTGATTAATCGGCCTCCCACACGGGAGTGACAGCTTTAAGACGTCAGCTTAGGCCTTACAGAGAATTGCACTGTGGTTGGCCAGACAGCAGTGATGGAACACGTCATCCCTTTGTCAGTCTCCTTAGCATTAGCATTATTATTATAGCTATGAAGTGAAACCAGTGCTCACAGACCCGATTCTTTATTAAGCTTCATCCAGCTTTCCGGTACAGTGAAACAGCAGTGAGTCCACTGGGATTTCATTATTTGGGTTATTATTTTCAATTTCTGCAAATTTTTTGTCCAGAGTTGTATGCATATCTAAGTTTCCCAGTTACGATTTTGGTTAAGGCGTCTTGGAAAGTGTTGAGTAATTAGCCAGACATCATCACATTTTCTACTGATATTTAACCATTATCTGGCCCATCAGTAAGTTCTGAATAAGTTTTGCAAGTAATTCTGGAGTTTTGTCTGTGTATGGTGACAGTAATATTATTGCAAGGGTGGCTTTACAGGCCTTTCATGGATACATGACTGTCCGTATCCATGTGCAGTTTGCATTACCTTGTTATTTAGTGGCCTAGAGTTATAACTAAAGCACATAGGCAGCTCTGGATGTGAACTATGTAATAATCAGCTGTTGTAGTCTGTACTTCCCTTATGGGAAATTAAAGTGCATCAATTCAGCGATCATTAGCTAAAGATGAAGAGCAACACTGTCAGTAACCAACCCAAAAGAAACAACAAAAAATATAAGCTGGCGTTGTTTGATGTTGTGTGACCGCTGCACGGTCTTGGTGAACAAGCTCACATATTGGGCTGGTCCCACTGGGTCGGAACATCCCGATCCACTAAGAGCGGCTTTCCAGG
>JAODKC010000038.1:3438077-3454023 GCA_026777985.1 Mormyrops attenuatus
CTGTTTTCTACGGGACTTCTCACCGTCCCCCACAAATGCCCCCAATCTTTTTTCGGGCTTGGGCCGGGCCGGGATACCACCCCCCCCCCCCCCGACCCCTCTATATTTGTAAAAAGACCCCATATGTTTGCTTGCTAATTACAGGCACTTCATGCCGCACAACACTTTTTTTCTGTTTAGTCTTTTTGGAAATGCCAAACTTACTGCAGAGCCCCAGGTGTGGTAATGTGCAGAATTCCCTCAGTGTGTTCCATTTAAACTGGCCCAGGAGTAGTAGGTGGGTTGTTCTGCCTTTTCTGGAATAGATTTGTATTCACAAAAGGAAAATGACCTATTCGTATTGGAGTGACTTGGAAAGGTGAGGTTAAGATGCTCCAGACCTGATGTCTTTGTTTCCTTTGTCCTCAAAATAAAGTGAATGTGTTACCCATGGATGCAGAGGGAGCTCTGGGAGTTATGGGAATAACTCTCTCCGCTGCCTTATTACGCTTAGATCATTTGCTTCGGATTAACTTCTAATTAAATGAGGCGGTTTCAGAGCAATTTGAAAAATTTGTAACCCCGCAAGCCTACATTTAGAAATTTTTTTGATATTTTTTTTTATCTGTGACCTTGCGGTTCTGATAACATTGACGATGACTGATCAGTCAAGGTCAATTGCTCGATCAATAAATAGATAGGATAATAATATTCATCCATGAAATGAGATGCTGACTGTAAGTACGCTACAATCCTACACTGGATCAGCAGGTATGGGAAATAAATATATGGATTTCTGGAGGGTTGATTTATTAAGGCTCCATAGCACCGCTTTTGTTTTCGTTAGGATTTTTCTCTTATTATTATTATTAGTATTAATCCCTAAAACAAAATTGGCAACCTAAACCGTAAGACCTAGTCTAAATTTGTTATCTGTGTTATTTGGGTAGGTAACGCCCCCTTGCTGTCAGTTCAAAGTCACTTCAAGATGATTATGCAGATGATTTTGTTGAAAGGTTACAAGACTAATTTTATGGCACCTGTATTGCCATATGTAATAAAAGAGAGCTTGACCTTCACGATGCATTTGATTCAGCACCTGGCAAAGTGGACACTACAATTGTCTCTATTTCTCCGAAAGTAATATGCCTATATTGACGATATTGCTGTACATTGAAGTTGCCTGTATGTTTTGTACTGTGCAGAGTTTGTGGAGTGTATGCTGCAAACAGATTCGGATGAGACGAAAATAGGGCTTGAACGCTACTGGTCCGCACGCGGCAGGCAGCGGTGCGACGTGCAGCATCACCCAGGCAACGGCGAATGGCGAGCGTAGCGGTCATGGCATCGCACCACTGTGTGTACGCCGGGTCCTCCGCTGAGGCAGCGCGGAAAGCCGGGGCTGTCAGGAAGCGATACGGAGGGCATCTGTACCCACGGAGCATTTTAAAGCCAAATCTTACTGTTGAAACCTGCAGCAGTCAGAACATTATCTAAAAATAGTTGAACGTTTCCGCGATGACTGTTAGCGAAGGTGTTTCAGAAGAGCACTGTAACACACAATTAATGCAGTTAGTACTTTTTGATCTGTGTATGTTCACCACACCCCTTTATTATGAACGTTATAAAACAGCAACCTACCAGTGGTGATGTTTAACACCACTCAAACCACATATTTGCATGGAGCCCCTTGCTGGCCAGAAAGTTACTGCACTTTGGAGTCCAACAAACCCACCCCTGCATATAACATCCAACAGCACATCTGTATATATACTCAACCTCCTAAGCTTAGTGCCTTTTTTCAAAGACTCATTTTTGGCGTGGAATTGTGAAAAGAGTACAGGAATAGAATATCTTTATTGTGATTGTACACATACGACGAAACTCTGTCTCCACCAATGCTACATATTATATAAAGTAAATAATGCAATTATATAGCCGGATAGCGACCTGAATTGTAGTAGAACAATCATATAATGGCTTTATAAACATCACCTGTTCTCTCGCACAGGCAAATGCATTAGTAAGAACTGGGTATGTGATGGGGACCAGGACTGCGAGGATCGATCGGACGAGAAGGATTGCGGGGTGTCCGTCTGCAAGCCCCCCAAGTACCCCTGTGCCAACGACACCTCCGTCTGTCTCCCACCGGAGCGTGTCTGCAATGGGAGGAGCGACTGCGCAGACCAATCAGACGAGGGGCCTTCCTGCGGTAAGATACATCGTGGGTGGAGCTGGGGCATGGCATGCACGGTTTACTGGAGTCTCTGTCCATGGTTTGGTACCAGTCAAACAGATGGGATCTGCAGCGTTAACGAAAAGCACATTCCATTTCCTGACTTTGTTGATTGGCTTGAAGATATTGTGTTAATAAATAGATGATGTTTCATCTGCTTATTTCCTGACCTCTGTTTGTAAACAATTGGCTCTTGTGACTTATCGCTGCTAGCACCCCCAGGCCATTAGCGGGAGTAGCGTTTCCTAGGTAACATAAAACGGGTCAATGTCACGGCTCGGATACCGAGGTATGACTCGGGTCAGTTTTTCTCAGGAAGCTAGCTCTTATCTGAGTGCAGTCTGAAGAAAGCTGTACCCATATTGTCTGAATGGTTATGGGTACCCCTTGTTTGGTGACACTGGAGAAGCGGTCTGTGATAGATTGTGTTTCCATTGGCCAGGAGGACAAAAGAAGAATGGCCTGTCTGTGCAAACGAGACGAATGGCAACATTTTAGCGTCAAGTGGGTTTCAGTTTACAGTATGTGTCAGTAATGCAGTAAGGACACGATAAATACTTCATTTATTGAGTTTTGCAGGCTGCTGGGTAATTGCTACTGACTTATGCTGTGTAGTCATTTTCACGAACTTGAATTTATTGAACAAGAAGATTAATGCACCCTGCTGATGATATAAAACATTTAGCTTTTTGCAGCAGTTCAGAATGAAATTCACTTGCAGCTAAGTAAAATCTTAAATAAAACAGTTACTAACCATAGTGTGAGCTAATGTTTATAATACCTTAAAGACTTCAGTAATGATGTACACTGTACGCACCGTTTTATTTTTTTTACTGTTATTTTTGTTTGTCACACATTTAGGCGCTCATATCTTGCAGGCTGGAATAACACATGTTATCATGCCAGTGGGAATAATATCTACGTTTCATCTTGCAAAATTCCCCTTCTGGTAGAGCAAGTTTACGTGATGGAACAGCGAGAATCCCAGCCGGACAGGTTTGCGTCCTGTTACGCTTCACGATGCCATCTCACTCTGAGAGACTGTCGCCAAGCCGCCTGGGCGTGTCCCCGTTCCATGAGACATGTCATTGGTCTCCTGACGATTCAAAACTGGTGATAACATCGCCAAGTAAGCATGTCTGGTCAGAAAAATCCTTACTCTTGATAAACAAATACAAACTAGGGTCAGGAAGATAATGGAACACAAATTCAGCCATTTTCCTTTACCTACAGTCCTTGTTTGAAGGATAATGCCTTGAAAGTAATTATATGCAAATTTGTGCATGTAGCAGACAGAAACTCTTAGAAACTATCCTGTTTGCTTGATCCCACACGTGACTGAGGAGGAATATTATACAGTAGATGTGGGGAGTTTAAATCTGGAGATCCCAGACTATTGCATATCATACACCAGGTTTGCCCCACTAATATCAATATCTCAGGGTTTTTTGTGTCGTATTTGTAACCTGGCTGGCTGTCGGTTCAGATCTTAGCTAGCTGTCTCCAGAAAACGAGACTTTTCCGCGAGTTTGTAATGAAAATGCACGTGCTTCATTACTTTTGAGGCTTGGTTGGCTGTCATACTGCAGTTACGTATGTGTGGGAACCTTTCAGATGAATTCAAATTCCCCTAGCAGGAGAAACGAAGTACATACCATTCCTGCCTATTACCGGCTAACAGGAGAATCTGCTCCTAATGGTCTCTACAAAGGTCTCTACAAATAAGTTAAATCCAAAGCTTCAACCCTGAAGAAGGGAGCACATTAACATGAGCTGGGATCCGGTTATGCTTGTGCGTTTAAGGATTGGTTGACCCTCCAGTCTAGCCCAGATCTCTCCTTCTGCCAAACCCCTTCTAATGATCAGAGATACATCAGTCAGAGTTGTGCGGCTTAGCGGAATCCTCATTTCTCTGCAAAAATGTCAGTAAAAAACCACTAATGTTTATTTGTCACATGTCAAAAGACCAGATAGGGCACCTGATTCAAAAAGCAGATATTTTTGATGCTTTACAGCTTCTCTTCCTTGATGTATCACTGTTCTGTCATACATTAAAAAATAAAATGAGAGAAAGCACACAGCATGGCTGAATGTGCTCGAATACCCCTGATTGTGCCGATTTTTAACTCGATCCGACTGCCTGGCTAATTATGATTGATTAATCTGCACCATGCAGAGAAATGGCAAATTATCAGAGGAGTTTGAAAATAATGAGCATCGTTCACAATGACGTTGAAAATGTTTCTAAAATGTTTTTGCCCCTTTCATTGAGAAGTATTGTTTATTAGTTGACAGATTTTGTACAGCATGAAGTACAACCATAGTTTATTCTCGTTCACGTTTCACAAAACAGTACATAACAATTGGGAATCGGTTTTCTAAGATATGTGCACATAAAAGGATTTTCTTTTCACCATAATTAGTGGTTATTGTATTGTATCCTTAAAACAGTTAGTTTAGCATGATTTCTGTTGTTTGATTTCTTCTGGCAGAGCTGTGTCTTTGGAATCCTGTGGTGTGACGTTTTAGGGGGAGGGATTCATGGGGGACTGTGCCGGAAACACAGACGTTAATCTCAGTCAGTATCAGGGAGAGCAGACCACAGACGCCGGAGACTGTAAGCACAATCCTCACCTGAAGCTGCCTTATAGCCAATTGGATCATATCCCTGATGCAGTTAATATTCCTCGATGAACCCTAAGCACACATTGCCGGGTAGTAGAGCCGGTCCTGGAGGAAAATTCAATTCTTTCTCTTTACTGCGGCGAGAAGTGTCTTAATAATGGGAAACCAAAGGATCTCGGTCCAGTCATTTTAGCCTATTTACTTCTCATCTCACAGAGCTCGACTTTAATAAGCACAAGGTGCTATTGAGAGGAGTTTTTATTAAAGTTAGGGGAGGCTGAGGGTGGGGGCTGGGGGGGCTTTCTTTTGTAAAACAGTCCTCTCAGGTTTATTAGACTTGCAGATTGTGTTTGGACACCCTGACGATAAAAGCGGTGTCATTGCAGTCAAGGCCTGGATCGTCTTTAAATAAAAGCTGAGCCACTCTGGGGCCCTGCTGTTTGCCGCATAATTGGGGCTGACCTAGAATGTTCTTACTGTTTGGGAGTATCTCTCATTATTATTACTTTTTTATTCCCTTTTTCCGTGCGACACGATAAGTTCAGAGATGGTCCTGGGAGTTAAAAATGATGCACCTCTCCTGAGACCTTCCGGTGCACAACTGCTGAATGTCCTCGCCTCATTATTAATAAGTAACTGTAGCGTATGTGATCTGTCTTGGAGTCACACTCTTTATGATGCTATTCTTGAACTTGTGGCATAGATCTCCGGTGTGGCCTCTCCTGGGATTTTGGAGGGAGGAGGGATAGGAGTTCTGGCCCGTGAGTCACATGTCCCCCACCCCCCAAAGTGACTGGGGGTGAGGGGGTAGGGGGGCAGAGGTCTTCTGACAGTTGAATGCGATTTTCCCAGAAGCTGAGTCATTCTCCATCTTTGCAGAAATCTATTATGCGGTTTTTGTATAAATGATTCATGCTGGGTATCGACGGTTAGCATCAGTGACTTTTTGGAGCGATATGACTGCCGTTTGGCTCCAGAGTGGGGGCTACATCCCGAAGGGCGTCTGCGTGTTGCTGGAAGGATTCGTGTACGTTTAATGAGCAGCCGTGCAAGTCACTGCAGTGCTTAATCAGTCGTGCACATTGTTCCAGATTCCCTGCTTATGCTTTTTAATGCACCTCATGATTACGTAATGTAAGATGACGTATCATGGAAAACCCCGAAGCTGTCACTCCCAGGCCTGTGCTGATAGGTCAGAGGTCATTCGTACAGATTTGATGTTTCTTAGTGCTTCTGGGCTTCTCCTCCTCGAAATGGTCTTGTAAAATGATGTGTTTGTCTGCTGTTTTGGTGTCCACATTTTCTTGCCGGTGAACACCGATCACAAATTCCCGTCGTCACTCCAGTAAAATCGGCTGCTGAACAGAAAAGGGATAATAAAAAGCGAGGGGGGGGGGGGCATGATGCCCTGACCTGCCCTCCCGCTGCATCTCTATGCAGAGCAGGACACCCCGCATTCATCCGAAGCCTGTCCTGAAATACCCCTTTTCTTCAGGAACAATATCTTCCCCCCCTGCCATGATGGCCTGTCTCTGTTGAAGTAACTTGTTCCCTTGCTTCCCCCCCAGATGAGTGCACCCTCACTAATGGTGGCTGCAGCCACCTGTGCGTCGTGGTCCCTGGGAGGGGTCTGGTCTGCTCCTGTCCACTGGGCCTCCGCCTGGGCCCGGACAACCGCACCTGTGAGGTGGTGGATTACTGTGGCCGGCACCTGCGCTGTAGCCAGGTGTGCGAGCAGTACAAGACCACCGTCAAGTGCTCCTGCTACCCAGGCTGGCGCCTGGGGCCCGACGGCGAGGACTGCCACAGCACAGGTACCTGGGTCCAGAGGGCAGGGCAAGGCAGGGTGGGGCCTGATGACGAGGACTACCACAGCACAGGTACCCGGGTCCAGAGGGGAGGGCAGGGTGGGGCCTGATGGGGAGGACCGCCACAGCACAGCACAGGTACCTGGGTCCAGGGGGCGTGGGAGGGCAGAGTGGGGCCCGATGGGGAGGACTGCATCAGCACAGGTACCCGGGTCCAGGGGGTAGGGCAGGGCAGGGTGGGGCCCGATGGGGAGGACTGTCACAGCACCAGTACCCCGGTCCAGAGGGCAGGGCAGGGGCCAATGGGGAGGACTGCCACAGCACAGGTACCCAGGGAGGACTGCCACAGCACAGGTACCTGGGTCCAGGGGGCAGGTGGAGTGGGGCAGTGTGTATCACAGGCAGCTTTATCATATGTGTAATAAGTTTCTGATGTAGTGAAAAGTAAACCATCAAAATCAACTTTTAAAATCTGCTTTACAAGGGCGGTGTGTAGCTCAGTGGGTTAGGATGCTGTGCATGTCGTCAGGAGGTCACCGGTCAAATCCCAGGGTCGGCAGAGTGATGTCACCATTGGGCCCCTGAGCGAGGCCCTTAACCCCCAGTTGCTCCGGGGACTGTCTGACCCCGCTTTCTCAAAAATGTAGGTCGCCATAGAAAAAAATTTCTACTAAATAAGTGTAGATGTCTTAAAAAGTTAGCAAATTAAAAATAGTCTTGATGTGGTATATTAGATAGTTCATTCTGTCTTCAGTCTGACTGGAATGAAAATTTGACATTTTGCTCTTTTTTTGTTTCTGTAGAATGTTTTTTCCCCAAGACTGTCTGTACAGTATTAATTGTCTTTTTAGATATTTTATGCATGCATTGTTTAGCTAAATAGCTGTTGAAGATGTCATGTTGCTATTTGCATCCACCCCAGAAAGCAATGCTAATTTTCACCCAGTGGGCCCAGCCTGTAGGAAATAAAAGTGGTTTACATCACGAACATAAAATGGAGAACGATTTCGGGTTATCGACTTTTGACTCTCTCTCTCGGAAGGTAATGCTTTAAATCCTGTTTGTTTACATCTTAACTGATGTTGTGTGCCAAAAAGAATATTTATTCCGAGAATATACTTCATTCATCCATTCATTGAGAGTTTATATTCCCCAGGTCCACCACATGGTAGGCAATTCGTTGTGTTTTTTTTGTGGGTCTAACAGTATTACAAGCAGAGGGAGTCTTTAAATTGAATGTGAATGTGTGGTTTGGGTTTGTTCAGTGGTGATATGGAGACCTATTTAAATATTACAAACAGATTCTCACCCTAAGGCCACAGGCTTTGTTATTCTGTTGCTTCCTCTTTGAGAGACAATTTCAAGCTTGTAATGTTTCACGCATGTGAATATACTGAGAATTATTATGCTGATTGCTTTGAAAAACTCATCATTTGCTGGTATACCATGGATGAACTCCTTTACAGTTAATTGATGTAAGTCTTCCCCGATGCCTCAGTAAAGTTGTGGCATTCTGCTCATTCAGAAATCTTCACCCTATGCAATAGGTGTTCTGCAGCTTCACACTTCTTAAAGGCATTTTACGAATTGGACACTCTGTGCTCAGAAGCCCAAATTTATTTTTTACTTTGCTCTTACTGTATTTCCCCTTACCTTCTCCCACTTCTTAAAGACATTTTACACCATTTTTTTACTTTTTTTGCTTTGTTATGTCTCCTCTTACCTTCTCGCAGATCCTTTTGAGGCTTTCATCATCTTCTCCATCCGTCACGAGATCAGACGGATAGACCTCCGCAAGCGAGATTACAGCCTCCTCGTTCCTGGTTTAAGAAACACCATCGCCCTGGACTTCCACTTCAATCAGAGTTTGCTCTACTGGACCGATGTTGTGGAGGATAAAATTTACAGAGGAAAGCTTTCAGAGAGCGGAGGTATACAGCTGTAGCGTAAACACTGCTCTGTTCTTGGAGATTAACTGGTATTTAATATGTGAATCCTTGCTGGTATCCATATTAAAATATGTACGACCTGGTACACTATGGAAAGTGAGCCATTGTTCATTAATTTAAATCGCTAAATTAAATTAAAGGAAATCAATACAGGGACTGAATGGAATGTTACTATACTATAGGCATCTGGTAGTGTGTATGAATTGCAGTTAAGCTGGAGTTTGATTAATTTGTATTCAATGTTTCATTTTTATTTTGGGGGTGTGTGGTGGGTCTGGCTTTTAGATTCTGACAAGGGGATGCAGTGACTCACTTGTTATGCTTTCAGTTCCCTGCTACAACTAACTGTCTTGTGTTTTTGTGAACACTCCAGCTCTCTGTAAAAAGCCAGCAGCAAGTGTAGATAATTGCAAGCAGCTGGATTCATGTTTAATTTAATATTTAATAAAACACTCAGGGAGACTTTTCTTCAATTAGTCAATTTGTTCTCCTTGAGATTTTGACATTTCCTGGGAAAAAGGGAGGAGATTCACATGGGTAGTCCTGGGAGCAGCTTGCTCGTCTTGGGATGCGGGCTGTGATTTAAAGCCGTCACGAGGTGGAGGGCAGATGTTCGGATCCCAGCTGACTTTATTGATCTAAGAGACAGCCGGTGCATTCCACAGGCGTGACTGGCATTGAGGTGGTGGTGCAGCACGGCCTGGCCACACCGGAAGGACTGGCCGTCGACTGGATCGCTGGGAATCTCTATTGGATCGACAGCAACTTGGACCAGATCGAGGTGGCCAAGCTGGATGGCACCATGCGGGCCACGCTGATCGCTGGCGGCATGGAGCACCCACGTGCTGTTGCCCTGGACCCTGCACACGGGTGGGTACCCTTCCACTTGCATCCAACAGCAATGCTCGTGTGCGGCACCCCCTGCTGGCCGGGGCTGCACTCGCCTATCGATCCACTTTCTTAGGCTTTTGTCAGTGCTTAATTATTGGGCATGCTCCATTTAGAGCCCTTCCTGTAAAGCTCAGACTGTCAGCTTCCTGACATTTCTGAACAAACATTAAAAACAATTTAAAGATGTCACTCCTACATTCTATGGCCTAGATTCTTCTTTTAGTTTTGGTAAATAGGATGACAAATTTTATTACAGTTAGAGAAAGATGAGTTTGATGTATAGACAGAAACTCTAGAATAGGTTTTTAATGCTGGTACATTCAGTTATGAAATATAATTGAATTATGATTTAATTCTGAGGGTTTACAGTGGCTAAATTCTTTAGGGGCACGTTGCATCTTTGATGTGATTGCTTCAAGGGAAAGCTCACATTATTGATCTGGGGATCTGATCACATGAATGCCGCTGTCGATGTCCAGCGGGGGCCTTTCTCACCAAGCTGTTCTGCCGCGGCCTGTTCAGAAGCTGACCCCTGCTTGCTGCTTTCACTTGGCGTGCAGCAGGACGTGGGCCAGGAGGTAGAATGACTCCAGCTCACCAGTATCCCTGGTGAACGAGGGTGTCTAGTGCTACTGAAGCTTATTAATTCACCTCTATGTTCCCCCTTCACTAACAGAGTGCACCCCATTGAAATTGATGAAATCAAGGGCACATGTAGTACACTGTTACCTAATAGTATTTACAGTTATTTAATATCTTAGTTGTTTTTTTTCCTGGATGGCGGTTTGTCTTTTTTTTGTTGAGATTCTCTGTCGTCTGGCTGAATTTCGAGATTCATTTTAACGCAGGAGGCCTGCTATGCTAAGTCTTGGATGTTGCATCCATTTAAACAAACACTGAAAGGGTTTTAAGCTGCTGGGATACATTTTTATACTGATAGGGGCTGGTGCCAAGCTAGTTACATTTTGGGCCCTGTTGGGTTTGTTGGAGTAGTTATTCCTTTGTTAAATCCTTAACAGCTCTGAGGGCTTCAGGCTGGATACTTCTTGGTAAATGGGACAAATTTCTGTCTCTTAATGGGGAAACTGTCCTGGCCGTCTGCTTGCCCATCGGCCTATTTCCGTTAATTCACTGAATATAATATTATCATGCTGTTAAATCGCATTGAAGTGCCATTGGCTAAACTCTCTGGTGACCTGCCCTACCTATCCCCAAGTTAAAAAAAAATGGATTTCGCAAAGTGTTTTGAAAGGTCATTCAATGAACAAGACGACATAATATATCCTATATTAGAGTTCAAGTTATACAGGCATGACATGTGTACTTGGGGTTTAATCCAAAGGATGCTGATTTTTTTTTACACTTTCCATTTATCTGTCTACAGTTAAATGGCCATTATGACTTGATCCTGGCAAAACATGAAGCTGTTGTGTTAACCCATAATCTGTTTTTGTTTATAGCATC
Source organism: Mormyrops attenuatus (assembly GCA_026777985.1). NCBI lineage: Eukaryota > Metazoa > Chordata > Actinopteri > Osteoglossiformes > Mormyridae > Mormyrops > Mormyrops attenuatus. The sequence goes on from JAODKC010000038.1 coordinate 3,449,030, forward strand.
CTGTTCTGGACAGACTGGGATTCCTCTTTCCCTCGCATCGAAGCGGCCTCGATGAGCGGGGAAGGACGCCATGTTGTCTTTAAAGACATGGAGATAGGTGCGTGGCCTAACGGACTGACACTGGATCATCTAGAGAAGAGAATCGTATGGACAGATGCACGGTAAGCTGAAGAGTCATCTTTCTGCCAACATTTACCTACCTCTTAATAGCACGAGAATATCATACATGAAAATCATAATTAGAGTAAGACTTGGGATAAATTCAAGTTTGCTTTGTTATGGTACACATGTTTTTAAAGGGAATGGTGAATCAGGGTACACATTCTGTCCCAAAGTCATTACCATTGGTACAGTCTGTACGAATGCACAGTTTCATTTGATGAACAGTTAATAAATTGAGTTGATTTGATGAACAGTTAATGAATTGACTGAGCCAGATGCTGGATTTTGTTCCTTGTAAACCATGATCAGAGCACGCAAGCTAACTTGCCAGTCAGTGGCAAAACACAACAGCTAATTTTAGCTATGTTTGGAATACTGTAATTCTCTGAGAACTTTGAGAACATGCCTGTTTTATGTACCATTTTCAGGACTTCATGGTGATGTCGTATCTACTTATAGTATTCATCTTCCCAGCATGTAGATACTGAGCCTTGAAGGCTGATGTTTATCATCCTAACAGGTCTGACGCCATATACTCCGCCCTCTACGATGGCAGCGGAGTCATTGAGATCCTGAGGGGCCACGAGTACCTGTCACATCCCTTCGCCGTCTCCTTGTTTGGGGGCAACGTGTATTGGACTGATTGGAGGACCAACACACTGGCTAAGGCCAACAAGTGGACAGGCAGCAATGTGACGGTGATCCAGAAGACCAGCGCTCAGCCCTTTGACCTGCAGATCTACCACCCGAGCCGCCAGCCGCAAGGTGAGCACCAGCGCCGACGTGGAGTGGAGGTTACCTTGGGAACAGGAAAGAGGTCTCGGGGCCTCATAAATGCAAAATACATTATTAGCGAAATGAGCACAACCCAGGCATCGGCCCCGTAAGGTTACCAGGGCGCTAAAAATGGAAACAGATGCTGAGCTGAATGATTTTTTCAGAATAAATACACTTTTCACAGCAGATAAATCTCCTTCCTGCACTCAAGTCTCGTCTCTGTATCCTCCACGAGTGAACGTTCCTCCAGGGCCAGAAGGCAACACGAGCTGAACATCTGTTCTGGCCGGTGCATCTTGTTAGCCTTTTGCAGATATCCCGTTACCCACAGGAAGGGTCCATGTCAGGACTGGCCACCCACACAGTGTCTGATGTACTTTTGGCCCCCCAAAATGCATCGTATCTGGTTGAACAACGGCACTGGGAACATGATGATATCCTGTTAGCAAAGAAACATGAAATTCTCACGCGGACCGCCAGATGCGTGATACTGTTGTGTCAGACTGGGGAAAAAGAAAAATATTGATCATTGAATTAGATATTTTCTGGAACTGACTCAAAGCAGCACTAAGGTGTGAATTAGCCAATGAATGTGCTTGTGAACGCAATTCGGGTCCTGAGCCTCGGCTTTGCTCAACACCGTGACATAAATAACTGATGGTAGCTCTCTGATACGCAAAGTTGTCAAAAACGTATTAGTAGCACTTAGCGAAATTTTTCAGTGAATAACTGAAAAAGTGGCCATGCTAGCGGCAAGGTGTCCCCATTGGAAGTCTGTTTCTTTTTCTGTCTTTGAAGGCCAAGCCCAACAAATAGTTTAGTCTTTATCCCATCAGGTCATTTTTCTGGCTCAGGCTAACAAGAATTAGCCTACAATTCAGGGGCTGTACATGGTGGACATGGTCACAGCTGCAGTATAGCTTACCAATGAGCATAGACCGGCAAGCTTTGAGCCACAAATCAGCTGTTAGGAAGTGAAGCCAGGGCCCCAGACGAAAAAAAAACTTTAGGAGCCATTTGCTCCTAAACCCAAAATATTTAGGAGCCAAATCCTTTTTTTGGAGCCATTATCTCCAGCACATGCAGAAATGTGAAATAAATAAAAAATACTTACATTTTGAATCCGGTCTACCTCACACAGCCTTTTCTTTCTCCTATCTGAGCTATCTGATCTGCTTACTATTGCCTTCTGCATTCTTATACATACTGTAATAACGTAATAATAAATGACACAGAAATATGCAATATATAATATGCAATATGCAAGCAAGACAGCTGGGCTATTGAACATGAAGTGTACACACAAACATTGAAATATTAATTAAAATAAACCCATATAGTAATATGGAAAACCAAAGGGTCTTGCTTGCTTTTGTTGAAAGATGTTACAGCTGGAAAACTGAACATAAAGCTAACTTTACCGCTCTGTCATTGTTATGGTTTAAACCCAAAACCACTTTCGGGCATACCTCTCTCAGATCTACACTGAAATATTCCAGAAAGCGGGTTTGAGTTTAAACCTTAACACCAATGAGTAAAGTTAGCTTTGTATGCAGTTTTCTGGCTGTTATATCCTTCGTTGTTTGTAATATTTTTCAGTGTTTGTGTGCGCACTTCATGTTCAATAGTACAGAGCTCTATCTTGTTTAAAGTCACTTGCAGTGAATGGAGACAGTGCAATTATTAATAAATAAATGTGTATAAAACACATAATATGCAAGTTACATGCATGGTGTGCATTGTCCCCCCTAGTTTAATGCTTAAAGCATGCCTTAGAGCAGGGGTGTCAAACTCCAGTCCCCGGGGGCCAGAGCCCTGTCTAGCTTAGTTCTTTCCCTGTTCCACCGTAAATGATTCAGCTCAAGAGCTATGTGGTAATTAGCACAAAGAGGTGCAAGGAGTTGAATCAGGTGTGTTAGATGAAGGGAGTCTCGAAAAATGTGCCGGGCTTCCAGGACTGGCGTTTGACATCCCTGCCTCAGAGGATGTGTCTGTATTGTTTAGGTTTATACTTATTACTCCATAAATAAATTCTAAATATTTGCAAATGGACACAGTGCAGTTATTAATGGTAACGTAAAAATATTGCGGGATCTCGCAAAAGTAAATCCCCCCTTTGCGAGAGTCCATTCCCCCCCCCCCCCCCATGCCCCTCCCGGGGCTCCATACTCTCCGCAACAGGCTGCCAGATAGCATGGAGGGTTTCCAATGCAACGATTTGACAAAACTCGCCTGTCCATGTCCCTTACTCGATAGCCCCATTGGTACGGATGTAAGATTAAAGACACTCTAGCGCTGCCTCCAGTGGTTGAATGTCTTAATTTTTTTTTCCTGCTGATGGCTTCTCGATTTTTACTAAAACAAACAGGTCTACCTGGAGGCCTCCCGCTCGCTAGCACGATGGCAGGTAATAATTAATGAAAAAAGCACAAGCGCTGGTGTAAAAGTGCTGAGTGACTTTGTTTGGACAGATGTGCGTTTGTTCACGATGCCTTGTTTGACAGATTAGCTCAGTGCGAAAGTCATTAACATCTGCAAGGCTGCACAATGCAGCATATTTACATTGGCAGGCTTTTAATTGCTGTAAAAGGCATTTTTATCTGTTTATTTAAAATGCCTGAATTTTATCATGGTACTTCTAAAGAGTAACACATAAGCTTCTAATTGCCTGTATTGATTCAGTTTACCAGTTATTAATTGCTGGCTTGTATTTGTAATATTTAATGAATAAATACACCATATCACTCTTTGATCGTGATCCAGCTAGGTATTCCCATTGGATAGCAACTGTCAAAATTATGCAATATTTATTACTTTGTTGTGTATTACAATATTAAATTATTACCAGCTCTACAAGGTTATATAAAAGTGAGTTACCGCAGGTAAAAGTCCCCAGTAGGACTTATAGTCTTGAAGCATTTCAAAGGTCTGTCATTTCATGCCTTTACAATACAATATAATGTCAAGAAATATGGCTTTTCGTCTCGAAGTACAATAAAAAAAGAACGGAATACATAATGAAATATGGTGCCGTTCACTGCATTGCGTTTACATTGGCCTGCAGATATAGATCTTGCTTATTTATTTATTTATATGTATTTTTTTTTCTTTCAAAACATTTGCTCTGAGGTTTTCTGAGGTTTCCAGTTCAGGTAAATCAGTATGACTGAGAAACATAATGCTCATTGTGAGCCAGAATGTTCTTTTTTTTGTTTTCTCTTATCTTGTTACGTACATTTGTCTGTGATATACAAAGCTGTGGCGCTTAGCATTATAATAACCGCATCCAGGTGTACTAAGCTCAGGCTACGTTTCTCTACCACAGTGCAAAATGCCGTACTTCACAAACCTCCCTTTAATATGTCCCTGCTATATCGAACCTGTATCCCCCACTCAGATGTTTCTGCCCATCCTCACGCCTTAGTGAGCTCATTTCCTTTATATCACTTCAGATACCCAGAAGATTGAGGAATGGAGAGCTTCCAATATTATAGCAGTTAATTAACAGCCGCTCCCTTCTTAAAGAGCTTTGAGACCACTCTGCACAGGATAAGTGCAGGGAAATTAAGCTACCGCACTAACGGATCCAATAAGTATGTCTAGTCCACCCTAAAGAGCCTTTTGGGGAAAAGACTTGCAACCAGAGTCCAAAATATCAACGGCAGCCAGTCAAGGAGAATTAAGACATCTTGGAGACTTCTGGGTCCATTCTCTGACATTAATTAGGCATAACTGATTGTTTGTACAAAGTTTGTAGTCACTTCACTCTGAATTAGCAGTTAATATTGCTTAAACGGCGGCACTGTCGAATTATCGAATCTGACGAGTGATGGTTAATTTTCTATAACCGCACATGCTGTGATGACCAGGGGATTTACGGTAGTAAATCAATGCGCGATTATAACCTTTAATTCTAAGCACCGTTACTTAACGGAAACTCTAAAAGCGAATAAATTGCTGAAAATCACTTAGGCAACAACAGTCCTTCTGGGTAGGGAAAACTGTGGTCAGTGATTAAATACCAAAATGATTTGCTGATCTAATGCACTTGTAGT
>JAODKC010000038.1:3454123-3474828 GCA_026777985.1 Mormyrops attenuatus
TGCGCGATTATAACCTTTAATTCTAAGCACCGTTACTTAACGGAAACTCTAAAAGCGAATAAATTGCTGAAAATCACAGTCCTTCTGGGTAGGGAAAACTGTGGTCAGTGATTAAATACCAAAATGATTTGCTGATCTAATGCACTTGTAGTCCAGTTACACTTTACATTCTTTTAACCTGTCTAAGCAACACGGTAGTCAAGTCCTGTTTTAATAATATTAATAGGTGAATTAGACCCATGATGCAGCCGAGTACCAGGAGGTACGTGAAGGTAAATTAATGAACAATGACTTGTTCTCAGCTGCGCGTTGAAAAACGTGTAATGTATGGCTTGGATTGAATTTACCCGCTTATGTCGCGGTAATTACACATTCGGCTGACCTGTTTGTAAGCAGCAGGCAGTTTTTACCCACTAACTAACTTGTGATCTTAGCAATGTACTATTTTGGAATTAACGACGGCTTGGGCCCTATAAAACCCAAATGGTTAATGGTAGTAGGCTTGGGCGATATTAAGTTCTCGACTGTATTTTTTTTAAAAAGCAACGATATACCAGGATTTTGAAATATTGCCAATAAAATTGCAAAGCCCCAAGGCACAATTTCGCCGAAAGGAAATATAGGTCAAGCCTAAATATAAATAAATTTAGTAGTTCTACTAATATATGCGTTCCGGTTTGTAAACGTGAAAATTATTTATGCACACCGAGCCATGCAATATATGGCACTTCCGCGGTTGTGCGTTTAGAAACGTAGCCTATAATAATCATTATGTATACTACACCATACTACGTACTTCGCATTTAAATAAAAGCAAATAATCGATATTAATGGTTCCTTGGGCAGTTATTGCGTGTATATATTTATATAATGTATACAACTTGATGCAGTCCCCAAGTCTGTCTTTAAGTTGAATGTGTAGGTTAGTCAGAAGAATAATAATACAGTTCATAATAATAATAACTATTATCCAGTAATAGTAAAAGTAACTATATAGGGTACTGTACTGTACCTCTAGCCGACAAACCGCTGAAGCTGTTTTCACGCGCGTCACAAAATAGTACATGCGTTTATGGTGAACCATTGTATTTAACCTGAATGTTTAACAAAATAGTCTTTATGGCAGTACATTCTTAAGTACGAGTTGTCCGTAAGTCGGACGTTCTTAACCCGGGGACTGCCTGTACTTGTGATGTGTTGATATACATAAGTATAAACATGCGGGAAGAAACATTTCCTACAACTCCTGGTTTATTTTTCAGGTCTCTCCTGTAATTCTTACTCCGACCACTTGGCGTAGCATGTTTTGAGTGTGTGATTATTTACGGAAGCAGTATGGAAGAGAAAACAAGAGGAAAATGTGGTAGACTGGTTTGTTTGCGCAGAAAGTAAAAAATGCTTTAAGTAAGTGTTTCTACGTGTAGGATAAAAGGGGATACAGCGCCTTTGTCTGAAGGAGGGGGAGGTATTGGATTCACCTACTGAGCGTACCAGTGGCATTCTGCTTCCAGCCAATAAAGGAACACTTGTATATGGATCGGTGAACCCGTCCCTTGTTCCCCATCTTCCCGTGCCTCCACGGATTTGTTTGGTGGATGTAATAATCCATATGGTGTTTGGTGTTTGTTTTTTTTGGTCTCTATTGATTGTAAGTTTGGGGACTGAACTTCAAATTGTGTGGTCTTGATGTGGGATGCGGGAGCCCACCGTTCTGCATGTATGGATAGACTCATTCTGGCTTGGCTTTTATTATTATTTCATGTATATGTGTTCAGTACCAATGTGCAGGGTTAGCATTTTTTCTCACCCTTTGTGCATCAGTGGTATTTGGTCTAAAAAAAAGTGTTTGTGTGAATCCTGCACTTAGCACATGGTATACCAGTCCTTTTGTTTTCCTTCCAGCTGCGCTGAAGGACTTAGATCAGGGCTGGGTGTTATGCATTAGTCTTACTTTTCCTAGTTTGTCTTTTTTGTATTTTATTGATAGTAGCACTGCAGTTAAAATAAACTTTCAGTGAGGTTGCGTGACTCACCCGGGCCTCTTGTGAGTATATAAAAGATACCATTATGTGAGAAGAAAAGCTTTTCGCACTGCCAGGAGTCAAGTGTGCCTGTCAGCGACTGCTCATCTCCTACACTCTTTCCTAAGATGCAAATAACACAGGCTGTTGCCATCTGACAGCCCTTACAAGCCCTAAAATGCACGAGTGCGATTGTACACATATCGGGAACTAAGCATGTCATTATCATAAACAGATTTATTGTGAAAAAGAGTATTTTTATTGCAGTATTTCCTTGTTTCTGTTTACATGACTTAATCAGTATGCGTGATGTGCTTTCGCGCTTGGTGAGGGTTGCACACTGTCGCGTTGGGCTACATTGTTGTTCCCATAGATCGTTTTCATTCCTCCAGTTGAGCCCAGTTTTCCTTATGTGCCGACTGCGTGGGTAATTAATTCATTGGGATTATCCCATAATATACCCAAATGAAAACAGAAGGAAAAGAAATTGCTAAGGGCACGTAACTGCTAAGCTGTGTCTCTACCATATAAGGCAATAAAAAAGGACAGAAAAGTACAAAACAGCACAAAAAGAGCAGCAGCAAAACTCTCTCACCGGCCGTTTCTCTCATCTCCAAAGTATTTCGCCATAACGTGGGACCTGGTTCCTTTTTGTTAGTCACCGTGTTCATTTAGAGTTGAAAGCATTCTTTTTGGTATATTGCGGCAGGTTCTGTGGTGTTGGATGGGATGTGGCTGTAGATGTGTTAATGAGCCCGATCCAGGCACGCTCGTTAAGGCACGCTCGTTAAGGCACGCAGGAGTGTCGCTTCATAAATGGCCAAAATGAGGGCCCTTTTTGGAAACGAAAGCTACAGCTGAAAAACCTCAATCCTCTCCCTTACAGTACATTTTTCCTTTTATTTCTACTCTCTTGCATGTGGGGAAGGCCAAGATAGGGATTTTTTTCGGTGCTGTGCAGAGTCCCTGTGACCTGTTCAACCTTGAGTTTAGTGCGCTACCTTTTTTATTTAGTTCAGGTATCACAGGAACAGCGGTGTATGATTATGCTTTTGATCTCCTGAAAATCTTGCCTGTTCCTTCCTAATTCTTGGCCAGTCCTCAGGGGATAGGGAATCCCACGGGGGGGAACAGAATGTGGGAGTATGAATAAATCGGTAGGGCAGCCGGGTGGGAGTGAATTTCAAGATCCTGGAAGCGTCGCAGGAGCAGATCTCACTCTGCCAAAGCTGACAACCCCTCTCAGGTTTACCCGGGCAATTTAAAACCACATCTTAGAACTGCGGTCATGTGATTGATCCAATGCAAAACAAATACACCAGATTAAAAGAAAAAATATAGATATGTATACAGAAATCAAATCACAAGTGTATTGATATATGTATTTCATGCTGCTCAAGTTACTCAAATATGCCTTTTGCCTGTAGTTATGTTTTTATTCCCCCCAAGATAAAGTCATCTCTGACCTCAAAAAATGTGTCGTGGGGGACTCGAGTTGCTTACATGGCTGTAATAATACCCTTCTTCATGGTATCTGGCTAAGTGTATGTGGGGAGGACACGATGTCATCAGGTTTGCGAGTTCTCAGTGGCTGACACTCATTTCCTCCCCTGACCTGCTTGGCTCGATTTATCTTTACTCAGCCTCATTTTTCTTGTGTTTCCTCCTTTCTTTTCCTTTCAAAAATAATGAGAAAAGTAGGTCCCTTCGTTCCCTTCCAAGAAGGTGCAAAAGGCTTCGTCACGGGAGGAAGGAGGTTGTGATTTTTCTTTTTTTCTGTTGCCACACAACAGGACCTCCCCTGATGTGGTGAAGCCAGTTTTCACCTCAGATGAGCTCACACACCATGCTCGCGCTTAACGGCTTAATAATCGAGGTGTGTTTGGTGTGACACCGCTGGGGGCTATTTTCTGTCTCCTCTAGTGTCAAACCCATGCAAGGCCAACGACGGGAGGGGCCCCTGCTCCCACATATGCCTCATTAGCTACGACCGCACAGTGGCCTGCGCCTGCCCCCACCTCATGAAGCTCTCTTCCAACAACCGCTCGTGCTTCGGTGAGTCAGCCCCAATCTATAACCCCCCTCATGTGCAGCCATGAAAGCGATTTGCTACTCCTTCTGGATGACACGGACACCTGACAGTCAACGGATTGGAAGGTAACACGACGGGCGATGTACCGGCCGCTGCGCAGCCTGGGAAAACAATGGACATTCAAGCGAAACAGCATGCATTTATATTAATTTGAAAGTGCACAGCTATCTTAATATGCTGAAGTGTGGACTTTGAAAAGAGTCAACATCTCCCTGGTTCTGGGGAAATGCATTCTCACATCACTGGAATGAGTGCTGAAAAGACCTGATTAAGGCAGTCTGGGGATAATGAGTCACTAGCGACTTACATGTGTCTGTCGTCGGAAGGCAGGGTGTCAGTCTGTCAGTGAATTTGAAATTGGCAGCAGTAATTATTGAGTTCCCTCTGCAACATGGTCTGAATCCAGGGGTGGCCAGAATCTGCTAGTGAAAGGATACATGAACAAGTTATTTTCTCCATTTTATTTCCAAGAAGTTTCTGGTAGGAGAAATGAGAAGTGCCTGCTTCTTTATCAAGTGAGTCCAGCTTAAAGACATAGTCCAGTTCCCTCCCTTATTGGGGACAAGAAGGTGACAGAGGTGTTGATACAGACTTAAATTGATTAGCCTTCCACATTTGACCTTGTCTCTTTGCTGGTGGTGCTTTGCATTAAAATTGCCACTATCTATGTTGACACTGGGTATTTTACATCATGTCTACTCCTAACTCTACCTGAATTTCTGCATGCTCGTTGTAGCCCTTTCCTGTACCAATAACGATGCTGATGGAAGTGTCTCGTATTTAACTTATTAAACTAACTCCCTATTTCTAGCGGTATATTTGAAAAAAGCTCCTGTATAAGCCGGAAGCAGCTATTAGCGCTCTTCCCAATCCCAAACCGGCTGGGGCACCAAACTCTCATTTGCCAGTGGTGCTTTGTGAAGGTCATGATCACTTCGCTAGTGTGCTCCAGCTGCTCACTCTTAACGAGTTACACGTAATGTGCTAATAAACCCAACCCTCCTACTGAGCAAATGCAAACACTTTGTTAAGCATTCCAGCCCTCAGAACCACTGTTAATGCCTTTAATTGGGATTTCAGATTTGGTATCCTTTATTCAGGCATGGTATAGCTTAGTCATTTATGTATTCACTGGGAGTCCCGGTCATAGCGCCGAGGATTTCCTTAGTGCTGCCCAAAAACTACTCCAACCTGCATTTCATGCTGTTTCTTTCTGTGATGTTCATTGGTTCCGCCACCTGAAATTCGTCGTCTTTGTTCCCACCTGATCTTTTTTTTCAGTCACTCCTACCTTCTCTTCAGTCACAATTGGCAGATGTCTTTAAAGTTTTCCGATGATTTAGGCATCTCTCTCTCTCTCTCTCTCTCTTTCTCCCCCTCTCCCTCCCTACAGCCCTGAAGAAGTTCCTCTTGTATGCCAGAAGGTCAGAAATCCGGGGTGTGGATGTGGACAATCCATACCTAAACATCATCACCGCCCTGACGGTGCCCGACATCGATGATGTCACAGCAGTGGATTACGACGCAGCAGATGAGCGGATCTACTGGGCTGACGTGAAGACGCAGACGATAAAGCGTGCCTTCATTAATGGCACTGGTTTGGAGACAGTTGTGTCAGGAGGTATTGCACCAACACCGCTCTTATGCATCTCACTCCTGCTTTGTAACAGCGCCTCTGTGGGGCCACGTCTCTGAGCCGTGAGACGCCTGATCACACCTGCAGTATTCCCAGCCGCTGGCATGCCTGCTGTGTGTGTTTTCTGATCCTTCAAGAAACCGATGGAGTAAATTTTCTCCAAATGGAGTCCCTTTGCTGAGTTGGGGATTAAAGCCAGATCTCTTGGGGTATCCATCTTTAATCGGAAAGTTTCCAGTCCGTCTCCCAGCATCCCTGCGGGCGGCCCGGGAATTTAAACCCCAGGCAACAGGATCTGACTTCTCCTCTAGCGCAGATAGCCAAGAAGAGATTTTTGTACATTTCTGAATAAGTCTCTGAACACCTGTTTGGGCTTATACTGTAGGTTTATGCTGCTTTGAAATATTGAAACATTCCCAAGGTGAATAATACAGAATATTTTCAAGAATAATGTTATATCATTGTTTCTAACCTGCAGTGAATAACCTTATTACCCATCAGGAAAGACGTGTGCCTAGCAAACACCTGACTTTAGCAGGGCAGACGGCTTCTGAGTGCACTACTTGTATACCCGGTTGTGGATCTTCAGCTTGGTCAACCTAGTCTGTGAATGCATCAAAAAAATCAAAAAACTAAAATGCTTATAGTCTTGCAGTTTGTTCGGTTACTTATGGTTAAGGTTACGGCTGGGTAGTGGTTAAGGTTGTCATAGTTGGGATTAGGGAGTTTAGAGACATAGAAATATAGAAATACAGAAATAAATGGACGGTGCCCACAAAGATATCTAATATGTGTGTGTGTTTCCCCTTCCCCTTCACTGCATTAATTAAACCTCCAGATATCGTAAACGTTCGCGGGCTGGCTTTAGACTGGCTGTCGAGGAACATGTACTGGATGAGCTCGGAGAACGACGAATCGCAGATTAATGTGGCCCGCTTTGATGGCTCGCTAAAAACCTCCATTATCCACGGGATCGACAGGCCAAAGTGTCTCGTCGTTCACCCGTCAAAGGGGTAAGATAACTAATCAACACCTTTCAAGAAAATTGTGTTGAGTAGTCGTATCCTAATGTACAATAGAAATGCATCCATAGTTTCCTAATAGCTAACAAAAAAAACTAGGAATTGTTTAGTCCTTGTTTAAGGTAGTTGCATGTAGAAATGCCCTTTTCCAAGTATAACAACTAGCTTATATTCCAGTTGTGCAGTTCTGGTAAGTAGGGATGTATAAATTTTGGTTTCTGTGTATTTCTGTTGGACTGCTGTTTCTCAGCAGAGCAGGAACAATCAAATGGTGGTGTTGGCTCTTTTCTGCTACACCAGCATTTACTGCACTACTGTCCCCCAAGTGACCTGTAGCGTGTGATTTATGTTTCTACCGTGCCATAAAACAGAATGTCAGAGTCTAGATTTTATATATATTTCATGGTGTTTCATTACATTTTCCCAGGAAAGTCTACTGGACTGATGGCAACACGGTAAACCTGGCAAACATGGATGGCAGCAATAGCAAGATCCTTCACCAAAACCAGAGGGAGCCTGTTGGTGAGTTTCATCATCCAGTGTTATTGGGGCTGCTCTTGTCAGCAGCCCAGGGTTAAGTCAGCTAAGCCGGCTCTGCTCATTGAATCCTACGCAACATCCACATGAACCCAATGGCTGGTACTATGGGGCCCAAAGTGAGCCAAGAAAATATCCCCCACACCATTACACCACCACCAGCAGCCTGAATTATTGATACAAGGCAGGATGGATTCATGCTTTCATGTTGTTCATGCCAAATTTTGACCCTGCAATCTGAATGTTGCAGCAGAAATTGAGACTCGTCTGACCAGGCAGCGTTTTTGCAGTCTTCCATTGTCCGATTTTGGTGAGCCAAAATCCACTGGTGAGCCAAGGCCACTGTCACCTCAGTTGCTTGTTCTTAGCTGACAGGAGTGGCACCTGGCGTGGTCTTCTGCAGCCCATCTGCTTTAAGGTTCGACATGTTGTGCATTCAGAGATGCTCTTTTGCGTTACCTTGTTTGTAATGAGTGCATATTTGAGTTACTGTTGCCAGCTTGAGCCAGTCTGGCCATTCTTCTCTGACCTCTATACATTTTTGCCCAGAGAACTGGCCCTTACTGGATGTTTTTTTTCTTTTTTGGCTCATTTCCTGTAAACCCTAGAGATGATTGTGCGTGAAAATCCCAGTAGATCAGCAGTTTCTGAAATTTTTATACCACCAACAACCATGCCACATTCAAAGTCACTTAATCACCATTCTTCTCCATTCACTTTTTTGATGTGAACATTAACTAAAGCTCATGACTTGTATCTGCATGACAATATACATTGTACCGCTGACGTATGAGCAGTTGAACAGGTGTACCTAATAAAGTGGCCTGTGAGTGTATATACAGGTAAGAGTGAAGCATTCATCCAGTGCCCTGAGCATTTTTCAGGGGTTAAGGGCCCTGCCCCAGGGCTCAGTGGAGATCTGCTGATCATGGGATTTGAACCGGTGCCCTGCTGACCACAGGCACACATTGACCTGTTGCATTGAGTGGTAGCATTACACAGACAGATGTGACTGTATTTCAGAGGTCATTGGCCCTTCTTTGAGCGAGGCACATTTAAGAATTGTCATCTCTGTCTCTTCAAAAGGTTTCTCTTCAAGTGTTCAAACAATATTTAATTTATTCTGAGTCTTTCATTTTTGGCCCAAGGTCAAACCTTCAGTTTCTCAGGTATATTGACCCTGTTATGTTCCCAGCCATGTATTTATACCATAAATCATCTTGACGTGCCTTGCAGAACCTTAAGAAAAAGACAGTTTTTAAAACACCTTTTATTATAAGTGCATGTAGCTCTAGGAAGGGTTTACATTGATTGTTTGTTTTGAGGTCTCCCCAGTCTGTGTTTTCAGCATTGTATACTCTGGGATGTGGGTGACCTGGAACACTGCCACAGACCACTGTCCTCCCTGGCTTCAAATAGTGACAGACCTTACTAGATTGATTCTTTTTCTAACAAACTGCCCAGTGTAAGGTAGTGCTCATCTCCGGAGTTGAGGGTCTGAGTTGAGGGTTGAGGGTCTGAGACCCTGAGTGTGGGCTTTGGGCTGTCCAGGGTGTCCCCATGCTCTAACCTGCTTGGCTTAGGTACCAGATGAGGGTGGGTTTGTTGTTTCTGCGGCTCCAAACCCCCGCCCCTGCCGCTGTCTCAGGGCCTTCCGTGGACCTGTACTGGGCAGGTGGTTGAATGATGGATAAATTTCCTTTTAGTAATCATATAAGTTAACAAATACCAGCAGAAGCCAAAATGCTGATGGAAACACCTAGTCAGATGAGTCAGTTATAACAAGGCTGCTTTACCTGAATGCAAAAAAAGATTTAAAATTAAGGTCTCATTGTTATGTTTGCATCTTGATAAGCGTGGAAAGTCAATAATGTAGTCCAATAACAATTATAGTTATTAATGAGATAAAATGAATAATTAATGCTGTGATGCTGTTCACTTTTTTATTTGTCTTTTAATTATCTCAAATAACAATAAATAAGTCATGCAATCAATAAAAAGAATATGGCTGAAGTATTACATTTCGACTGCCAGAATTGGACCAGAAAATTTAATACCATGTATCTGATTTCTTAACCCGTAAATTACTCATTTTAAACTATACAATAAAAATGTATTGCTTATGAGGTTAATGCTGGTAATCTACCTAGGGAGCTGAAATTTAGCTGGGGTTGAACTGAAGGTGAGGTAAACAAGGTGCCCATGGGTAGAGATATGAATATGTTTCCTTGTGGTTGTTTATAAGATCAGAATAAATATCATCAGGCAGTTAGAATGGTGTTATCATATTCATTACTAGCTTGTAGCCAATGGTTTGTGAGATTACGCTTCTGATAATCATCTAATCAGACCCTCTGCTCGACCAGGCTTGTCGATCGACTATGCCGCCAACAAGCTCTACTGGATCAGCTCCGGCAACAGCACCATCAACAGGTGCAACCTGGATGGCAGCGGCCTGGAGGTCCTGGAGCCAGTGAAGAAGCAGCTGTTGAAAGGCACCGCCCTTGCCATCATGGGTGAGTGGCCCTTTACCTGGCATCTCATGTCAGCCATCGACTAAGAGCTCTGGGGGATAGATTCACTGGTGCTGGGAACTGGGCCCGAATGAAGTCGTCTGGTTAGTGCTGAGACAGCCACATTGACATTGCGCTTCACTGCGTGTGAAATGGTGCCATCAGGACATAACACAATTAAGATCGTTGGCAGCCCGTTTCGCCCTGTCATTAATATCAAACCATTCAGTTCATTTGAGGACTGTTGTCCTTAAAATGTTGTAGTTAGCATAATGGCATGTTTTATCCTAGTGATGATGATTGACCGTATCCCTTTGGATCCAAAACACTGGCTATTACACTTTTATTGTATTTCCCACATGGGGAATACATATGGTTTTGGGACTGGTCCTTCGCCACAGACACTTATATCTATAATGCGTTAACTCAAAAAGCATTCTACGCCAACTTTGCAGACCAATTATATGGGTTAACTACTGAAACTGATCAAATTTTGAGACAGCTTGCACCAAAATTCAAGGAGCACTTCGTAGTGGCAGCAATGGGAAGGGCGATGGCAGAAGACACTTGAGCTTGTGAACTCAAAAAGTATTTGATGGATCTTATTACCACTTCATAAAAACATCGTAAAGGCAAAGGAAGGAAGGGGCAACTGCAAAAGATACTTGATCTTGTGAATACAGTAACCCTGAAAGTGTTTAATGGATCTATTGTATAGGTGTTGATCTGCTACCTATTTCATTTAGTGACACATTGCACCACAATTGAAGCAGTGCCACTTAGTGGTGGCACATGAAAGGACTGCCAAAGATTCACATCAGATGAACCTAATTACATTGAGACAAGTCACATAAAGTTGGGCTTTTAATAAAAATTTAAATAAAGAATGTGCTTCCTGGTATTATGAGGAGTGTAATGCTTATGGGTTGCCAGTATTTGCTGAGGATGTTTGTAGTGTTGATAGAGCCGTCCACCAGGTGCTCCCTGGGACTGTGGGGAATGTAACGCTTACAGGTTGTCAGTGCTTGCTGAGGCCATTTTTAGTGTTGACAGAGTCATCCAACTGGTGCTTCCTTTTTGTGTAAGGAGGGTAACGTTTCTGATTTGCCAGTGTTTGCTGAGGACATTTGTAGTGTTGATACAGTCATCTAACTGCTCTTGCTTTTACTGTAAGGAGTGTAACTCATACATTTTGCCAGTGCTTGCTGAGGCTATTGGTAGCATTGATGAGGCCAACCACATGGTGCTTCCTGGTACTTTGAGGAGTGTAAGGCTTATTCTGTAATTGTGTGCAATTGTGCCCAGTGGTTCTCCAGACGCTGATTCAGGCAATCAGTCAGTTCCAGTCTCTCACCATAGAGGCTTGGTCAGAATTATTGGCACACCTCAATTTTAAGTGCAGAATGTAGAATATCTTCAGAAATAAATGCAATTGAACCATCACATTTTTTAATAAAATGTCCAAAGTTATTGAGAAGAAAAAAAAACTGTCAGATAGTGCTGGTAGTTTCTGCCACTCATCCATTGCTATGCATTCAAGCTCTCTTAAGTTTGCAGGAGTCTCATCGCTGCCCAGTTTAAAGTCCATCTTTTCCTTTTCCACCATTCCCTTGTACTGTTGGATTTGGGGCGCTGACCTGCTGAAAGACCCTAGACTTTCACCTCAGACCTAGTTTTTGGACATTGGATAACAGATTTCGCTCTAAAATGCCTTGGTAATCTTCTACTTTCATTATTCCTTTGGTACATTCAATGGCTCCAGTACCAGAAGCAGCAAAGCAGCCTGACAACATTATAGAAGCTCCACCATGTTTTTACTGTAGGTAGGGTGTTCTTTTCCTTATGGGCTTCATTCTGTCACCTATAAACAAACTGCTGCACTACATTCCCAAAGGGTTCTATTTTGATTTCATCTGTCCATAGAACATTTTCCCAGAATGAATGTGACTTATCCAAGAAAGTTTGCAAACACGAGTCTTGTCTTTTTGTGCTATTCTTTCAATAGTGGTGTCCTCATTGGCCTTTGCCCGCAGACTCCTACTTGGTTTAGTGTGCAGCATATGGTACCCCTAGAAAACCACCACTCCAGATTGCTCCAGGTCGGCCTTTAGATGTCTTGCGTGGTGTTTTTTCCACAGTCCTCACCAACCTTCACAGACTTCTCTCACTGAGTTTCTTTTTCGCTGCACGTCCTGAAAGCATTTTCACAGTTTTATAACTTGAAACAGGGATTTCAAGTTCTTTGGTGATTGCCTTATAAACTTTGGAATTGTTATGCTTTTTGATAATACCACTTGTGGTGTGCTCAGTCACCTCTCTTGTCTTTGTCACTGTGAAAAAGCCCCTGGAAGCAATCAGCCCCTTTTTATGTAGTAAAACCTTCGTTCAGTGCTCAATTCATCATGTGAACAGTGAAGATTAAGCACAGGTGAATTTTATTTGTTTCTTAGTTTGTTTGAGGAAATAATTTAAAATCATAAAATGGATGGCAATTATTGTGTCCAGCATACATTTTGTGTCTATAGGCCATGCAGTGTTTTCACGAGCGTCACAAAGTAGTGTGTGGGTTCGTTATTGTGAACCATTGTACTTAACTTGAATTTTTAGTATTGCAGGTTTTATGGCAGTCTGTACATAAGTGTGAGTTGTCTGTAAGTTCTTAACCCAGGGACAGCCTATATTGGGGAAATGAATGAATGAATTCGGAGAGTATTGGGGTTGATTTTAATCTGCAAGGTCATGTGACCTACTTTGATTTGTCGGTCAACTAATTCATTTAGATCCATTAACCTGAAGACTTTATTTTTCTACTTGGCTGCAAACCTGTTTATCAACAGGCCTATAGGCCATTCTGGTAGAAATTGAACAGCTTTTCTGAAAAATCCAGTAAGTGTAAAGAGGGGGTGTGGGGGCAACCATTATGATGGTACTTGAGACAGCCAGCTTCACTTCGAGGTGTTTGATAACACAGAGTGGAGAGATATTAAGTATGGAGAGAAGAAAAAAGATGACAAAAGGATGTATAGATCAGAGAAGCATATGGAACCAGATAACAAGGCCTGTCATGTTTGAAAGATCTCCATTGTGACACCCACCATATGGTTTTACAATTACTTTTGATGTCCGATGTTTCTAATGTAATATTCAGTTGTGAATTTGCATAGCTAAAGTGACAGCATGAGCCACCCGTGCTGTAGGAGTGAAACTGTGCCTGCCGCAGGGTGAACCTGCTGTATGTAAAGACTCCTCCGCTAGAATATCAGTGCCATCCATCCATCCATCCATTTTCAGTAACTGCATGTCCTATTCAGGGTCATGGGGGGTCCAGAGCATATCCGGGAGGCAGAACTCAATGGCACCTGGATCATTTTCCTCACACAGGTGCAAAGGAAAATGTGATTTCATGGTAGACCAGAAAGTTCATGGTGACCGTAAGAAAATATGTTTTACAAATCTTCATAAACTATCAGAAAGTGCATTTTATTTTGTACAAAACACAATAGCGTGGTTGTAACTTTTTCAGATTTGTCTTTTGTAAAACTGTTACAAATGGAAGAGCCTGTTATTTCAAAAGCTGAAAAATCCTTACACAAAACTCTGAGGTTTGCCTAATTAGTACTTTGTCACCTGTGTCTGAATGCTCGAATGGATTTAATTGAACAAGGTGTTTGCTGTCACTGCAGTCCTTTAAAAAAATGCTGCCTGACTTAATATTCCAATAAAAAAAATTTCCACTGCAGATGCAAAAACTGCCAGAAACATTTTATCATTAAAAACCACTGGTAGGTTATAACGTATTTATTCTGAATTTATATGAACAATGACATCCTGGCTTATTATATATAAACAGTCAGCGGTTGTCTGCTAAGTCAGTAATATGTAAATACGGCGTTAGTGTTTATCTGTTGTGACATTTCCTGTCCCAATTCATGCCACTTGCATGTCTACATAACCTACACTTAAGCAGACATTATGCATTTATTAGGGGGCAGGTAGCACATATTATTTTGTGGCAGACATTGAGCTGCAGCTTTAATACTGTAAAACACAGGCTCGGGTAGAAAGTGGGTTTATTTTTCATGGAAAAATCTTTCACGTACAGTATGCTGACTTTAAGGAGGGCTGCCAGGACTGAAGCCAGCATGTTTCATAACACTAGAAAAACACTCAAATTCAAACTGTCATGATGCAAATCATGACTTGGATTAAAAAAAAACGGCGTACCGGGCACCTCCTATGATTTTGACGTAACACAATATAACATCAAAAATAAATGTATAATTCCCTTACAGGGTTCCTTTCAAATGAACCTTGAAAAATATTTCTAATAAGAATTGTGATACTCTGTAAGATCAGGCAGAGGATGTGGCTAGATTTGCACTTCCTGTGTTTAGACACCGATGTCTACGTCACGTCCCTCCATCCAGCCCTTTCGTGGACCACGCCTACCTTGTTAACCTCGTGTGGAATCCTTCCGTTTACCTGTTGTTCCGCGTTTCCTGTCTTCAGTCTTCAGTCCGCGTCTCCGTCCGATTCCCAGATCAGTCATTAACGATTGTTGCCGTGTGATCCCCTGTCTGCCTGTTATCCCAAATAAACCCCATTGTTTTGGACTCCCGTTTCCCTGATCCTGCTTTCCCGCACCCTGCTTGCTCACCCATCACACGGTCGTGACAGAATGACCGATCTCCCCGAGAAGGCACCCCCCCGACCGAGGAAGTTTACCTCGGTCCTTTACTGGTTGGCCCAGCCAGAGGACCGAGAAAACCCTGTGGCCTGGGCATTAGCCAGCCAAAGGCGGGACATCTTGGAGCAGATGTCCCTTGGCGACGACGCGCATCTTGCGGAGGATGTGTGTGAAAATCACCGGCTGCTACGAGAGAGGCTGACGGAGCAGAGGACCCAGTGGATCGATCGCAACCCCAAACGGTTTCCCAATCCGCCGGCGGACCCCCCTGAGGACTCCAAGCCTCCTCCAAAAGTACAGACCCGGAGAAAGAAGAAGAGAGGAGGTAAGGAACCGGAAGAGGTACCAGCGATCTTCCTAGGCGCGGTTTCTCTCTCAACTTCTTCCCCTGCTGGGTGTCCGAAGAAACCCCTTTCATTCTTAGACCCGGTGGTGTTCGAGCTGGCGAAAGCGAGGCCTGCCCCATCGCTGGCCGAACGATACTTCACCCTCCAAGAGCTTTACTGGAGGGTGATGGAAGAGCCAGCCATGCAGGATTCTGCTGAAGCTGCCCAGTTCGCCGCACAGCTGAAGCGCGATTTCGCCGCCTTTGCTCCAACTTCTTCTCACGATGACATGGAGAGGTTGGCAGACAGCCTGCGGAGACTGCTCCAGTTACGGAGGGCACAGTCTCCCTCACTCGAGCCGGCGGTTGTCGCGCTTATTCCCGTAGCTTCTGCATCCGAGGCCCCGGCACCGCCTCCGCCTGCTACGCCCGAGGTCCCAGCGCCACTTCCGCCTGCTGCAACACCTTAGGTCTCGGCGCCGCCTCCGCCTCCTGCTCCGCCCGAGGCTCCTAGGCCTGTGCCGCCGCCGCCCAAGTTTCCTAGGCCTCCACCTGACATCCCTGCGGCTCCACCCGCACCTGAAGTCCTGGCTCCGCCCGCTGGTTCACCCGAGGCCCTGGCTCCGCCTGCTGCTTTGTCCAAAGTTCCTGGGCCTCTGCCTGATGTCCCTGCGGCTTCGCTCGCTCCTGAGGTCCTGGCTCCGCCCGTGTCTGCTCCGCCCCTTGAGGCTCCACCTGTCCCTGGACCCGTGTTTCCGGGTCCTACGTCCCGGACTTCCCCGAGGTCTCCCTCCAAGGAGGGACCCCAACTACTGTTGCGACGCGATGGAGTCTGGTCAGGTCCTCACCTGTCGGTGTCCCCGAAGGGGAGAGAACACTTGCGCAGGGGCCCTGGCTCGCCTACGGTTCACCCGCCGTTGCCTCGTCAGCCGCCTCTGGTCCCGCCTCCGACTCCTCGTTGGTCGCCTGCGGGTTCCCCCGCTCCGACTTGTCACTCACCCATGGGTTCCTCCACTCCGGCTCATCGGTGGACGGCGCCTCTGCCTGCTGTGGCTGCTCCCTCCTCACCTCCACTGCTGCCTCCTTCGTCTTCCTCCTCGCCCCCTCTGTTGGTCCCTCTGTCTTCCTCCTCGGCCCCTTCGTGGTCCCCTCCGGCTCCTGCCTCGCGGCCGCCCGGGGTCCCTCCGGCTTTGGCCTCTCAGTCGCCTGCGGGCCCTGCGGCTGGCGCCTTTCGCCCGCTTGGGTTCCCTCGGGGTCCCCGTGTTCCTCCGCTCTTTGTCTTCCTGCCTCCTTTTTTTGTCCCTCCTGTCTCTGCTCCTCGTCCCTCTGTGTCTCCTCTGTTCCGTCCTGGTCCTTTTGTTCCTCCTCTTGGTGTTCCCCCGGTGTCTCCGTTTCTGATCTGCCTGTCTGTGTTTCCCGTTTTGTGTCAGGTCTTGTCGTGGCTTTTGCCCTTGTGCCTGTTTTGTGTTTCTGTCCTGTTCCCCTTGCCCCGTTGATGGTCTTGTCTTGTTTTCCAGGTTCGTCTTGTTCCCGGTCCTGTCCTGTCCGTTGCTCTCTTTGAGGCGCTCCCGGTGTGCACGCCTTTGGGGGGGTTTTGTGTCACGTCCCTCCGTCCAGCCCTTTCGTGGACCACGCCTACCTCGTTAACCTCATGTGGAATCCTTTCCTGTCTTCAGTCTTGTGTATATCAGTCCGCGTCTCCGTCCGTTTCCCAGATCGGTCATTAACGTTTGTTGCCGTGTGATCTCCTGTCTGCCTGTTATCCCAAATAAACCCCATTGTTTTGGACTCCCATTTCCCTGATCCTGCTTTCCTGCACCCTGCTCGCTCGTCCATCACACAGTCGTGACAGTCTAGTCACCCCGATGAGGAGAGCTGCTGCTAATGCATGGCCAGGTTGATACAAATGGCATTTCAGTTCTGGAACTTCTGGTATAGCGTTTTCACTCTCTCTATAAGGCGCCCTTGTTGTACAATTGAGAAAGAAACACTTTCTGACACATTACAGGTAAAAATATTTGGCATATTTAGCTGTGTAATATAATAAATAAGCGTAGAGGGCATGGCACCTAACATAATTATGCGAAACATGTTTTTTACAGAGTTCAAACTGGGTTTATTAGCATTGCATATCAAATTATAGGCATGCATGCTTTGTTGTGAATTATTTTTAAATTACGGTATGGTAATTTTGTCTGAAGCCACAGGGAATGTATCCTAAGCTGGAAGTGACATTGTCACGTGTCACAGGTTCCATCATTCTCCCGGCACCTGCCTTCAGAATAAATCTTCTTCTTGTGCTGGGATCTGATCTCCCTGCTTGCTTCTGGGTTCGGCTTTCCTGTGGTATCTTCTTAGAGCCACATGCTGACAAATGGTCGCAGGAACCTGAAAAAATGAGCCTGGCTTTGATTTGTCGCGCTTGAAAAAGGTGACTTTTGAGTTGCGAGGTGCAGGTGCTCCGTGAAATGCCGAGACAGCTATGTGAATTCTGCATGTCTCGTGTCTGAACCGCGACCCAGGAATGCTTGTAAAGATGTCATTTACAAACACACACGGGAAGGAGGCTGAGTTTATGAGAAATGTTATTTAAGGGTGAACAGAACAAGGCATTCGCCATAACTGAATTCGGGCTTTGATTTGATACCGGGTGCATCTGAAGTTTCAAACAGTACATTTGTCAGTGCAGTCTGACTAATTACTTCTCTTTCTTGTGCTTTTTGAAGGCACATCTTGGCAATCAGCCTGGAATTAAGTACCTAGCTGTCATCTTTGAGCACCTCACCTATTAGGAAGAGCATTTGAGCCATCAGGAGGAAATTTTGCGACATGGTTTCAGGTCTACTACCGCTGATGTCCTGTGACGAGGGTCTCAGTAATTCTGGGGTAGATGGGTATTGACTTTATCCCTCCAAATGTCTTGTGGCCCGAGATAATTGTCCTTTCAGAGCGATGACTCAGCTGGCTGCCTAGCCTCATGGAGCAGGGTGCTGTCATTTATTTGAAGGTGTAGTCTAACTGAATGCTTATGAACATAACCGCATTTACATATATGGGTATATACATGCACGTGTGAAGCATTTTGACTGGAATTAATTACATTAAAGATTTAGCTGATATAATAGCATGTGGGAAAAACACAGCGTCTTATCTTTTACCCTTGTATGTAATTTGAATTCTCCAGAAAATTCTGGAAGGCTCTTGATAAACTCAGCACTGTTTGAACGCTTACTTGGTGCTACAGTAATGATTTTTGCTCCCAGGCAAAGCGTCTCTGTATCTCACTGCTAATTGACAAATGCGGCGTCCCGGACCCTGAGGTTTTGCGTGCTGACAAATTAACGGAAGCAATTGTTTTGCGACTAACAAATGTATCTCGATCAGGCCTGGGCAATTAGGCCGGTCGTCTGTGGAACCAAATCTGACAACGGTGGCATTTTTTATTGATTATTTTCATACCCTATGAAAGCTGCAGTAATACACTTGCTAGATTCCACTATCTGTTTTTATTGATTCAAAGGAAGATTTGTGGGCAAAAACCTGTTCATTTTCATAGACTTGAGCATAAAGCTTTGGCCCCAATTTTAAATCTCACATGCCAGTGAAAAGAGCTCAGCAGGCCAGCGTTTGTCCAAAGCTGGTACAGATATATGTCATAATATTGTAAAATAGGCAGAGAATAGTTACAGCACTGATGTTTGTTTGTGTGTGTGTGTGTGTGTGTGTGGCCCGGTATACAAATGTCCCCAAAATGTGATAAAAATATATTTATATATTTTAATGTTGTGGAGACCATTTTTTTGGTCCCCACAAGGGGAAACTCAATTTTATTAAAATCTGTGACTGCAATCAAAAACCTAAAAATGCCAAAAGTCTTGAATTTTGTTTGGTTACTTATGATTAAGGTTAAGGCCGATTAAGGTTATCATTAGATGGGATTAGGGTTTTGCCCATAGAAATGGGCACGCATGTATGTGTGTGTGTGTGTGAGAGAGAGAGAGATTGAAGAGCATAATCAGGTTAGAGAGATAATTAACACTACCTGACTGAAATGGTCTGAACTTGAAATCACAGCTACTGAGTATGTATTTTCCGCACCACTTACCCAGCACAGGACACTGACTGTACACGGCGGGAAACGTCCTGGAGAGGATGCTGGTCCATCGCGGGACACGATCACACACTAAGGGCGATTTAGAGGCCACACTTCCCCTTGTGTTTTGGGAGGGAAATTGGGCAAACACGCCCTCTGCACACAGAGAGCCAGGCCTGGCAAGGGAATAGGATGTGCAATGTGAACTTTATTCATCCTCATCTATCCCATTTTTCTTTCCATGAGACTGACAGACAGGTATGCAGGTGAGAGCAAAGCTTGGGGGTTACAGTGCAGGGTCAGCCAGCGTGCAGCCCCCCTGGAGCAGTTGGGGCTTAAGGGCCTTGCCCAATGGCAGCATCAGTCTGCCCGTCGTGGTGTTTGATTCGGTGACCTTCCGATCCTGAGCTGCCACTGTGCCCTGATTCACCGAACAATTCAGTCTAAAACTATTGGAGATAGTAGTCAGAGAGAAAAGATCAGCTTAACAGTGACAGCAAGCTGTGAGACTGAAAGGGAAAATGTTCACTTTGTACCTTAAGCAAGAGCTGGTCAGAGGAATCGAATGTTTCATAATAGAGGGACAGCTCTACAGGATGCGTGTCTTGCTTCATGCGTTCATTTGAACGTAATTTCAAAAGAAATGGCAACAACATTTTAGAGGCTTCTGCGCTCTGATGCTGCTTTGATAGCTGCTTTAGGCCCCCGATGAAAGGATTCTGTCCATGGTTTCAAACCTTGTGAAGCATTGTGAGGCCTCTCCCTTTTTCGCCATGTTAAAAGGGCCTCCTTTGAATTGGATTTTAAACTTGTTAACAGCCTCTTTCCAAGGTGCTGCAGCTGTGTGCTTTTAAAAAGCCCACGGGGTGTCATTACCAGGCCCTGTGCTACAGCTGTACACAAATTAACTGCACTTCTCATTTGTTTCTGACACCATTCTAACTTTTTAAATTATTTATCCATATTTCAAAATCATTCATGAAACTCTGCTTGTACTAATGTGTGTCTGTGATGACCAGTATAAAGGCAGCACTGATAAATGCAAGATTAAAGTATTACATGGATATGAACTAAAATGGTTATATATATTCCTTAAAATGAATGCTTGCTTAATTAATGTCCAGCATTTATACTGCATACAATCAGAATGATTCTGTTTCCAAGGCACAAATGAACTGAATGGTCTTGCTCACTATTTTGTTGCCATTTGTAATAATCCTAATTAAGTGGGAACTCCAGGGTCTTTTAGCATCGCAGGATGACTTCAGAAAAAAAAAAACCTTAAAGAGAACAAAATCTTAGCCCTTTGCTCAAAATCCAGTTGTGTAATATGCAGCTTTGTGATGGTATGTTTGCCGGATTATTATTTAATTGGAAAATGTAAATTAGAACTATACAAGAATAGAACTTGAACAAACCAGCTGGTGTTCTGATCTTGCCATGCAGAAATTAATCAGCCATTTGTGTTGCTTTCAATTGATTTTGTTCCATACCATCATTCTGTCCAAAAATCCAGTTCTGAATTAAATATGATTGAGATCTTACAAGTGTTTCACCTGGATCATTCCCTCCCCTCTAGATAAGGGAAAAGTGATGGAGGGATTTATGTTGATTTTACCTGGAGGATGTGTTATCTTTTGTAATGTTCATTGCCTCATTAGCTTTAGCAAGAATATGATTATCTTGTTTTGTTAGAAGGCATAGCCGTCACCTTATCGTGGTGGAGGGGTTTGCGTGTTCCAGTGATCCCAGGAGCTATGTTGCCCGGGGCTTTATGCC
>JAODKC010000038.1:3477470-3494885 GCA_026777985.1 Mormyrops attenuatus
ATTCCTATAATGTCGTAATTGTCTGATGAAGTTAAAGCCTCTAAATCATGAATTTTATTCCTAATACTCCTAGCATTATATTTATTACACGACATGAGTAGTTAGAGCGCGGAATTTCGCCCGACGGAATGATCTTTCGGGAATCTGTTCCCACACACCGGACGTTTGAGACAACGTGTAACTAAGCGAGACGGTTAACCTAGTCTGGACTCACGTAAGTTACCATGGTAGCTTTCAGCGTGGGGCTGCTATAGAGGCCGCCACAGGGGCTCCTGGCTTACGGCTGTCAGCGTGGGGCTGCTATAGAGGCCGTCCCAGAGGCTCCCAGCTATCGGCATGGGGCTGCTATAAAGGCCGGCCCAGGGGCTCCCGGCTTACGGCTCACAGCGTGGGGCTGCTATAGAGAAAGCTACAGGGGCCCCTGGCTTACAGCCATCAGCTTGGGGCTGCTATAGAGCCCGTCCCAGGGGCTCCCGGCTTACGGCTATCAGCGTGGGGCTGCTATAGGTGCCGTCATAGGGGCTCCCGGCTTACGGCTGTCAGCGTGGAGCTGCTATACAGGCCATCCCAGTGGCTCCCGGCTTACAGCTCACAGGGTGGGGCTGCTATAGAGGCCGCCCCCAGGGCTCCCGGCTTACGGCTCATAGCGTGGGGCTGCTATAGAGGCCGTCCCAGGGGCTTCCGGCTATCTGCGTGGGGCTGCTATGGAGGCCATCACAGGGGCTCCCGGCTTACGGCTATCAGCGTGGGGCTGCTATAGAGGCCGTCACAGGGGCCCTCTGCTTACGGCTATCAGCGTGGGGCTGCTATTGAGGCCGTCACATGGGCTCCTGGCTTACAGCTAACAGCGTAGGGCTGCTATAGAGGCCGTCACAGGGGCTCCCGGCTTACGGCTATCAGCATGGGGCTGCTACAGAGGCCGTCACAGGGGCCCTCTGCTTACGGCTATCAGCGTGGGGCTGCTATAGAGGCCGTCACACGGGCTCCCGGCTTACGGCATAACAGCGTGGGGCTGCTATAGAGGCCGTCACAGGGGCTCCCGGCTTACGGCTATCAGCGTGGAGCTGCTATAGAGGCCGTCACACGGGCTCCCGGCTTACGGCTAACAGCGTGGGGCTGCTATAGAGGCCGTCACAGGGGCTCCCGGCTTACGGCTGTCAGCGTGGGGCTGCTATAGAGGCCGTCACAGGGGCTCCCGGCTTATGGCTAATAGCGTGGGGCTGCTATAGAGGCCGTCCCAAGCGCTCCCGGCTTACGGCTATAAGCGTGGGGCTGCTATAGAGGCCATCCCAGGGGCTCCCGGCTTACGGCTATCAGCGTGGGGCTGCTATAGAGGCCGTCACACAGGCTCCTGGCTTACGGCTAACAGCGTGGGGCTGCTATAGAGGCCGTCCCAAGGGCTCCCGGCTTACGGCTATCAGCGTGGGGGTACCCATTCTCAGGGGGGTTTCTGGACTGCTGAGGCAGCTTCCTTTCTGTTCTCGTGCCATGCATAGATTCAGCAGGAAAACACTCTGTGCCCCCTCACCACCAACACCATAGGACCCAAAATCCTAAGATGCAGGTGTCTCCTGGTATCTTCTGGCCCATGAATGATAAATGGTAGAAAAGCCTGAATCCATGTGCTGTGTTGTATGAGGAGGAATCTCTCTGTCTATAATTAATCTAGCTATTAATCATGTGATGGATATGCTCAATTGTAGGATGATCAGCAATGTAGCTCATTCATTCATTCAATAAAATAGCCCTTTGCTCTGCTACGCGGTAAAACTGACGCAGTGTGCATAAAAATAAGTTTAGTTAGTTAACATATGTTCTGGGAGTACATTTTAGGTCTGATATTGTCAGTGCTTAATATTTATCCAGCAACTGGCAAGTTGATTGAAATGAAATTCAGATCCAGATTGTTTTTACACTTTATTCATCATCTTCACTTGTGTCCTCTCTTACACTTGCCATAGCTCTTAAACGCTCTGATTATGCGTGACATACCCCCCCCCCCCGTCGTTATGCCAGCTTTGATGCTTCTCTCTTTTTCAGGTGGGAAGCTGTGGTGGGCTGATGACAGTCTGGCGCAGCTGGGCATCGTCACCAAGAGGGACGCCCGAAACATGCTGGTGCTACGAAACAAGACCAATGGCGTGCTGCACATGAAGGTCTATGACAGGGAGGGCCAGAAAGGTACAGCCAGAGGAACCGCAGTGCCGGTCAACCCATTAGGCGACACCGGTGGCCACCTAGGGTGGCACCTGCTGACGGGGCACTGAGTTCACCAGCCTATTTCACTTAGTCTCGAACAGAGTTGTGTAATTCAGGTCCAGAAAGTAAAAATCCAGCCTGGGATTTTGTCTCAACCAACAAGTTGAGTACTCTGTGACTGTGACTCTTTATGCTCAACTTGTCGGTTGAAACAAAATCTTGGTCTGGACTTTTACTCTCTGGACCAACTCTGATCTCGGAGCAGGGGCACTGGCAGTAAAGCTTGCCTTGGGGGCCGCATGGAATTCAAATGGCACTAGCTAGCAGGCTACTGTAATCCTGAGATCGACCGGGCATTTTGTCATTGGGCACATGGCTGGCTCACAGGCGTCATTTCAGATACTGTATGTCCAGTGAAGCTATACTGCCCCCCTATTCAAATCTGGCCCTCGATTCCAAATCCAGCCGTGTTTTCAGTTCTCCCAGTAGTTAGTTTAATAATTACGGATTCTGATTGGCCAGAAGCTTCACACCTGGCTCACAGGTAAAGGAAGGCTGGGAAATCAGCAGTGCTCGGCCCTTGAGGACCGTGAGTTGAATAGCCCTGCTATACTGCTTGTGGGACAGTGCCACAGGTCAGAGCTTAATATATCCCACTAATTTCACAATTTAGACAGGCAAGAGAAATTTGTACTTTGGAAACTGTAAATGGACCCAACAATGTTTTAATCAGATTTAGCAGATTGAGGTTTAAACTATGCACAGAGTCTGTTGTGTGAGTTATTGTCAGAACCATTTGAATTAATGGCAGATCCATTAACAGTGTTACTACAGATCGCCTAAGCATTCCATTAGTATAAAGAATGGCAATTAAGGAGTCCTTAAGGCACATCTTTCGAGTAGGTGCTTGAAATTTCTCGGACCAATTAGATTGTTCATTTGTCTCCCTGACACAGACCGCATGGTAGTGTGGTTTTATAAGGTGCAGGTAATATGGTGCACAAGAAATAAAGGCTTGCACCCCCCCATCAGCTGGACTTATCTTCAAGTGGTCCAGTACATCCTGGGAAATAACAGGACTAATTACTAATTAAAACACGCTCTGATATCGGGTAATAGTCTGGCTTGGGATGTCATTGGTTAACCTCAGGGCATGTAGCATGATGGTGTTCTGGCATCTAACATCAACACAACTTGGCCGTTATGTCATGAAGAGTCCTGTGACGATTGTCAGGTCTTTCCTTCTATTTATGTGATGAATTATGCTCAGGAACTATCACAAGGAATTCTTATACGATTTCTGTGTTTTTAATGAACTGAATATTTTTTTTACATTCATTCTCCTTAAATCTGTACTTAATTAGGAGACTTGTGTTTTTAGAATCTACCAGTTTATCAGTCTTTCATGTTGTATTGTTTAGGCGTAATTAAAAGGAAGTTAGAAGAAAATGAAATCTATAGCCGCAGAATGTTGAGCATTCACTAGAACAAAAATTAATAATAAGCCCTACTGATGGAAAAAAGAATACTGGCGGGATATGGGCTAAATCAATTTAGAATTTTTTTTCACAGTACATGTATTATGTAAATTTCAAACTGAGATTTTGTAGGCATTCGATTGCTTTTGCCTAGCTGAACCTCATATGTGAATAACAGACAAGGGGCTGCAGAGTAGTGCTGCTCATCTCTGTCGGTGCTGATCTGCCTGTTGAGCAGGGAGGAACCCCTGCCAGCTCACCAACGGTGGCTGTTCCCAGCTCTGCTTCCCCGTCTCAGAGACAAGCCGCACCTGCTCCTGCACGGTGGGCTACAGCCTGCGCAGTGACCGCCACTCCTGCGAAGGTGAGCTGCTCTAGGCCCGACGACTTTACCTCAAAGTAACGGCACCGTGCCGCCGCTCTCCAGGGCCACCATCTGCGCTGCCATCTTCAGGCTCCTGATGTCTACCCTGTGTAGTGTTGTTATCGTAGCTTTGGTTGCTGTCATTATTTTTCATTTATTAAATAGTTTTCACTGTGCTGGCATTCCTTGCTAAATTCACCATGCACAAGTATGTATTTGGAGATAATAAAACTAAAAGAGAAGCTTTGGCTCAGTTGTGAAGTATCACGAAACAAATGTCAATTTGAACTCCTGTTTGTCTGTGTGTGAGACAGGTATCGGGGCCTTCCTAATGTATTCCATCCACGAGGGGATCCGAGGAATCTCGCTCGACCCCAGCGACAGCAGCGAGGCACTGATGCCGGTCACCGGCACGCTGTTCGCCGTCGGCCTGGACTTTCACGCAGGTGACAGGCTGAGTGCTCCCGTCGCGTACGCTAGGCGTCTCATTTCGAGCAAGATTTGCGGTTTGGACATTGTGACACGTATGATGAAATGACATACCTCCCTCACATCAATGTGCAAAATGATCCATGGATACAGTCACAATTCATTTTGCTATTGGTCATATTTCTGGTGTCATGCTTCTTTGTATATTGTGTAATTCAGTTTATTTCTATGTCAGTTCCTGTATGTTTCTATATTGCCCCTGATTAGGCATATGCTGTATTGCTGGTTGCAGTGCTGTTAAATGACACTTCGCTGTTCTGTGGGTAGTTATAAAGAAGATACTTATCCTGTCTTATCTAGGACAGAAGGCTTAGCTATTAGCCACGTGCTGCTTGAATGAGTAAAACACAGGAGTACTGTCACATGTCACCTGTATGCCAGCTCTGCCTTGCGTACAGTGAGCACTTTGTGCGGGACTTTAAGTGGACTACTGTAAGTCAGTCCAGTAATTGATGCACACACACCCTCATATGATAAAGCATGAACATTTTTATTGATTGTATTTGTTTAAATAAACAAAAACAGATCAATTTCTGAGTTAAATAATTTTGGTGCCGACAAAGCGGCCATTTGACTTTGTGGAACTTGAAGACTTGAGAGTATGGTCAGTGTGGGAGGCTCCTATTGAGGTTGTGTTGCCAGATGAGCGCCCTGGGCCCAGCAGAGTGAAACACGTGGCACACAGCCTTTTATCAATATTGTGAAGAACGGCTGGCAGGATGCCTTCTCCATTTGGGATATATGTAAACAGAGCCGCGTGAGCATGTCAGTGTGCCGAGGCTCTGTCCTGCAGCGGTTCGATCTATGGCTGTGCGTTCACGTTGCAGTGATTTTGCACGTGTGCATAATGATGCCTGCAGACGGAGCTGCATGCACATCTGCTCGCGAGAGATTCATCTCATAAGCAAGAGAACCTTTACATTATTTGTGTATTGCTGGTTTTTAGTAGATATAAAGAGCCCTTCTTGTTTTGGCATGGTGTCCCTGCTCTCCGCAAGAGTGTCCTTTATTTAGCAGAGACTCGCCCTGGCGTGTAGCCGGCATTGATGGCAGGTGCCCGTGGGAAATGCCATGCCTACATTTTTGTGGCCTTGCCATTGTTCTTTAAACCTTTAAAGCCTGCATCCCCCAAAAAGAGCTTTAAATGCCTTGTGAATATGCAGGGGCCGCTTAACACGTGTCTTTTCTCAAATGCTGTGGGAGCACTCAGAGCGATACTGGTGAGGGTCCCTGGTGAGCTTTACCTGAGCTTTGGAGAAAAAACAGAGGGGTCACAGAGGATGGAGATTGCTTACAGACTGCATACACTGGCAGACTTAAAGCAGGGAAGTCAGTAATTAAGCAAACGAAGGAAACAACAGGGGTAGCTATTTTGTTTAATCCACAAATAAAGTAAACTTTCTAATAAGATCTTCTTGAAAGGTTTATGGTTGTAAGCCTTCTTTCTGTAGCAGTGCTTATATTTCTTCTATGTATGTGTGTATTAGGTGTGAGAACCTCTTAATTGTTTCATTATTAATTAGTCTAAATGGTGCTGTGAGTCTATGGGAGGTTCTCTACGAATGAGCTGTGAAATGGAGAGTGTAGCCAGCGCTGAGGTGCAGGGCGGTCTGGGACTCGGTAAGAGGGGTAGTCGAAATACAAGCCAAAAGTCCCGTGAAAAGAGTAATCACAGAGATGTGATCTGAGGAACAGGAGAATGCCTTCCTCTTGCTTGGCTCGTCATTCTCGCAAGCTCTGATGTTTCTTCAGACTGCGATGAAGACGAACTTCCCGCTAAGTGAACCTCACACTCCCCAAATATATGCAAACAGCATCTGCATTTCATCACAATGCTGAATGCTTGAGTGTGAAACTAGCTCCCTCCCGGCTGGATCCATGTAAGAAACGATAAACTGCATGAAGACGGAAGCGTCTGATAATCGGCCAAGCCGTGGCCCTGCAATGCTTCCACACAGAGGCTGGGAGGGGATTACAATGGCCTTTCGACAGCGCTCCTATTTCCCACATTTTACTGCTTTCTTTGTATTGAAAGTGGCAACCCTAGTTTCAGAATCATGGCAGCTGGATCATGTGACCCGTGTCGCCCATCTTGGGCTTGCCCTTTGGCAATGAAGGTTTTTTGTGTCTGTCATCTGTACCAAACTGAAACCCTCCAGACCAATTGTGTGATTAGGTTACCATTTCTTCTCTGGCCAAATAATTTTGATACTTGTGATGTGTAATAAAAGAGGTCACAAAACTCATTTGGATCTCATTATTAACCATTCATTTTACAATATTCTGCGAGGGCTTCAGGATGGCATGAAATGCATTGCTGCCTCCTGATTCAATCTTTACTACCCTTTTTATTGATTGCCAAGAATTAATTTCTTGGAGGTAAAGTGTGGGACTCTTTATTAAATTCCCCATGCAGGAAACGACACTATCTACTGGACAGACATGGGCTTAAACCGCATCTCCCGAGCGAAGAGAGACCAGACCTGGAAAGAAGACATCATCGCAAATGGCCTCGGCAGGGTGGAAGGCATTGCGGTGGACTGGATTGCCGGTCAGTACGCTCTGTGCTCCAGTCCCACACCAGTAGCCAGCTTTTGCCTTTATGTTACATCTGTTGCTGTGCTCCTGGGGTTTACTGTTTGGTTTGTTTCCCAAGGGAACATTTACTGGACGGACCATGGCTTCAACCTCATTGAGATCGCCCACCTCAACGGGTGGTACCGCTCTGTGGTTATCTCTCAGGAGCTCGATCAGCCGAGAGCCATCGCCGTGCATCCGGTCCAAGGGTACGTGCCTTCCTCAAAGCTGCTCTGCTGCGGCTCCTACAGCAGGTATCACCCACATGTCACCTTGGAGAGTCCAATAGGTCTTCCATCCTTGATACCTCCAAAGTTCTGTAAAGAGGGAAGGTTGCCCTGCATACTTAGGGCATGTGAAACGGGCCTTGATTCCTCAACCGGCTTCCTGAAGTGCTGCCGCTCTCACAGACTAAAAGTCTAAGCAAATGTGATGGACCTTGTCTATGTCATGTGACAGCCGGCAAACCAGTGTGAACGCGGAGAGCTCCGCGAGGCGAGCATGCATGTTTCCGGCTATTTCCTATTCCACAGTGGCTGCATTCCACCTGCCCTGTTCTCCTGCCCTAAACTGCAATTGTGGGGTTACAGCATCGAGGTTTGCGCTTGTCTTACAAATTGAAACAATAGACACCTTTAATTACCATCACCCCCCCCCCCCATTCCATGACCATTCCTAGTATAAGGATTACTGTCTGAATATCTGCAGACAAAGCGGGCGTGCAAGATGAGCGAGCCCTAGCATGCGTTCCTGCGACGCTCCGCGTTTGATGCGCCTCCATCGGCTCCAGGCGCTGGGGGATGTTTTGCGTTTTTCAGCTGTGCCTGTGTCAATCAGCCGCTTGATCCCTATGCTTGCCTTTGTTTCTGATAATGGGAGTTCGCTTAAGCTAATCACACACATTCTAAGGATGGCAGCTATATAGTCCGCGAGGGAGGGAGGGCAGGCAGGCGCTGGTATTCCCTAAGGAAGCCCTAAGGCACCCCCAGGCTGCTCTAGGCTCTAGCGGGGCATGATCCTGCAGTGTGCCGGTCCGCAGCCATCTCCATTGTCTCTGAATTACAGGTACATGTTCTGGACGGAGTGGGGCCAGACACCAGGGATCAGCAGGGCACTTCTGGACGGCTCCCAGCGGGTGGCGCTGGTCAGCTCCAACATTGCCTGGCCCAATGGCATCTCCATCGACTATGAGGTTCAGACCGTCCACCCGCCTTTTTTTTTTTTTCTTTTCTGATTAATTAACAATGGCAATATGAGGGGCGGCGTGGGGCTCAGCAGGTTAGCATGCTGTGCCTGCGATCAGGAGGTCTCTAGTTGACTGTGATGTCACCCTTGGGCCCCTGAGTGAGCCCCTTAATCCCCCGTTGCTCCAGGGACTGCCTGAGCCTTTTTTCTCAAAAACCGTTTGTTACTTTGGAAAATGTAAGAATGATAACTGAGAGTTTATCTTCCAATTGAATTACAGGAAAACAAGCTGTACTGGTGTGATGCTCGCACCGACAAGATAGAGAGGATCGATCTGGAGAGCGGGGAGGGCCGTGAGATCGTGCTGTCTGCCAGCGGTGTGGACATGTTCTCTGTGGCTGTCTTTGGCCCTTACATCTACTGGTCTGACAGGTAATTTTTTTCCCCCACATGCTACAATGTCTCCGAAACATCCCACGAAGCCAGCTGCTCATTCCTTGTAGGACCATCCGCTTCCTCCTGCTTGTGTTGCCACATGTTGGGGGTGGGATTTTACTTAGACCTTACCCACTTCAATGTCATGGTTGGGCTCGGCGCCCCGCCTTCTTTCAGGCCAGCTGTCTGCTGCTTTTAATGACATGCTGCATTTTAATTGGTCGAAGGCTGTCGATTACCTGGTGTCAGACTTCTAGTTTCCTCCTGCTGGTCGGTCTCCTTCCCACCAGAGCTCATGCTAACGGCTCCATCCGGAGGGGCTTCAAGAGCGACGCAGCTGAGGCCCAGACCTTGAGGAGCGGCCTGGGCGTCAACCTGAAGGATGTGAAGGTCTTCAGCCGAGGCCGGGAGAAAGGTTGAGGTTTCGCTTCCTGCTGACCGGGGCCGCTGTTCTGTCTGGGTGTGGCAAGTGGGCATAGTGGATCAAACCACATGTGCAGACCTCGCGCCAGCTCTTGTTGTCCCCACCCCCAACTCTTTATCTAAGCTTATGCATTCTGGCTGTCAATTTTTATTAATTTCACACGCCAGAATTGTGTCACATTAGGCTATTTTTTGGGATACTTCCAAATATGCTTAGAAGTTCTTGCTAAAAATGTTGCTATATATAAACCTAACACCATGCTCGATAATCTAGATGGACACGTACATGGCGGATGGTCCATTGCTATACGTACTTTTGGCTGAAATGGCTGAGTGATTTGCACAATCTAGATTATTTGTGAATACATGCCGCTTTCAACTTGAATAAAATCGGCTTAAGTAAATCCGGACTTAAGCAAAAGACCTATACAATGCATAGAGTTTACAGAAGTGCTAACGAAAAGACAACATATAGCCATAAGTAAATTCACTTTATCCTTTCATTTATTTCATATGTGTTCTGGATGGAGTATTTCTAATATATTTTTAGCAATAAGGTGTTTTGAATGGTATGGGAAGGCAAATCCATAAATATGACTTATTTAAGGCTTTGTGTAACGGATTACTTGCATCAGTGAAGAACTGCCTGTATGTGTCATGTTTGTGCAGAGAGAGGCCCATGAGAGCTGGGCGTGGCCAATGTCCACAGACACGTGAGGCTTTTCTGTCCCGCAGGCACTAACCCCTGTGCCCGTAACAACGGCGACTGCCAGCAGCTGTGTTTCTACCTGGGTGGTGGGCGGAAGACCTGCTCCTGTGCCCATGGATACCTTGCCGAGGATGGCACGTCCTGCCAGAGGTACGACGGCTACCTGCTATACTCGGAGCGCACCATCCTGAAGAGCATTCACCTGTCGGATGAGAGCGACCTCAACTCGCCTGTCAGGCCGTATGAGAACCCGGCCTACTTCAAGAATGTCATCGCGCTGGCCGTCGACCAGCGGCAGGCCAGTGCCGGAACCAACCGCATCTTCTTCAGCGACGTCCATTATGGGAACATCCAGGCCATCAATGACGACTGGACTGGAAGGAGGATCCTCATGGAAAGCAAGTGCCCCTCGTATTTTTCCATCGCTGTCCTGCTTCTCCTGTATCTAGTCTTCACTTCTATAGGTCAAAAAAGAATAAAACAGTCTTAGTTTCAAGTGGTGGAGTTTGAAACAGTTTTGACCTCTTTGCTTTGTGTGCTGAGCAGTAAATCGCTGTTGACTCACTGCTTGATGCCCAGTCTAATCTAGTACAGAAATGTAAAATTTTATTACCTTTTCTGTGGGAACAGTCCTGGCAGGTCTCATTCCCCCAACTGCAATATTTTCTTTCCCTGCTTTGATCAGGGAAAATAGTGTTTATTCCCACACCTTTACGAAAGCTGTTTCCAGATAAGACAACAATCTGAAAGTATCTGCTTTAATAGATAGTCTGCTTTTGAAGACTGTCTGACTTGATTAATTCCCATTTTTCCTCGCTGCATATTCAGAGTTATTTTCCTTTAACCCATCCAGAGTGGCCAGTGAGATGTCATTGTACCCCCCCCCCCCCGATTATTTCATAGAATCTGTGTGTGTGTGTGCGTGTCAGAAAGAGGGAGGGCAGGTGTCTGTACAGACAATTGAGCAGCTAGATATTTCAAGCAATTAATAACATTGCACTTGTTCAATGGGGACATTTGGATAGAAATGAATTATCTTGTTTAATTGTTTCATTAAAATAGCAGCTTACTTAATCTCTGCTGTCCTTGACAGTGGCACAGAACAGTTATTGAGGGTGTGGTTTAGTACTGTGATGACACCCTATTGTGTAAGACAGCACAGTAACCTTAATTTAGGTGAGCATTCAAGATTTGTGGGTCGGGACACAATATTCTAAACATTATAAAACATATCTCCTTAGAAGCTGCCAACACATGTGGTGTTTACATGGCTGTAGATCAGGTTAAGCACACAGCTCATCCTCATTTGAACCAGTAACCCTCCTCCCATGCCTTGCTGTGGAAAAGATTAACCTGCTCGTTCGGGTTTGAGGTAGGGATCGTGCTGCTCCATTTCCACCCCCAAGCTTCTGTTGGCTGCCATGTGTGTTTCTGAGGCTCAGCAGTTCATCCTGGATGTCAGCAGAGCCTCATCCCACATCCAGAGCTCTTCGCTACACAGCCAGCTGAAACCTGCAGCTTGTAGCCATGGCTCAGCGGTTCCCTGTCACCTTGTCCCTGGTTAGCCTTCAGCTGATGCTCTTGCTCACTCCCGATAATCAAGCCCCGTGCGTCTGCCGCTGCTAATTGACAATTTGAAAGTGCTTTGGGGGGGGTGATTCATCGATTTGTTCTGGAACGGCGGCTCCTGCTCATCCCATAAGCGTGCCAATGGAGACGCAGTCTCGGCGGGGTGTGTGCCCTGAGGGCGCGTGTCATAGCTGACCCCGCACCCGGTGTCAGGCAGAAACTTGAGTGGCACGCCGCGTTGTTAGCCGTTAACACTGAGAGGTCCAGTCTGTTTGCTGCCATTCCCAGCATGTGCGAAATGAGGGAAAAAAATAGATAAATGCAGAAAAAAGGGAAAATGGACAAGGCCTTGATGCACTGTGCTTCTGTATCCTCGCTACAGCTATTAAGAGCTTTGTAATGGCCGCTGCTATTTTTTCTGACTTAAGAGGGCCAATTTAACTGTCAAAAATGTGATTAATACATTGTATATGTTGTATTGCTTAATGGCTAGTGGGTTAAATTACCTACTTCCCAGCACCCTCAGAACAAGACCAGAGGAGTGAACAGAAAAATGTCCTGTTTTCTTATCCCTTCATTCTTTTATGGGTAGCTTTGTTTTATGTAGCATGTCCGTATGTTTCATCTTTCCTTGCAGTGTTTTGCATAAACGCGTAACATGTCATAATTTTTATTAGTAGACATTGGTACAACATACCAAAGTACCCACTGGTTGAAAGATTGGTTGATGAACGTTTACAGCTACTTTGGGGGTGGGTGCCAGGATGACAGAAATGTCCTGTTCCCCTGGACTCGAAGCGATACGCCATTTTGTTTGAATGTATCATTTACATCTATCCGTGTTCCACCTACCCTCCCAAATCCCAACAGCTGCATTGAAGTGCTCTAAACCATGTTGGAACTATGGTAGTTATCAATGTCTGTAAAAATCCTATTTTCCTGATGTCACGTGTGTCTGTCCATATTTGGCTTCATGCTCCGAGTTCTTCACCAGTATATGGGTCTCTTTAGCGGTCCCTTTTACTCCTGCTGTCAATGGCGTGTTCTTAGCGTGATGCTTGTCTCTGTGGTACTGTAGTTGTGGTTCAAGGCACAGTCCAGCCAAGACTTCTCTTTCACTATACCATGAGAAAAGAGGTTCGGTAAAGGTAGTGCCCCGTAAAGGTGCCGTTCCGTCTTGTGTGCTGTGCTATGTAGTGTACATCTGTTCATATCTCCTCACCTTTAAAAGTAGCTTAAATTTTATTTAACGGTTAAATACGGTCTGTGACCACCTTTAAAAGTAGCTTGAATTTCATTTAATGGTAGAAATACTGTTCAGCTCTGCCACATAGAAATAAACTGCATGTTTTCAGCATATGAATTCGGATATAAGCCTTTAATATAAAAAAGATTAAATACCTGTTCCCTAACTACTCTAACCTCTATCTTATGTTGAAGTCTACTTAATCTTTGCCATGTTTATTACCTGCCACTGCATTTTTTACTGTTTTCTACCAAATGCATAGTGTTTGCAAGAATGCATTACTGTTTTTTCGTTTGTGCAGTAAATTATTCTGATTTTATTGGTTAGATTTACTCATGCAGCATTCCTAAATGATTTCATCTGGTAAAGTTTTCCTTCTGTCAAAACCTAGGTAAGTGTCTCAGGTCATTATTTATTAAGTTCACTGAATGTGGCCAAGGAGCTGAAGTGGAATGTACCCGGCCGGCTTGAACCGTAAATAAACACAGAGAAAGCTGCCAGAAGTGTGCGGCAGGAATGAATGACGCATCATACCCATCCAAAATACTGAAGCGCGATGACTGAGCTGTCACGGCATCTGAATGCAAAATTGGGAACACCGTGTTACTGCCTACTGGATACGTGTTTACCATTGGAGGCGCAAGGCAGGCAAGGAAACGGATGGGGTCCTTTAGCTGTGAAATCTCGAGTGGACATAATGGACCGGATTCTTTTTTCACAGCGTGAATTTCTTCTGCACCTGTCAGACGTGCGCTGCCAAGGAATTTTACAGTGAAGAACGTTAGCTCAAGGTCCAGGAACAAGTGGGGAAAAATGCCAGGTTGTCAAAAGCAACGGCAATGAAACGCTGGACATATGTGGAAAGTGTGATAGGTGTATGTTTGACAGATGTAGGGCTCGACTGTAGGAATCTATGGGAGGTGCTGTAAGGGCCCGTGGTGCTCTGCTGCATGTAGAGGAAGAAGGCAGGGTAAAGAGGATTCAATACGATCTCAGACTATACTTTACATTTCAAATTCTGCTGTGTCATTTAGCAGTGACAAATCATTAACTTAGTATCTAATGTAAAGCGACAACCTTTTTAAACTTATTTTAAACATTTTCTAACTATATTTTATTTAACACTTAAGAAGCCTATATGTGAAATACACACACACACGCACACATACAAAGTAATTAAAATGAAATGAAATGAAACAGTACACAATACTACAATAATACAATTCTACAATAATACAAGTACAAATACAAATTTGCTGATATAAGCAGTATAATTGTTCATTGTTGATTATATAAGCAAGCACATAAAGTATGCAGTACAGAGGTCTAATGGGCTTCTACTATTTCATGGGTGGGTGAAGTTCCAGTACTTTAATAATTAATAACGTGTATTTCCATGCCATTTCAGTGTTAAACTGGAAAGAACAGGAGCTTTTTTTGAAGTCTGCCTGAAAGACCTCTGTTAAATTTCTTTATACATATGAAGTTTTGTTTTTTTTCTACTGGGACTGCAATGTTGTTTGTCTGATTCACCTAATCACCAGGTACCATTAATAATACTAATTTAGTCCATAATACATGATGATTTCCCTCTGTTTGTTAAATTAAAGCAATTAAGACGTGACTGTAATTTAACAATTATTTGAATGTGTTTCATCATATGTGTAAAACTGCATGTCAGCTCAAGCTGTAGGTGAACAGAATTACTGTAGTTCCTCTGTGGTCACTCACCTTTACTCAGAATTACTCAGGAGAGATGTCACTGGGAGTGGAGTTAAATAGAGCCAATTACAAAACCATTCCTGTCTTCCTTCCTAAGGCTCTCTCTGAAAAGTTTGTTATAAAGTTATAAGGAAAAAAAAAACATTGAAAAAGAATGTAATTGATGAAGTTGGTACTTGATCGTTAAGAAGGGCAACAATGATAATTAGCCATATTTTCCTAATTAAGCAGTGCGGTCTATATAAATTCCTGCCTGATGTCTCAAGTGATTTTCAGTGCACAAAGCTGTCAGAGGATTCTTATTGGAATTAATTAATTAGAGATGAGCTCCCACAGTTCAGTTAAACATATTCCCACAGATGTTTTTGTTGTTCTACATTCAATGGATTCATTCCATACGGTATCATTGCCACTGGCCACCTGTATGCTACCATAAAACCATTACACAGCCAGTCCCCGAAGGTGTTTGTGATTGAATGGTGGGGCCACGTCCTACCATCAGAGGAGTCTGGGTCCATCAAACAGGTGCTTAATAGTGACAGGATACCGCAGGTTACACCTGAATCAGCCGGTGGGTGCACCGAGTGTGAGAGTCCTGTCCATCCAGTCCCTGTGCAAGAAAAGAAAGTTCAGATGAGACATTTCATGCTTAAATGCATCTTCCAAATGGGGAAATGTGTGTGCTTCTGTTTAAATGCAGTCATTCACAATTTGTTTGTGCAAGGACTGTAATGCCTCATTGAATGTCTCATTCTTCCTGTACCATTTGATGCATACTTTCTCGGTTTCAAAATGAATGAATACATTTCTCGACACGGGGAACCTAAATTCACAAGTAGATGTTCCACATGAAAAACGTATTAATTGTGGTTGTGAGTTTGTTATGGCTAATGCTGGTTACAGTCGGTAATAATCAGCTGTTTGGGAACACTTTCCCAATAAATTGCACCAGCACTGGGGAGAGAGTAGTTTAGACCAAGACTATCCATCGGTGTTGTGCCAAATTTGATATGTTTCTGAAACCAAATCCATCATGCTAACTTATTCGGGAGGATCATCCGAGCAAGACAGGAAATGCCTCTGCAAGTTAGTCTGCCCTCGA
The DNA here is from genome assembly GCA_026777985.1 of Mormyrops attenuatus. Classification (NCBI taxonomy): domain Eukaryota; kingdom Metazoa; phylum Chordata; class Actinopteri; order Osteoglossiformes; family Mormyridae; genus Mormyrops; species Mormyrops attenuatus. Next base: position 3,492,969 of record JAODKC010000038.1, read on the forward strand.
TGTTCAAGGTGCTTTTGCCAGGAACTTCACACTGGGCTAAAAAAAATTATTATGGGGTGTTTATAGCTACAGCTGTTCCTAAGTGTACTGTGTAAAAGTAAAATGCAATACTTGATTTAATTATGATTTTGTTTGGGAGGAATGGAACAGTCAATGGGATCATCTCAGCAGCAGAAAAGCACTAATTCATCATTTCTGCTTTCAGATATACCGCTTGCGTATAGAAATGCAGGGTCGCGGGGGTCTGGAACCGATCCTGCAAGCTGCGGGTGCAAAGGCAGGGAATAACCAGTGAAATCTCAGCCAATTTAGAGCTTCCCGAGTAGCTAAATGTTTTCTTGTTGATCTCCCTTTACGCTTGTCTTGACGAGCATAGCTCTCATACAGATCCATCTCCACAACTGGGGCAATAGGCGGGCTTTGTGATTATTTATGAAACTTCAGCTGTTTAGAGCAGTATTCTTCTTCTTTAATAGAAGTTACTGTGATGCCAAGTCAACAGAATGGTCTTATTACTCAGCTCACCTTTCTGTTGGCCACAGCTCTCTCATCATGTACATGTTTAATCAGTTCTGTGCTTCTTTGCTGATCTCATCAAATATTCAAAGACATGTCAGTTGTGTTATCCTGTCTGAGCTGATGCTCTGGGGCACAGAGGGTTTTCATTAGAGAAAACACAAAAAACAAAACACATTGGTTTTATTTAGTTGCAATGGAATGGAAAAAAATGATAGACAGAACCTGAATCTTTTCCTGTTATATGAAGGGAACTTTTAAGACTTGTGTGCTGTGTGATTGTCAAGGAATGCAGTGGTTAAATAAAGCACTAAGTTTAGCCCGATGACAGCTATAAACCAATTCATTCTGAAGTCTGTCAAGTCATCAGTGTGTATCTTTAAGATTTAGCCTTCTGAATCCCTCTTTATTTTAATGGAACATACTGTTCATATAGTCCCAAACGATGTGATGAATATCTCACATGAGATGCTTCTCTCTCCTTACAAGCAATATGTGAGGAAACCAGGGCTGGTGTGGAGAGTTTATTCTGTGACGCCCCCAAATCTTTTTGCCACTCTGTAGCTGCTGCTAATTGAGCTGCAGGATAATTTGAACTTGACCCTTCTGTCTGACAAGAGTTTGGAAGATCCTTCAAACCCTGGAGGTGAACAGTTGGGGAATGAGAAGATTAATGGGTCAAAAATTCAGCAACAAACTCCTACAATTTATATAACACTCCTACAGTACATAATATTCTTACAATATATAACGCTCCTACAATGCTTTTACAGTATGTAATGTTACTATAATGCTCTCCCAGTACAAAGTACACCTTTAACGTGCAACCTTTCCTACACTATATAATGTTCCTACTGTGATGGCGCACAAAACAGAGAACTCAATAGTGGATCACAAATGATGTTCAGAGGCTTTATTACGGAAAGCAAAAATCAATGCCGACAGTCCAAATCCAAAACCAGAGAGAGCAAACAGAAACCGAGACAGCAGGCTGGGGTGATGGTCAGTAGACAGGCGAAGGCCGGTCGATCGGCGAACAGAGGGCAAGGCAAACTCAGAATCTTGGGATGGAAATAAGATCAGAGGAAAATCAGGAAGAACAGACAAACAATCACCAAGAAAAAGTATTCTGACTCTCAGTAAAATTGAGAATCTGACAGGAGTGTCTCAGGCGCTAAAACAAACAGGGGTAAATGAGAGAACCCTCCCAACAGCCAGGATGGAAAATAGCCATAAAAATTAATCGCCAGGGATCTTAAGGCATGGGGGGAGCAGTTCTCCCCTGACTGGGTAGGCTGCGCAGTTGGAGATCCATCGGGGGGGGGGGGGGGGGGGGGGGGGGTGGGAATGTTCAAAAAACCCAAAATGAAGGCAAGGTTTTACCAAGGGGTAAGGGTTGGG
>JAODKC010000038.1:3494985-3521298 GCA_026777985.1 Mormyrops attenuatus
CCCCCCCCCCCCCCCCCCCCCCCCCCCCCCCCCCCCCCGGGTGGATGTCATGATGCAGAAACCCTACATGATGGCAATGGATTTCCACTGGGTTAGTCTGTGGCAGCTAGGGTATATAACACTCCTACAATGCTCCTACAGTACATGATGATCCTACACTATACAATACTCCTACAGTACATGATGCTCCTACAGAATAAGTCCTACAGTACATAACACTTCTATAATGGTCCTATAGTGTTCCTACAGCTTATAACATTCTTATAATGTTCCTACAGTATATAACTCACCTATACACTCCTACAGTATGTAACGCTCCTATAACACTCATACAGTGTAGAACTCTCCTACTATATGTAGTGCTTCTGTAATACGTAATGCCCCTGTGATGCCCCTACCAAATGTTTATGTAACACTCCTGCAGTGTGTATAATGCTCATTCAGTACACAATGCTCCAGCAGTATATAACGTTCATACAGTTTATAGGCACTTTTATACCAAAGTTACGGAACTCCTTCCCTGTTTACAAGTTCTTGGGTCTCAACCAGGACATTTTGCACCTCCTGGCCACTTTTGTGTGTTACTTTCATATCGCACAACACATTTATATTTTTACAATTACAATTTTTGACATTTTTATTTATACGACCTGCAATATATTTCTATAGTAGAGTCTCGCTTATCCGACCTTCGCTTATCTGACATTCCGTATTATCCGACGTCCCACCGCAATATGAGACAAAATTACATTGGTCATCATTTGAACTTTCTAATGCAGAAATATGGAGACCACTAATTCCTTCTGCTCGATTTTTGCTCTGCTACTTCTGTCATTTTTTCCCTCATGGAGTCTAAGTCAGTCCCGGTGCTTGTGGTCAACCAATCGGCAAGCTATCGCTGTAAGCGCCTCCCAGTTAGTTCGTGTTCAAGTGGAAGGTATCGAGTCTGAAGTAGCGAATAAAAAAGGGTTCTGGAATTGCCTCCAATGAACTACAATTGGGCCGAGTTCATGCAGGTCTTCTAAAAAAAAAGTTCTAGTTTCTGAAAAAAAGTTCCTACACTATATAACATTCGTTCAGTACATAGTGCTCCTACGGTATATGATGGTCTTACCTACTCTAGCACTATGTCTATGATGTACTACATCTGCAAGAAATGTTAGGTTGAAAGAAGAATCAATGCAATGGCTTTAGGAAAATAGCCGCCAGCATATGATGGTGCTTTTTCAGTCTCAACTAGCCTTTGGTTGTTTCGTGGAGGCAAACATCTCATGATAGTTTATGGCCTGTGTGCGAACGCGATTCCTTCCCCAAGGCACGTGGAATTAGCTGCTCGCGAGTCGTGTGACTGGGGAAATAAATAGCGCCATTGTCCTTGTTAAATGCGACAGTGGGAGCTCTGCCAGCTCCAGAAACTTACTGCTCTGCCATTAATCTCCCTGCACAGTTTGACTCCTTCATACCTGTCTGGCCTTGTTACCTTCTTTAGCTGTTCAACTGGCTTCAATTCCGGATGTTTCCAAGACCTCCGCCCAGCTTTCATTTTAAAATCTCCTGTCTGATGTGCTGCATATTTTACTTTAATGGCAAAAATATACATGACCTAGAGGTTATTTTTATGATGGGGAATAAGACATGTATGCATAATACTAAACAGCAAAAAAAGTGGATTGATATTGCATTCTCTATAAAAAAGCAGGGTTGTCTATCTGCGGTGAGGACCTGAAAAGCACATTCAGTTTCAGTGTTCCTGCAGTATAGTTCTGCAAATTTAATATAAGTGTAATCTGTCTAATTTTCACACCCTAAAAGCTTCCAACAAAGAAACCTACACCTTCATCAGTCACCCTACTGTGGCAGCGTCATGCTGATTAAAAGCGGTGATATTCCAGCACCTTCTCAAATTGAACTAATCCCTCATTAAGTATGCATACCCCTGTAATCACTTTCACTCCTGTGGGTCACGCTGTTGTACGCTGTTGTTCCCTCTTGCTCCCCCCAGATGTGGGCTCAGTCGAGGGTCTGGCCTACCACCGAGGATGGGATACTTTGTACTGGACCAGCTCCAGCAGCTCAACCATCACCCGCTACACCATCGACCAGAGCCGTCGAGGGGCCTTTAACAGGGAAGCGGTGGTCCGGATGTCAGAGGAGGACCACCCGCACGTTGTCGTCCTTGATGAGTGTCAGAAGTAAGAGCCTTCCGCTTCCTGTGCCCGTCACTGTGTTTGTGTCAGCTCGGTGCGTAAGCACTGCCGAGAATGTGCCAGCGCACAGATGGTAGCTGAATCTGGTTTCTTTTTGCAAAATGCTGGTTTGTAAAGATGCTGCGTTGAAAAATCGCACTGAATCCAAGCCTTTGGTCTGAACGGGCATGAGGTAAAGTTCACTGTGTAATTATGCGGTAAATCATTGCCATTTGGAAGCGCTGAGGTATTACAGAATTTTTAGTAGACATTAATTAGCTTCCCCCATGCATCACATAGTTGAAATATCTTTAGGGTAAAAGGGGAAAGTCAAAAAAAGAGAACACATGTATTTAACTGTGTCTTACATGTGTTCTGTAAAAATATCATCCTTTCCTACAGCTTGCACAAATTCTGCCTTTGGGGTCAGTTTTTCAGGTCTGTGATAGTAGGCGTGCCTTTCAGATGTTTGGAACCACAAAAAATTGCAGAAAAGAAAAGAATTACATCCTCTCTTTTGTAGAAAATATATAAAAGGCCCCAAAAACAACAGTACTTCTCTCTGCCCCTCTTGAGCGGAGAGGCTTCGGAAAATGTCAGCATGTAGTGTGGCGGAGACGAAAGATCGCCTAATTGGCTTGACCGCTCCCTATCAGGGCAACAAAAACATGAAATTACAGACGCTGGTATAATTCCTCAGCCGCCCAGCTTTAATGATCCGGCACTGCGACATCCATTTTAAATGGCACATTTAGGCCTCACCAGATACAGTTAATATTTCGAGGTTTTGGTGACCCCTGACTGCAGTAAAAACGGAGTCACTGGACCGCATTACACTCACAACCTTAAGTGCATATCCCAAGTTAGCAGTTTGGCTGGTTTTCAAATAGACTCCAAGAGGTGTCGGTTAATTAGAAATTAAAGTGAAATGATTAATTGGCGTGTCTCAGCGGAGGATTCCTGTTTAGTCCCTTTGCATGCCCTTAATTCTCTGAGCCAGTGAAAGGAGGGTGAGATGACTGGACCTGGTAACACTTGCAGATGTGACTTAGGGCTTCCTGTATAAGGGGCTTATTTCACTTCAGTTGAGACACAGTGTAAAGGTATACTTACGTAGTGCCTATGAATGTTCTATGAATTGATTATAAATGCATTATATAGTAATGTAATAATAATAATTAAAATTCATGTTGCTTATTACAGCATAGAAAAGGCCAGTGTCAATAAGTGTATTGTGGTACATTGAAGCTGTTGGCGAACATTAACCCTGCACCTCAGGTACTGCACATGTGTCATGTGTCTATCTTCTATTTACCACCAGCTTATCGTGGTCTGGCCCTGGTGTGTGTCCCATCTCCATGTAGGGTGTACCCTTGCCTTATACCTTATGTTACCCTGTACCCCCTGTACTATGTATTTACTGTAAGTGACCAGCCTCCCTGCGTGGTCTCCTGCTCTGTCGAGCATAAACGATGACCTACTATTCCCTTTAATAGTGTCATAAAACGCAGTGTGCAAACCACACCCTTGTCCAGTTAATATGGTGTAATTTGTGTGATTAATGGCGTATTTTATGGGCAAGGGCGCAGAGGTAGTTTTGTGATGAACCAGCGGATGTGATTTCTGCATCATATGATAAGGCTGATAATGGAGCCTCCTGTACTGTTTACTGAAGGCTCAGCTGGAATGTGGGGGAAATGTGCTTTTGGTTTTGCCAAACCTCCCAGCTGGTACTTTGTCAGGAGCTAAAACCTAAATAGGCCTGTTATGGCAGTTCCTGGTCTGTGGAACATGTCTCCATGTCCAGAATGAATGGAGGGTTCTGAATTGGTGTCATGTCGTATTACAAACCCCTAACCCCCTTATGTCCCTTGCCCTGATGGCCTGGCATCCCGTCCAGGTTGTCCCTGCCCTGTACCCTGTGATATACTGGCATCCCGTCCAGGGTGTCCCCTGCCCTGTGCCCTGTGATGGACTGGCATTCTGTCCAGGGTGTCCCTTGCCCTGTGATCTGTGATGGACTGGCCTTCAGTCCAGGGTGTCCCCTGCCCTGTGCCCTGTGATGGATTGGCATCCCATCCAGGGTGTCCCCTGCCTTCTGCCCTGTGAAGGACTAGCATCCCATTCAGGATGTCCCCTGCCCTGTGCCCTGTGATGGACTGGCATCCCATCCAGGGTGTCCCCTGCCTTCTGCCCTGTGATGGACTGGCATCCCGTCCAGGGTGTCCCCTGCCCTGGGCCCTGTGATGGACTGGCATCCCATCCAGGGTGTCCCCTGCCCTGTGCCCTGTGATGGACTGGCATTCCATCCAGGGTGTCCCCTGCCTTGTGCCCTGAGATGGGCTGGCATTCTGTCCAGAGTCTCGCATGCTTCTTAAAATAGGCCATTCAGTCCCTGCAGATCAGATAAGGTGAATGGATGGTGCAGCAGTATGTACAGTACTCAGTGCAGTGCTCCCCAGATATCAAACCTTTTACAGGTTTTTCTTACTGGAATCAGAAATACAGTAGAAGAATGCTGAACATTTTCTTTTGACTCTCAATATAAAAATGTTGGTACAGTCATAAATTAGGCAACTTCAGTGAATATATTTACCAGTAGTATATATGAGTGTGTATGTGCAGTAATGTGTGTATAATGAGTATTTGGCAACTACTTATTTTTTATATAAAAAAAATATGTAGTGGCAATTAATACACAGATATTTTAACTAGAAATCTTTCCTTTCTAAAGATTTGATGATATTTAGGTTATTTGTAGCTTTTGATGCTGGTTATTTTGCACCAATGATTTTGAATGCTGTTTTCCAGTTTAACATAAATGTATCATTTTATCTCCTTTTAAACAATTAGTTCCATACATCTACATTTTCCTGATTATGTTTTGCCTGACCTTTAGTAGCACGTTTTCCTGTAAATGCACCTTTTCCCCCGTTAACTCTGTGCTTGTATCTCTGAAAACAAATTACAGAGAGCAAAGATATTTGTGTGACACTCTGACAGACCTTTTGAAAACACATTGTTGAGGGAAGTTTATTACCTTAGTTTGCTGTTTCCTGCCTCTTGAAATGATTTCTGTCTGTGTCGATATACACCATGAAATGCTTATTTTTCCAAGAGAGCAATGAAACTGCTCTGGAAGAACAGCTAGATGACCTGCCTGGATGCCTCTCGGCGAGGAGTTCTGAAGTGTGGGGTCTTATGTTAGTCTGCTAGCAAGGTGCACTTAGTTTTGTAGCTCGTTGTCAGCCTATGGTTGCGCTTGTGGAGCTTGGTAATGTACTTGTGGCTCATAAGAAGTAGCCATGGTTGTCCGCGTTTGTGTGCTTGTATTCTTCAGTGGGTAGGGGTCTGTGTCCATCTCCGGGAGCATGCAGAGAAGAAGGCCCCTCATGGCCCTCTGAGCCCAAGCTCTCCTCACTCCTACGCCGCTTTGGACAAAAGCGTCTGCTGAATAATTAAATGTATATGCGTTTGTGGAAGGCCTCCGGGAGGGTCGGTCAGGCAGAGTATCTGTGACCTTCACAGAACAATCTTAACAGCATCCAGGTGCCCCTAAATGATGCGTGTCTGAAACTGAGGGAGGTGTGGATGTGTGGCAGACTGTCCCCATTCTTCAGTAAGTGCTTCGTTGCTACAAAGACTTGGGATTTTCACTTATGTACAGTCGTTATTTCTTAGTTGTCTGAGAAAAGGTGAAACATGGCTTTTTAAGAGTGAGTACAAACAGTGAATGTGCTTCTGCATTAAAGCCCAGTGTGTTGCTGCCACTCCAAGCTTCTCCCCTTCTCTCTCTCGTCACGATAGCCTGATGTTCTGGACTAATTGGAACGAGCAGCACCCGAGCATCATGAGATCGACCCTGGCAGGAAAGAGCATGCAGATTATTGTCAGCACGGACATCATTACCCCTAATGGACTCACCATTGATCACAAGGCAGAGAAGCTGTACTTTTCTGACGGGAGCCTTGGCAAAATCGAAAGGTGTGAATACGATGGGACACAAAGATATGTGAGTACGGCCTCTTTTCGGTTCCACTTCAGTCCCAACAAACACTGACAAATGTTTTAATGGTACCTGGAGATGTTTATGAGATGGTCTTAGAGTAGGGCCGGACGATCCTATGCGACACAGGTCTAGGACACCATCTTCTGAGGGGGCACTGACTTGGCGCAGGGGGGGCCGTGCCATTGTGTGGGGGGGGGGGGCTTTCCAGGGTGGGATGCTGGTGGTGGAGCTTGGCGCATGGGGGGCCGTGCCATTGGGGGGGGGCCTGCCTAGAGCGACACGTGGGCTTCGACCAGCCTGCCTTACACTTTCATTACAGTGTAAATATCAAAACCTTTCTGTTTTTAATTTTCATTTTGAAAACACATCTTGGTCACACTGCTTGTTGCTTTTGGGTTGCGTAGTAAATAGAAGCTGGATGAATTTAAATTGAACGCACCAGTTCCCTAAGTCCGTCTTACCCTAGAACTAGCGAAAACGACAGATGTCTGTTGAGTCTGATGGAATCATTCTGGAATATCTCCTCTCTTTGGTAAACCATGTTCTTCGGTTCTCATCAGCCGCGTGTTTCAGAGCCACCCTCATGCACATCCTCCTCCTGAACGAAAAGTAATATTTCAGATTGAGACACCTCAGTGTTTCAGAAGAGCGGTTCTTCCTTGAACCACGTGTGCTGGGCATTTTTATAACGCGCCATTTGCTGAGTCTCCCGTGGCCATGTTAAGACCGAGGAAGATACCAACGTATATATAGCATTTAATCCCGTCACACGTGCCCTTCTGTGCTGTTCTACAAAGATGGCCTGCCATGCAAAAAGATGCACATTTAACTTTTCGCCTCATTCGGGTGTTGAAACGCACAGCTGCCCTGACCTGCCCCTGTGGCTGGTGGCTACTCCCTCCCCAATTAGGCCAGAGGCGGCAGAGTGGCTCTTCCCGGGTAGGGCTGTCGTCGGCACTTCGCTCTAAGTGATCTCATAAAAAGTCAGCCGTCTGACTGTGGCCCGGCTGGCGGCCCCCAATTAAAATATAAGAAGTGAGCAGGACTAGTGATGATCAACAAAGTGGCGGCAGGCGGGGAGCATAAGAGTACCGGTGGCGGCCCAGGCCCGGCGTTACTGTGGCGTCGGGACGTTAAGGCGACCAGTACGCCACGTCATTCCGGGATAGCCGGGACCATGGCGTGATTAATGATGCTGTCGCTCACTGCCCTCGATAGAGTGGCCCCCCCTTAAGTAGAGAATGTGGGCCGTGATAAAGTGCAGAGCCTTCAAGAGAGTCTGAAAAGGTACAGGAAGCAAAACAAGGTGTCCCCCTGCCCTGTGCTCTGTGATGGACTGGCATCCAATCCAGGGTTTCCCTGCCCTGTGATGGACTGGCATCCAATCCAGGGTGTTCCCGGCCCTGTGCCATGTGATGGACTGGCATCCCACCAAGGGTGTCCTGTGCCCTGTGATGAACTGGCATTTTGTCCAGGGTGTCCCTGCCCTGTGAAGGACTAGCATCCCATTCAGGATGTCCCCTTCCCTCTGCCCTGTGATGGACTGGCATCCCGTCCAGGGTGTCCTCTGCACTGGGCCAGGGTGTCTCGTGACAGATCCCACCGTGGGGCATACTTGCGACAGGGGATGGAGAGGGATTCAGGGACACGCTTTTGACAATGCTGCCAAGAGTTGAACTCCACCTCACATCCTTTTAGACGGCACTCTCTACGGTGTGACATTCTGCACCAGAGTGCATAAACATCGCGTTTTTAGAAGTGATATATCTGTAATCTTACAGAAAATATCAGTAATCAAAGAGAAGAAGGCGGGTGCAAACAAAACCAATAAACTATTTCGTATTAGTCAGAAATACAAAAGGTACATCATCAAAGATCTTTATCGATCAAACTCATTGTTTTTCACGAGTCCCCGGCTAGTGAGTACAGTCAGATTGTAGCTAGCAAGCTGGATAGCAGAACATGCTCCTTTAGCATCTCCTAAATAAAGAACATGTTCACTCTTTGGTGTAGTGACTGTTTGTGGCTAACATCCATGCACCCAAGCAAATGTGTGGCCTGTGTGGTGTTAAACAGTGCCACTGGGTAGAAGGCATTCAGGTTTATAGCTTAGCTGATCAACACTGTTCAGGGGCCATCAGAACTGCAATGACGCGTAAGAGTAGATGGGTAAAACGTTTCTGAAATGCGACCCGGCTTCCTGTAGCTAAGCAGCAGGGAGAAATGAAGTCCCGAAGCAAAACAGGCCAGTGTCTCTTGCGAGCTGGGACTACCTGCCAGTTTGTTCCCTGTTAATAAACAGCTCTACAAGTGCGTGGCTGATGTTAGTTTGCTCAGTTTGTTTGCCGACCTGGCTTTGAACAGAAAGCCGACTGCAAGAATTTAAAGAGGCTGCGGTGTGATAATTGAATATAAGCGGGCCAGTCTCTGAGACATGGTATTAAGAAACTGTGCATTACTAGACTGAAATAGTTTTTTCAAGGTTAGCCCTGCAGGCAATGCGTACATCATGTAAAGTAAAATCAGCCAGAATGTGTTTATTGATTCATCTCGCTTTAATATGTTTTTTAGACATGAAATATAATGAGTGTAGCTTTTCCTCCCCCAAGATGAAGCAAAACAGTTACTCGTGGTTACCTCTTTATTGGTGGCTTTTAAATGATCACTTAACACACTCATTGCGTTGTGGTAATATTCTCTGGGTGACAAAGCTGTCACTATAGTTCATTGTAGTGTGTTCAGTGGATGCTTCATGTCTGGGACTACCCTTTCCCCGCCCCCCCACTCTGCACTGGTGACAGACAATAACATAATCATCCGTGAACACTGACATTAGTTTTATGGTTTGCGATACAGAACATAACAAACGGATTCCATCTTTTGCTTTTCTTTAATTTTTCTTTACAGATCTGCATATTCACAATGAATGTCTTTAATTGTGCATTACTTGGATTTTTATGACTAAGCTTGTTAATGTTGCTGGAATATGAAATTAAACATTAACTGCACCTCCTGTGTAATATCTCTGTTCAGTTTCAGTGATGAGAAAATGCGTATTTGGGCTGTAAGGAAGCCAACACCTCAGACTTCTGCTAGAGATTTGTTTGTTTTGTAATTTAGTTTATGTTAATTTAATTAGATTTTTTCTTGTGCAAGTGTGTCTGGATTGAATGATGCTTCAGCTTCCTTCCACAGTCATCATTTTAACAGATTTCTTACTCCATTCAAATCATAGGTCATTGTGAAGTCAGGGCCGGGAACATTTTTCGGCCTGGCTATTTATGGCGACTTCATCTTTTGGTCAGATTGGGTGCGAAGATCCGTGCTCCGCTCCAATAAGTATACAGGTGATGAAATGAAAGTGCTTCGAGCCGACATTCCGCACCAGCCAATGGGAATAGTCGCCGTTGCCCCGGATACCAACAACTGTGAGTACCCATGAACCCGGCCTCATAAATTCATCTCTGTGCTGCCTCTTAAAATGCCACTCTGTATGCATATCTCTGTTTGTATATCTGTGTGTGTGTGTGTGTACCTGTTTATTAGTGTTGTGTTTTCTAAATATAAATGGTAACTGTTCTCATTTCCTTTCATATTACAGTAATGTTTTGGCCTTCTTGATAAATCGACAATACGGATAAATCCCGTTATGCATTATTTATTACTCAGCTTAGTTATAACATTGTGTCTGTGTGGTTTAGTAATTTGTGCGTTCAAGGAGCGGTAACAGTGCTAAATGGATAACTCTGGAGTGCCCGATTCATTTAGCAAGAATTAATTTTTGGTTTTGTAATTAAGAAAAAAATTCTGTTAGAGAAGGAGCCGGAGAAGTAGGACAGCGAACCCGACACGTTTGAACACTTTGTGCCCATTCCTTGTTGGTATGTCTGTCCTCGCCGGATGTGTTCCACATAACTCAAGGAGATCAGCTCATGCGCTGTGTGTCTCTGGGGGTGTTCCTACACACTAAATCGTTCTTGGGCAAATTTGTCCATATCAGGTTAACCTCTGATGCTTCTAGAACCATGTGAAGTAAGAGACAGTCTGCCGTTCTTGTCACATGTCTCGTCTCTTGGCTGGCATGCCCGATCTTGAGAGGTCCTCAAATTCCTCAGTGACGCAAGATGCCCCCAGAGGCCCTCGCCCTGTCACGCTGGGAAGTGGGAGGCGGGGTTAACACATTTGAGCTGCGGTGGCTTTTTGGGCTAGCGGAATGGCCTGTCAGGGCCTCATGTGACACTCATCCACCAATCACCTCTCGTCACTGGTGACAGGCAGGTACATAGGTAAGCAGACAGAACAGCCGGTGTGGAATGCATCTGAAAGGGGGTTTTGTCGTCTGCTTGTATTCAGTATAATTTGGACATCTTTGGTCTTATATGAAGGCATTGATGGGCAGCACACCAAGAACAAGCCATGAACAAATGGACTGTAATCGTTAGTTTGGTATTTTTTGTTTTTACTTAGTTTCATATTCAGATCAGTGCTGTGTTTAAAAAGAAGATCATTTCTGTCATTTTCATTTGTTAACTTCATTATTTCCTTACATGGCAGCTTGAGTCTTATGTTTATCTTCAGGAATAGCTCATTATCAGCATCTCCTGCTGGAACTCCACTAAAAGATACACTAAACTAGCTAGATAGCTACACTAAAAGAGAAAGCAGTTAGGAGACGACGGATTAAAAAGATGTTAAACTTCCAAGCTGTGCTTTCACTGTCCGGGAGGCCGCAGCCTCATTCACAAAGCAGCAGAGAGAGCCATCGCGGCTCATTCCCGGCACGTTCATTAGAGTAAAATGTGATGTGTGCAACTGTGTTTGCAAATTACTCGGAATGTACAGCGAAGACATATGGGCAGCCGGGATGCTCTGAACTGCCCTAAGCTTTCGTGGTGTGGCGGCTAAGTGGGTAAGAGAGTGAGGCGTAACGGGCTTTCCCACGGGCTTTCCCATGGCCGCGACTAGCGATGCTTTGCAGTTCATGCTCGGGGCGGAGTAGGCCTGGGAGGATGAACTTCATTATTCAAATAAAATTTGAATTCCAAAAATATTAACATATTTGATGGGAAAAATCCATGTTTGAATTTTTGCGGATTTATGTAGGCTACAATTAGGAATCTCACATGCATTGCCTCATTTTTCTTTTGCCTAATGGCCCTTGTCGCTTACCGTAGAATAAGAGATTCGCCAGCAGGTGCAGACATCCGTTGCTCGTTGCTGGATGAAACCCAGAAAGAAACTACTGAAATAATGTGTGACTCTCAAAAAAAAAAACTGAAAAGCACCGTCTGGAAACTGTAATTGGATTTAACCTGCCATTTTTTCGTTACCCCCCCCCCAACTCTGCAGATTTCATTGCCAAGATTTCAGAATACTGGAACCGCCTTGCTTTTGAAAATCCCATCAGACTAGTGTGTACCATGGTATAATTACTGGACAGTATGAAAAATTCGGTGCCCTCCAAACCTAGTTAGACATAGCCTAAACCAAAGGCAGAATCTGATTGCATGATGTCGTTTATTTAAATTTTAAGCTATTTTATGCGCATAAGCCTATGGTGGCTGTCTCATGCAATTAGTTTCATATTTTATTTTCCCGCCACAATTTAGACTTTTTTTTTTATTGCTGCTGCTGGCGTTTCTATCTAATGGGTAGCTAAATAAATAAAAACGTTGTTATGTATTATTGTCTACTCATCACTTTCCTGGCATTGCAGGGGCTTAGGCTACTGTGTGCTGATGAGCTACACCTATTATAATTGTATAATTCCTATTCAAATTTCTTTGAATGATAAATATCTGACAAAAATTCCAACCTTTTTAAAAGGAATTTTCCAGCCCTAGAGCGGAGTGGGGCGCTCATGGGGGGGGTTGGTCTTTTGCTGGCTCAGCGTGCCCCAGCACCTCCGGCACCATGCCCAGCCCGGGGTTTTTCTGTAATTCTCACTAGGATGCTGCACTTGCCCTTGAAATGTAGGGAAACACTGATTTTTACATCAGGAGCCTGACTAGGCCATGATCTGTGTGTGTCTGTGTGTCTTTGTGTGTGTCTGTATGTGTTTTTGCATGTTTGTTGCCCAGATGCAAACGTGGCCATACATATGCCTCTGTATGTGTGCGACTGCGGGTGTGTGTCAGAGTGTGTTTATACGGACTGTGCAGGACTCATTTTTCAAAGCCCTGACATGGAGTCTACCCCTTAGAGAAATTAGTGTTTTGTCAGTTCCTTCCGGCAAAAACGTGTAATTCTGGGCTTGTGCAGAAACATCACAGTGGGTGGTGCAGCCATGTCCTTCACATGGCTTAAAACTCTGCGGTGTTGCTGGAACTTTCCATGATCGAGAAAGTAGTTTCTGGGAAGAAAATGTTTCTCTATATGTTTATGCTTTTTTTCTCATGAGGAATGTTGAATTTGTGTTGCATTTCAGTTGCACTGTGTGTTCTCTGTTTTGTAGGTGAGATGTCCTTGTGTAGAGTGGAAAATGGGGGATGCGGTGACCTTTGCCTTTTGACGGCAGACGGCTCAGTAAATTGCAGCTGCAGGGGAGAGCGTGTTTTACTCGAAGACAACCGATGCGTATGTAAGTCGGCCGTCGCCTCTGCTGCGCCGTGATGGCGACCTGGGCATCGCTTGGAGTGCACAGTCATTCTGGCCCTGTGGCGATTTCCTGTGAGGTGATTCAAAACTGCAAAGGTGTCACTTGTTGAGCTTCCCATCTTCTCCATGTGACACGCGGACATGATTTCACAATCTCCCCCTCCCCCCTACCCACAATGTGTGACATCACCGTGTTTGTCAGGAAGGGAGAGCGCAGTGAGGCATTGGGTGATAATTTCCGTCGCCTTGCCCGGTTTAGCAGCACCTTCTGGCTCGGGGGGGGGGATATTGGTTTGCTGCCAGGGTTGTGGCAGGGAATGCAATAAACTTCATATCAGGGTGGGGGGGTGGAGAATGCACAGGGTAGAACTGGCCAAGGGAGCATCAGTGAAAACGGAGCTCTCTGGGGGGCCAGCAGTAATGCTGTCTAATCTGCTTCTCCATCTCACAGCCGAGAACTCATCCTGCAACATACACACTGAGTTCGAGTGCGGGAACAGCGAGTGCATCGACTACCAATTAACGTGCGACGGAGTGGCTCACTGCAAAGACAAATCGGACGAGAAGATGCAGTACTGCGGTGAGGGCACTGTCCACACGAGGTCTCACTGACTTTTGCCCATGGTGGCTTGCTGTAACATAATTGTTTCGCTCTTTTGTGTTACTGTGTGTGTGTGTAAGACTGTCATACACTTCCCCTGGCAGATAACAGGAGCTGCAGGAAGGGTTTTCGGTCCTGCTACAACCAGCGATGCATCGCCAACAGTCGCTTCTGTGATGGCATGGACGACTGCGGCGATAATTCTGATGAGGCTTACTGCGGCAGTAAGTTCCCTGGTGTGGTTCAGGGGGGCCGTTGGTGCTCTTTTCTGGGCATCCAGATCCAGGGTCCAGCCTTTTATTTTTGAAAGCCACTGCCCTAGAAAACTCCAGCCCAGTGAGTTTGGCCAGTAGATGGCGTGATATCTAAGGAACCATACTTGTTTCAGATCACAGCAGACGAAGAACCAGTAAACCTGGCACCTCTGTGCTGTAGGTTGGGTCACCAACATCGTGGCTAAAATCTTAGGGCATGGCGGGGGGCCAGAAATGAGAATGAACATGTCAGTCTGACTATAGCCATTTCTTTGTGGGTGCCCAAGTATGGCAACCTTTTCGTCTCCATATGGAAGAATAAATCACAGGATGACAGGCTCACATTAATCTCCCTTGCCGGGGTTACTATGGCGTGTTAACAAATAGTCGTGTCATGGATGTTTGGCATGAACCATGACCTAAAATTCAGTGTATCACACAAAATAATAGTAATTTACTAATTATATCCATATGTATGCATTTACATGTCAGGAATAGATTTTATATGCATTAAATTAGTTTTTTTTTAAAGATTTTTTTAAGTCATATGCAGTTATTATATACTGTCATCCATTAATTTTGTAATTTTTTGGTCTCTTCCTGGCTAACAAAGGGTGACACAAAATTTCTGCACAAGACAGCTTAATCTCTGCAGAGAAATCTCGTCGCACATTAACGTGAAACTATAAGAAATGTTATTCTCTGATTATGAATGTAAAAAATGAATAAATAAACCGTAAAATATCAGGGTTAGGACCTTTACAAGAGACATTGTAATGTGTCCAGCTGCCTGCATTTTTTGCTTTAATTTTCTTCATTTGTTCATAATTTTTTTAAATGGCAGTATGGTACTATATTGACTGCTTTTAAGATGCTCAGTTATACTGTATGCATTTAAATGGAAAGATTAAGAGCCATGAGAGATGAATCAGCCCACAAGGCAAGACGTCCCATCCCTGGCCTCTTTTCATGGCCGCTAGCGATGGATTGGCCTTGTCCACGATGTTCCTGTTTGCCTCCCCAGACTCAACATGCTCGTCCTCGGAAATCCGCTGTCGGGACGGAGCGTGTGTCCCATATGCAGCCTGGTGCAACCAGATGATCGACTGCCCTGATGCCTCCGATGAGAAGAACTGCAGTAAGACATCCCCCCCCACCCCCCCACCAGCTCTCTGTCGCTGGGGCACTTCCTATGGGGGCTACATGTGTCATTAACCTCCACCTCCTGGCCCCCCAGATAGCACGGACTGTGCGGATTACTACAAGCTTGGGGTGAAAGAAAGAGGATTCGTCCGCTGCAACTCCACCTCCCTCTGCATCCACCCGTCCTGGATTTGCGACGGGGCCAATGACTGTGGAGACTACGCGGACGAGACAGGCTGCCAGGGTGATCCTTCTGCCGTCGTTTTTCCCCTCCCAGCAAGAGCACATTGGCTTTAAAAAGAGCATTTCACGGGGGGGGGGTGGTTAAAGAGCCTTGAATACACTTCTGTGGTTGCTGGATGAGTCCCAGTGCTTCTGAGATGACGGTGACCTTCATGCTATCACTGGGCCCCTGCCCTCATTGCGCTGGCTAAGGCCTAGAGGAGAGACTCCTAGCTGAGTGTCCCAATCCAATGGAACTTTGCTAAGTGCCGAAATCCAGTGGAACTTTGCTTAGTGCCAAAATCCAAGGGAGATTTGCTGAGTGGCCCAATCTAAGGGAACTTTACTCAGTGTCCCAGTCCACGGGAGGTTTGCTGAGTGCCCCAATCTAAGGGAACTTTGCTAAGTGTCCCAGTCCACGGGAGGTTTGCTGAGTGCCCTAATCTAAGGGAACTTTGCTAAGTGTCCCAATCCAAGGGAACTTTAAATGTATGTACTGTCTGTCTCCCAAGCAATGCGAATGCTGGTCCAGCAGAGTATTTATGTCCCAGAGAGGGGATTGACGGATCAGCAGAAAGGCCGAGTCCCACTAATTCTCCGTCTGTGGTGGCAGATGTGTCCACTTGACTGAGCTTCTGTTCCTTGCTGAGAGGAGGCCATCGTGCGGGCTGTGATGACTCCAGTGTGTTGAGATGGTGGTATTATGACCCCGTGTGCTTGCGGGGTGTTTGAGAGGAGGGGAGCTGTCTCTGTTGGATTGTCAAAGCAGTTTGTACCCAAGTTGTCCGGTTCTTCTTAGCTGTTTTCCTTTCTGCTGAGGGTCTCCCGTTTCCAAAGATAAGCCCTGCTCAGTGTGGCCGCCCAAATCTCAGCGTGCTCTCCTTGTGTTTCCCCACAGTTGCCCGGGAACGGCTGTGCGATGATGGCCACTTCGCCTGTCCCAGCGGAAACTGCATCTCCAGTGTGTGGCTGTGCGATGGGCAGAGGGACTGTGAGGACGGAGCCGATGAGTTCCAGTGTGGTAAGAAGGGGGGGTGGGGGGTTGGAAGTGCTTTTTATTTCCCTCAGAGCTCATAGAATTGACCAGCATCTTCTCTAAAGTGTTTAACTCCTAATTTCTCATGTGGGGAGAAAAATTAGGATGGATGGCCTTGCCTGTCACTATTACAGCTGAGTCTTCTCGACCCAAAACTAGTCACAAGTTAGGAGTCTTCTAGAAGATTCTCAGTAAAGCATCAGAGGTGGAGATTTCAGGTCCAGAGAGTACAAATCCAGGCCAAGATTTTGTTTCAACTAACCAGTTGAAAAAAGTGAGTAAAAGTGGTAAGTAAAAAGTGGGAGTGCTGAGGTTTTTCCCTTCGGATAGGCGACACATAGTAATTAAGGCAAATGTAAATAAAAATCATACAACCAAAACGATTTTATAAATATACAGTGATCCCCCGCCATATTGCGGTTCAGCTATCGCGCCCCCGCTATATCGCAGATTTTTCCCCGACACATCACACTTCTCTGCGATGTGTGTATATATACATATGCATTACATGTTATTATGTTTACAGGTATGTGTTTACACAGTGTGTTTTAATAAGTTTACATGTGTTTAAAGCATGTGGGAGGGGTATTTTAAGGCTTAAACTATATAAAAAAAAATAAGTTTACTTATATGGTCTTTCTATATCGCGGATTTTCACCTATCGCTGATGGATCTGGAACATAACTTCCGCGATAGGTGGGGGATCACTGTACGTTTGTTTAGTTCGATTTGCATCCAAAGTTTAACTCAAACTCATTTTAAGTTTAGTTATATAGAGTGTAGCGTTTAAGGAGGCGGAGTGCACCTGAGAGTTGCCAGAGCAGCTTCGGCACAAATTATGCACCGGTTGTACGCTGTTCTCGATCCAACAATTTTCAGCGTTTTTCTCCGGAAGCTATAAAGCCAAGGCTGAGGCCTGCCTCTCTTTTCTGAAGCAACATGGTTCAACATTCAGTCTTATTTGCAAGTGGGAATTTTACTGAATCAATTTTGGTTTCAGTGGTGGCATGACTCCTGAGTCTATAACTAGTAATCATCAGGTTTAGCATTAGCATTTAGCATTTCAACATTATAGAATACAAGGAGAATGGCCAGCTTTAATAAAAGCAGAGTGTAAGCTGTGGTCATGTGCAGTATTGTGTTATATGTCAAAATTAAACTAAAACATTTATGGAAATAGAGACATTCCTCTACATTTCAGACACGTTCCAAAGCAAGAAACCATGAATGTGAGAGGGTGCCTGTACGTTCAGACCATGTGCGTAAAACTGAATATTTCTGTAGGGTCATTACAGAGTATGATATCAGAGTATGAAGTATACTATCAGAGTATGACAGAGCGTGCCCCTCCCTTGGGTGCTGTTAGGAGTTCTGTTATGTGTTAACTTTCTGCGAATAGCAGAATGATAGTCATAATCATAACTGTGATGTAAATGGGAAGACAAAAGAGAAGGGAAGAACCTAGAACTGATTTAAGGAGAGTGAGACGTTGAATAATAAAAGCGACACTTGAATATTCATTTCAGCATAGGCTGCGTTATTCATCAGAAGTTAATGACTACATCAGGCCCTCCCTTGCTGCCATTATGCATCAGCAACAATGGCCAGATATAGAGGCTTATGAATGTGGCCATTCAGAGCTTGAATGGAATACCTTTACCATTTTCAAGCAGGATCATGCAGTTTCATTAGATTTTTGGAACGCATTCTTTCCAAAGGACAAATTTGTATGAGGTCTTCGATACCTCAGAGTTAATTATCATATAAAAAAGTCTCTTGTTATTAGGAAATAACTGGCAATGAATAAA
The DNA here is from genome assembly GCA_026777985.1 of Mormyrops attenuatus. NCBI lineage: Eukaryota > Metazoa > Chordata > Actinopteri > Osteoglossiformes > Mormyridae > Mormyrops > Mormyrops attenuatus. The sequence continues at coordinate 3,512,842 of JAODKC010000038.1, forward strand.
AATGTGAAAAAGATTCCGTGTGGAAATGTCATGCACTCTTCTACACCCGGAAGAAAATGTCAAAACTGATTGTGCGATATACGATCCCCTATTACGATACCCGGGTCTCGTAATTCCTCCCTCGATTTGAAATGCATACCGCAGAAGAACAGCATTCCAGGGGAGGTATTGTTAAATCATCTGCGTGGCAAATTAGACTTGGCTGTCAGACGGGTTTGATTTGAATGACTGAGAATAAACAGCTTTCCTGGGATCATTTACAAAAGAAATTTGACAGAAAATAGTGGTTTGTGTGCCTCTGAAAAGAAGCCATTTTCATACTAATTGGTTCCCTTGCATTATTTAGGTGGTATCCGTTTTCTCTGAGGATGGGCTGAGTAGCATGTGCCTCTTCCTTCCTCTTCCTCCTCCTTCTGTCTTCTTCCTTTCTGTTCTTTCTCCCTCCTCTTCTTCCTCCATCTCATCCCTCTTCTTCTCTTCTCTCCTCCTCCCAGCTTCCCACTCTCACTTCCTCTCTCCCCATCTTCCTCTTGCTTTCTCCTTTTCACTCTTCCTCCTCTCTTCCTTTCTCTTCTACCTTCTTTTTCTACCTCCCTCTTCATCCTTCTTCCTCTTTTCTCCTCTCATCTTTTTCTTTTTCCTCTGTCGCTTTCTCTTCCTCTCTCTTCTTCCCTCCTACCTTTTTTCTCTTCCTCCTCCTTCCTCTTTCATCCTCTCTCCTCCTCTCATCACTCTTCCTCCTTTTTCTCCCTCTTCATACTTCATCTTCCTTGGTCCTCCTTCCTCCTGCTGTTTTCCGACATGTTAAAGGTTCCTTCCTTCAGAACAGAAGCCTTATAAGGGAGGGAATAGCTTCGCAGATTCTGTCATTGTCGACTGTCAGTGACTGGGGAGCAATGAGATTTGAAATTAATGAGGATTGTTTTCAGGCTTTGGGGTGGTGCTGCTTCTTATGTGAAGTTCAAGCAAGCAATAATGAGTAGTGAGTTTACCGGACCCTGGGAGAATCTGCAGACTCTCACATGAGCCAACATAGCAGAGAAGGAGGACTGGGCCTGTCTAAAGTGCTGTGTGGCCCAAATGAAGTAACATTGCTTACAAACTTAGACTTAACTGATCCCCTTGTGGGGGAAATTTGTTTGGTCCAGAAACAGATACACAAGATATAAAGGGGACAAAAAAACAGTTGCGGTAAGGTAAGAGCATACATGAAAATGCTTGAAATAATATAAATAGGTAGTAAAGAAAATAATAATTAACAGTTTAGAGCAGGTATAGACAATTGCAACATTATTTGTAGTGCAAAAATAGGGAATACTATATGACAGATTGTAAATGTTATATTGTATGTCCAATTGTATATAGTGGGCATTATGAATGTTACAAAGTAGATCAGATTTATCTGTACATATTGAAGGAGTGCAACGGAATCTGTGCAAAAAGGTGTGAAGTGCAGGCAGTGTATTGTACTGACCTCGCTGTGTCCTGCTTCCTGAACCCCCAGCTTGGCTTTGCTGACGCGTCGTTCTGAGACTCACTATGTCTCGTCCTTGGCCATAGGGTGGTTAACGGACCGCTGTGGACAGGTCCAGGAACAAAAGTGCGGTGTCATCGCAAGTATCATTGGGAAGTTCTAAAGAAAAAAGAAAATACCTGCAGGCATTGTTTTTGCCTGTGGTTGGAGGGTCCTCCGCAGAACAGCCACATCTCTGCCTGGCCCTTGAGCAAGGCCCATAACCACCTGAAAGATGCTCCCGGGGTGCAGGATTAATGGCTCTCCCTTTACTCTGACGCTAAGCTTTGCTGTCATCTGTATGAGCCAAAACAGTATGACCACCCCCGGTGAGGGGAATAATGTTAACTATCTTGTAAAAAATGGTGCATGTCTGGGATATATGACACAGTACGTTAACATTCAGTATTTGTAGTCAAGATGTTGAATGCAGAAGAAATATACAGGGAGTTTTGAGTGAGGCAACCCTATCTGGTACAGTCCAACAGAAGGGCTGTTGTGGCACAAATAGCAGATAATTTTGATGATGTGTACTGTGTCACGACACACAGTGCGTCGAGCCCTGCTGCGTGTGGGGCTGCGTAGCCAGAGGCCAGTCAGATGTCCATGCTCACCCATGGAAATGGACCTTGGAGCAATGTAAGAAGGTCGCCTGGTTCGAATGAATCCCCTTTTCTTTTGCATCATGTGGATGGCCGGGTACGTGTTGGACTAACAAACGCAGTATGCAGCAGCGCTCCATTCCGAGTGTGTCGCGGCTCAGTACTCCCGTAGCCATCATTAAAACTGTCTGCAATTTATGTAGCGCTTTCGTTGGTTTGTGCCACACATGACTGCCTTCGTTCACATCTCACAATGACACTCTCAGTAGGTGCTCACCACACCTGGCAGTGAGCACCCAAGCCTTACTGTTTAGAAGATGGTCTGACCCAGTCAACTGGCCATAATGATCATCCCCATCACTCAGATCATCACGCCGACACACCCTGGTGGTGATAATATTTTGGCTCATCGGTATACATGTGTGTAAGCCTGTGTCTTAATATCAGACAGCATGATGGAATATGTGAAAATGAACACTTCACAGTGTACCTGTACTCATACTAATGGCCAATAAAGCTTCTTTTTATTTCATTAATTTGTTCTTGAATTGTCAGTCGGAGTGGGAAAGGCTTTGCTCATTTGTTTGTGTATTTAAAAAAATAATAGTAGTAGGAATAAATATATAGAATAAACCTCCAGACTGACAAGCTAATGGCTCACTTTTCATGAATACATTTTCAGACAATCAGCATTGATTTGCCCACACTAATGGAAGGTTTTCATAATGTTTTATGGGAAATTAAGCTTAATTTTATTTCAATAGTTGGTTCTTGGCTTGTCAGTGGTAGTCGGAAAGAGTTTGCTCAAGATGGGTTTATGGACTCACCTTTCGTTAAAGCTCAGTTCTTTCATAGATTCCTCCTGCTCGTGGAATCAGTTTGCGTGTTCCAAAGACAAGTGCATCGCCAGGCAGTGGCTCTGCGATGGCGACGACGACTGCGGCAATGGCCTGGACGAGAGCGTGGACATCTGCGGTGAGGACGCCCGTGGATCCAACAGCGTCAGACACGTTCTTCACACACTAGCGCTTTTGGGGATGGCGCGCTGGGTGTCTTTGTGGTTATGACAGCATGGCTATTTACGCTCCTGCCTCGGCCATCGGGATGAAACACATTAAACGCATCAAAAAGGCAGAATAATTCATTAAATGGCTTCCCAATGAATGGGGACATTGCCGAGGAAGATTTATGGCCGGTCGTCTGCTGGTGACAAATTGACGGGAACGTTTCCTACATTAAAGGTTGGGCTCCAGTAGATCATTAACGGAGGTATTGTCTGGTCATGTAGGAACAAACACATTAAGGTTTGAGACAGTCCAGCTTGCTCTGAAAATGATGTGCAGTAATTTGCCTAATTGCGAGAAGCATTTTTCATGCTGTCTGCTGTGGGTGGAATATTTCAGCTGTTTGTTTGTGTGTTGTAAAAATAATAATAGGAATAAATGTATAGAGTAAAACCCTACACTGACAGGCCAGTGGCTCACTTTTTATGAATACATTTTCCGACAATCAGCAATGATTTGTCCAGACTAATGGAAGGTTTCCATTAAGTTTTATTATGATTTAAGAATTGTGCTGATTCATATAGAATGCAAACACTCCCACACAGTCGGGCAGCTTTTGACTTCTCACGCTGTCATTCGAGGAAGCTCCCACCTTCTGTCTCTGTTTACACACCAGACTTCTAAAAAGGAAGATGTGTGTATACATTTTGAGGCCCAATTTGCAGATCTGGCTCCTAAGCGAGGCAGCGTCCCCATGTGCCGCTGTGAATGACTCCCACACATCCCTGTTACTGCTAGCATCGTGCTTTTTTGTTTCCATGAGATTCTGTGAATGACTCTCATGCAACCCTCGTGCTTTGGGTCCTTGTTAGCCCAAGTCAGTGACTTCTACGTATCCATCTACATGCTTTTTGGTCCCCATGAGCCACCATGTCCTCTTGAGCTGCTGTCAATGACTCTCATTTGTCGCTCCTGGTGCTTTTCGGCCCTTGTGAGCCGCCATGAACAATCCCACACATCCCTCGTTGTGCTTTTCGGTCTCTCAGCATGTTTCTGTGTTTTCCAGGTTCTGCCACCTGTGGCCCTGGCTTGTTCAGCTGCCCCGGGTCCTACGCCTGTGTGCCGCAGCGCTGGCTCTGCGACGGGGAGCGAGATTGCCCGGATGGCAGCGACGAGCTCTCCCCAGCCAGCTGCGGTAACGCCCCCACCCCCACCACTCATGCGATGCTGTGCTGTCAGGCTCGCGTTGTCAGAGCCAAAATGAATTCTGGCTCAGCAGACATTAGTATGCTGAACAACCCGTTTTTCACACCAAACGCACAAAAGGAACTTCTTAGTGAAAACGATCCATCTAACCAACCACTTATTGTGATCCGGGCCATGGCTGGTGGGGATAGGGAAAGGAGGGGGTTTGACTCGAGCCTATTCAAGGCAGTATATGGCACTGGTCTGGGGCACACCCTGGTCAGGGCACATACAGCATGTACAGTCATACACTATGGCTACTTTAGGGACACTAACGGCATATAACTGGGGAAATCCCTGCAGCAAACGGAGAATATCAACCAACGCAGAGCTAGGGTTGGACGATATCATATTGCGATTATATGCCGCATGTGCGATAATCACCAGGGCTTTAAATAATAGGTGTAAACATTTGTCTGGACGTCAGCTTTTCGGTACTATATGGACATTTACTTACGCCCACAGTTTAGTAATAAGATTAGTAGTACACCTAAAATATTAATCAGAGGCTTATTGTGTCACGTAAAAGTTAATCATTTGTATAAACTCGGCATATCTTTACGTTTAATAAATTTGGTTAGCGGAGCATACCACATGCTCCTGTTTTGGTAAATCGTGGAAGCGATAAGCACTGAAGTGGCGGTGAAGAAAGGGACAGATCAGCAGGCGCATCATCTTTTGAAAGAGGAGACATTGTGGATGAACGAGGTAAAAAGTAGCGTTGTGGTGGTGTGGCGGTACTCATGGACGTCGTTAGGTCAGGGCTACAGCCCAGTGTATTTTAACCCTAGCCCTGATATTATCGCCCTGACGCCAATCTTCCTTAAAAAAAAAAAAAGTCAAGCCCCAGGTAAACTCGACTTAACTCCTTATCTTTTCGATAGTGAGAAACTCCACTGGCGGTACTTTTTGCAGTTGAAAGTCCAACATGATTTTTAAACATTAGGATACACCGAATTTACACAGATTACTAAGATTTGGACATCACAATACACCTCTCATTAATATTTACATCTGAATCCTGTAGTATATGTGTGTCCGCAACTGTTTCCTCCAGCTGATTTGTGTAAAGGAGTGGGGAAAAATATATCGGTGTTATAATTACGTAATAGTGATCCAAATTTTGACGAATCGGTATTCATTCACAAAATCCCAAGATTGACCTAATTCATTTATTCATTTTCCCCATTTTTGCAGAATTATATAAGTGGTAACACTTTCCCTCTCAACTGTTGGAGGGTTGCAGTAGTATTGCGCCTCTCCCACCATCTTGGTGGATTGTCAGTAATGGTAATGGAGTACTCCAAGCATGGTAATGCAAGCAAGTCAAGTCAAGTAGGGTTTTATTCTCACACCAGTCATTTTCAGTATGCTGCTCACACTGGTGCAAAGTAATGTTATATAAAAGCAAAATAAATAATCCGAAATAAAAACAACATAAAGAGAAAATGGATATTATTGGATGTGACCTCCTATCAGTAATGAGAATATTGTTAATTATCTGTTTTTTCAAACATCTTGGGTAACACTAAAGCAGGTGAAAGTTGCTAAAAGTCTGCCGGTATAATTTATTTGTTTCTGGGGAGGTACAAGAAGTTCAGATAGAAAATTGTGGATGAAATATTTTCGTATTCCCACGGCTTAGTACCAGAACAAATTCATGCTTGTTACTATATATTGCTTTTCCTTCTCTTATTTTCATCATGTAATGGTAACTTAAACAATTATGTTAAAATTACAGCGTTCTGCATGTTGTTTTATTGCACATATGTCTTAAGTACAGATTGATTAAAGCTGAAGTGGAATCCAGTTGGGCAGTTGTAAATCGAAATAAAATAGAAAATTTGTGGTCAATTTAGAGCTTTTTCCTGTAGCTGATTTCTGTAGCGTATGTGTCTGGAAAGTTGTGTCCTGTAGCTGATTCCTGTAGTATATATGTATGGGAAGTTGTGTCCTGTAGCTGATTTCTGTAGCATATGTGTCTGGAAAGTTGTGTCCTGTAGCTGATTCCTGTAGTATATATGTGTGGGAAGTTGTGTCCTGTAGCTGATTCCTGCAGAATATGTGTCTGTGAATTTGTGTCCTGTAAGCTGATACCATATAATGAGACTCTAGGAGCAAGGGTCAAGGTGCCAGAAAGGTTACGTGCCTAATGATGGTTCTGCACCTCACCCGCAGCTCCCGACAACACGTGTGACGAGAACACCTTCCTGTGCCGAAACAAGGCCTGCATTCCCAAGCGCTTTGTTTGTGACCATGACGACGACTGCGGTGATGGCTCCGACGAATCCCCTGAATGCGGCAAGTGGTTCTCTCTCCTCCGTGTTGCCTTCTATGCCACTTACTCTCCAGCAATGGTGCTGTTTACTACCACTCAAGCCAAGTTTTTTTTTTTGGGGTCCCCTCAGACAGTCACTACCCTGTATATTAAATAGATTCATTTCTTATTAAGAGATGCTGAACCAGCATGTTCTGCTAACCAGCTAGGCAGTTACAATATTCTTGTCAGCATGACTCACTAGCTACTTGTATAGTTTTTGAAATATCTTAAGGGGGGCAGTGGGGGGGGGGGTGGATGGGGGACAAAAGATCAAACCATCCCTTGCTCACCAGAAGTACGATTCTGCATTTCCCCCTTCCGGTACCTTCCAAAGATCAGTACTGGACTGTACCTTAAGCGCCGCTTCCTTAAAAAAATCAGAACCCCACACCACCTTGACACCTACACCTGCTGATCACAGATCTCAGTTTTTAAGCGACGTAAGGCATCCTGGGGGAATACATTCGAACATTCAAATTTGGCTCAGAAACTTAATTCATGTTTTATCTCTGCAAGGGGCCTCGAAATTAATTTCATGCTCCAACTGGACATAAAACTTTTGCAGAATAGCAGAGCACTAGGTAGCAGCCTGCTAATGCCACACACCCTTTTAAATGGCCATCAGGGGCCTGCATTTTCTCCACAAGCACAGATGAAATGACACATTGTTACATTAGCAGAGCTTCATAGGGCTCCAGCTGATCTTGCTGGCTTTCCAGCAAGAGCTTGAGGCGGTTCGACTCTGCGGGGTGGCACTGTGCTTAAGAAACTCAACACACCAAAGAGTTACAGATTACAGCCCAGAGAAGAAGCTGGGTGTGTATTCAATGAGGTCGTTAACCTGCTTTACCTCAGTAAGCAACCAACTTGTAACTGAATAAAAGAGTCAAATGTTCAACGGTAAGCCATTGAATCGTCTGCTTGAACAACTATGGTTGGTTGTTGGTCCCTCTCCAGCCGCCGTAATGGTATGTCCACCTGCCCTGTTCCCCTTGCAGCTTACCGCTCCTGTGGGGAGGAGGAGTTTCGCTGTGCTGATGGGCGGTGCCTCCTCAGCGCACAGTGGGAGTGTGATGGCCAGCCCGACTGTGTGGATGGCTCCGACGAGCTGCCCCAGAATCCCAAGTGTTCTGCGGCAGGTAAGGCTCTGCCCACAGCATCGTCACGGCGACTGACAGTGGTCCACCTCCTTACATGCCTGCTGGGAAGTTTAGAGTGAGGATGATGTGACAGGTCGTGCTTCTGCCACCGTCTTACTGCTTGTCTTCTCTCTCTATCTCCCTCGCTATCTCTCTTTCACTATGTTCCCTTGCTCTATCTCTCTGTCCCCCTCTCTATCTCTCTTTCACTATTTGCTTTATGCACTCTCCTTCTCTCTATCTCTTTCCCTATTTCCTTTGCTATCTTTTTCCCCTCATCCATAAGCTATTTTTCTCTATATTTGTAGTCTTGTAGGCTTGTTTCTAGAAAAGTTACTAGAAAATGAGCATGTATTGCGAAGTAAACCAATATTAAACATACATTGAATTGAATTTACACAGTGAATTAGCCTCAGCAATATCAGAAATTCATGATGTGGATGTGCTTCTGTCTGAGTGGGAACGCTGTGGAATCCTGCAAACAGCAGATAATGTGAATGAGAGAAGGCTCCTGTTTGGAGGCCTTTTCTCAGTCAGGATTGACTTTAGTGGCCTCACACCTCCCCAGGTTCCCCCCCGGGGGGGGGGGGGGGGGGGGGGGGGGGGGGGGGGGGGGGGGGGGGGGGGGGGGGGG
>JAODKC010000038.1:3522230-3541578 GCA_026777985.1 Mormyrops attenuatus
CCAAGGTCCCCGCCTTCGGCCACTGCCCAACTCACAATGCACCCAACCCCTTTGGCCCCTCCTACAGGTGGTGAGCCTATTGGAGGGGGGACCCACGTGCCTTCTTCGGGCTGTGCCCAACCAGGCCCCATGGGTACAGGCCTGGCCACCAGGCACTCGCTATCGAGCCCCACCCCCAGGCCTGGCTCCAGGGGGGGCCCCGGTGACTCGCGTCCGGGCAAGGGAAATCGTGGATCCATTATTTTTCTCTTCATAAGGGGTCTTTGTGAGCCGCACTTCATCTGGTTCCTCACCCAGAACCTGTTTGCCTTGGGTGACCCTACCAGGGGAATAAAGCGCCAGGCAACTTAGCTCCTGGGATCATTGGAACACTCAAACCCCTCCACCACGAGAAGGTGTCAGCTCCAGGAGGGGGTACAATAAATTAAGTGGATTAAATGTGGGTTAATAAGAGAGGTTCATTCCTGTTAAAGTATGAGATTCTTAGGCACAAATGTTGATGCTATGTTGTTTCAAGGGTTCCAACCTCAATGATATAATGCCTTAAATGTATTTAAAGTCAAGCAGGCTTTTTACAGACTGAGTTTGTGGTAGATTGGTATTACTAGGGCCTAGTGGGCGAGTCCATGTTTCCCTGTCAGTGAAGAGCAGGGTAACGAGTGAGTGTGAGGCGAAGGGGTTTCAGAGCACCCCGGCTTCCTAAAGGACTGAATACACAATAATATGCAGCCTAAAATTAGGTGACAGTGTTGATATGAAGGGCGTGGGTGTGAACAAAGTGCGAAGTGTAAAGCAGCTGCCCAGGGCAGCAGCATTAATAGTCTTGGAGTTAGTAGGGTGATTTTTATGAAGGTAGTCTGCTGAAAAGACCATTTTTGGTGGCACTGCATCAGCTGGGAACTGCTCTGGTACAGTCTGTCGTTTGTAATGAGCAGTCGGCCCTTTGGCCAGACGAGTCACGCATCAGACCATGACCTCTGGGAGAAAGAAGTGTCAGGCCTAAATCACGGCATGTGTCATTCCAGTGAATATACATCTATAGAAATTATAGTCCTTGGCTCGGACTAAAAATCTAATTGGTTTGACTCAGTACTGCTGTTTTGTTTGAATAAATAATAACCATCACTATTTAGAATACAGGGTGAGGCGATATAAGCTGTTGGAACACAGATGGAGGAATTATTTAGAATAAAAAAGGACAAGAAATGCTGAGAAGTTGAATTATATTAATATATATATATATTCCATGTTTCAATTATTTTTATTCTACTGAGTCACCACTCTGATATACTCATAGAAAAGAACAATGACACCAGAGCAGCATCCTTTTCACACAAATTGAGACTCTGGATCATGGGGAATACATATGATTTTAACACCAGTCTACCTCCACCACAGATGCTTTACTATGTAAGGCGATAACTCAAAAACCGTTTCACAGATCTTTTTCAGACTTTGCATCGACATTGTATGGCACTAAAACTGATTACATGGCACTAAAACTGATTACATTTTGATAGAGAGAGCCTCAAAACTGAACCAGTGCCCCAAAAGGGGCAGATTTGACACTTGATCCCGTTGGGACGATAATTCTAAAAGCATTTGATGGATCTTTTTCAGAGTTTTCAGAGGAATTGGATACCAAACTGGAAATAACAAAAATTTGAGACGGATTTCCACAAAATTGAAGCAATGCTGGTGTATGGCAGCAAAGGGGAGGGTGAAAGCAGACGTCATTTGACTTTGTGAATGTGAAGTCAAAAAGTATTTCTCGAATCTTATTAATGCTTCACAAAAACATTATATGGATGAAGATCTACACCTGGTTTCATTTTCAGACAAATTGCCCCAAACATGAAGCAGCAGCCCTATGTGGCAGCAAAGGAAGGAAACGGCAGCTGTAGAAGACACTTGGTCTTGTGAATACAGTACCTCTAAGAGTATTGTACTGATCTTTTTCAAACATCCCAGTTGAATTGTAAGAGTGACAAACTAGAAATGATCAAAAATTAAATAGCACTACGTAGTGATAGCAGGATACAAAAGGGACTATTTTCAGATGTTTGATCCTGTTACTGCCATAACTGAAAAAGTATTTGCCAGAGCTTTCTCAGCCTTTGCAGACATATTGAAAGTTGAACATTTTAGACAAAACATACCAAAATTGAAGCAGCATAGTAACAACAAAGAGGAGGCCAACTCAGACAATTGATCTTATCAGCATGATAACTCAAAAAATATGTGGCTGATATTTTTCAAATTTTGCTGTTATTGTATAGGTGAAGACCTGGAACTTAGAAAATCCGTACCAAAATCGAAGCAGTGTCACTTAGTGACAGCAAAGAGAAGGATGAGATGATTCGAGGTTTATCCTTCTTGATCAGGATCTATTATCATTTTACTCAATTTCATCTCTTTCATCTTTCATCTGGATGTAATATCACTTCACAAAAACATTATATGGATGAAAATCTACACCTAAAAATATAAAGCTGGTCAGATCCAAAATTGTAACCGCAATGACAGAGGGCAGCCGAGAGTGAAAATGGAGCCTGTAGCCGCCATCTTGTGAGCGCAGCCATCTGTCATCTGAACTTATTTCATGAATCTTTTTGCAGACTAGTAATTTTAAAACTGTAGGGTGTGACATGATTTTCTGAATATTCTATATAAACTTGATATAGATTTTTGATACCTAGCCTCTCCATTCATCAGATTCTTTATGAAGCAGTTTGGTAGCCTGCTGGTGACGTGTATCATGGAGAATTTAATTATGTCACTTTTATTTTTTGTAGAGGTGGGGAGAATGTATATGGTAGGCTTATAATAATATATTATTTAAAATTGTGGTGTTTTTATTTGGCAAAATCATTTATTTATGCTCCTGGGTCACCAGATAAATTACTTTACTGTGCACTCAGACCCCAAGCTTCTCTCTCAATTGTATATGTGTGTGTGTGGGATTTGTGGTGCATGCATTGCATTGTGTGAGCCAAATGTCACCACAATGTGATAAAAATCTGTTATTTTGACCTTGTGGGGAACATTTTTTAGGTGTGCACCAGGGGAAACCCAAATTTATAAAAAATCTGTGACTGCGATAAAAAATAAAATGCCAAAAGTCTTGTATTTCTTTTGGTTAAGGTTAGGCCTGGGTAGGGGTTAAGGTTATTATTTTTAGGATTAGGGTTTTTCCCATAGAAATGAATAATGGACACAGATATGTAAACGTGTGTGTGTGTGTGTGTGTGTGTATATATATATATCCATCCATCCATCCTTCCATCCACCCTATCCGGGGTCAGATCACAGGGGCGGCAGTCTAAGCAGAGATGCCCAGCCCCCCCTCACCAGCCACCTCCTCCAGCTCTGCAGGGGAATGCCAAGGCGTTCCCAGGCCAACCGATAGACATAATCTCTCCAGCCCCAGAGTTTCCTCCCAGTTGGACATGCCCGAAATACCTCCCCAGTGAGGTTTTCAGGAGACATTCTACATAAATGCCCGAACTACTTCAGCTGGCTCCTTTTGATGCGAAGGAGCTAGTGCTCTACTTTGTGTCTGAGCTCCTCACCCTGTCTCTATGGCTGAACCCAGACACGCTGTCAAGGAAATTCTGCCACTTGTAGCTGTGATCTCATTCTTTCAGTTACTACTCAAAGCTTATGACCATAGATAAGGGTAGAAACATAGATCGACAGGTAAAGTGATAGCTGTGCCTTCCAGCTTAGTTCTCTCTTTACCACGACAGAACAGTACAGCATCTGCATAACTGCTGATGCTGCCCTGATCCGCTTGTTGATCTCCTGCTCCCTTTTTCTCTCACTCGTGAACAAGACCCTGAGATACTTAAACTCCTCCGCTTGAAGCAGTAATTCATCCCCCACCAGAAGAGGGCAATCCATCCTTTTCCACTCAAGAACTATGGTCTCAGACTTGGAGGTCCTGATCCTCATCCCAGCCAGTTCACACTCAGCTGCAAACCACCCTAGTAAATGCTGCGGGTCACAGCCCAATTAAGCCCAAAGGTCAACATCATCTGGAAAAAGAAATGTCGCAATCCTAAGAACACCAAACTGTCAAAATCAGTGACAAAGGGCAGCCCTGGTGAAGTCCAACACCCACTGGAAATGAGTCTGACTTCCTGCCATCAATGCGACCAAAACTGTGACTCCAGTTATACAGGGACCTGATGATCCATAACAAATGACCGTGTACCCCATACTCCTGAATCACCCCCTACTGTATATGGACACGGTTATATGCCTTTTCCAATTCCACAAAACACATATAGCCTGGTTGGGCAAACTTCCATGAACCCTTTAGTGTCCTTGTGAGGATGAAGAACTGGTACAGCGCTCCACGACCAGCATGGAATCCGCATTGTTCCTCCTGGATCTGAAGTGTGACCTACGGACGGACCATCCTGGCCAGGACTCCAGCATAGACCTTCCCAGGGAGGTGAAGCAGTGTGAACCCCTTGATGCTGTCCCCTTTCTTAAATATTGGGACCACCACCTCAGTCTGCCAAATCAAAGGCACTATCCCCAACTTCCATGCAGTATTGAAGAGGCGCGTCAATCAGCCTTTCAGGAACCCTCAGAGTCTTACCACTGAAGAGTCTACTTCAGTGACCTCAGCCCTAGAGAGTCCTCCTCTGAGTCTTCCAGCTCTACTTCCTCCATGGAAGGTATGGCAGTGGGATGCAGGGAATCCTTGAAGTATCCCCATTTGAGGTCAACAGCGCTCTATCCCTTCTATAAACAACATGGTAAAGCCCTGCTTCCTTCTCCTGAGTTGCCTGACGGGTTGCCAGAGTCTTTTCAAGGCCAACCAAAAGTCATTTTCCATGTCTTCACCAAACTTCTCCCACATTCGAGTTTTTGCTTCAGTAGCTGCCGAAGCCGCATTTCGCTTGGCCTGCCAGCACTTGTCAGCTGCTTCTGGAGTCCCACAAGCTAACCAAGCTTTGAAAGCCTGTCAGCTCCCAACCATGCTCCTTCAGCCTGAGGGCTCCCTTTACCACTGGTGTCCACCACCGGGTTTGGGGATTGCTACCGCAACAGGCACCAGCAACTGCACAGCCACAACTCTGCCTCAGCAATGGAGGGTCAGAACATTGTTCATTCAGGACTAATGTCTCTAGCTTCTGCCAGAGGTATGAGATGAATATGTCCTGGACTGGGGCCTCTGCCAGATGCTCCCAGCACACCCTCACTATGCGTTTGGGTCTACCAGGTCTATCTGGCATTTTCCCCTGCCATCTGATCTAAGTTGCTACTAGGTGATGATTAGTTGTCAGTGTGCAAAACACGTGGCCCCAGATCTAACGATACGATTACAAAATCAATCATCGAGCTGCTTAGGGTCACATGGTTCTTATTGTTACTTTTTATGGGGGTCTTGGGGCGCTTTTCCACAGCACCATGTACCATAGTTTTGGTACTAAAAATTCCATACTTTCCCTTTTGCATTGATTTCCAGTCAGATACCAGTACCAAAAGTACCAAACCACCTGGGTACTTTTTTGGTCCTTTTTGGCAACTTGCAGAAATGTTTATCGTCGATTGCTTATTCAAATAACCTGCCTCACAAGCGCAAAATACATCCACCATCCTGAAAAAGCATAATTACAAACTCAGAAAATAGTGATAAACTAAAGTAACAGTAATGGATGCAACAAATGGAGAGAACCAAAGTGCCCATTGCAAACCACACTTTGTCTGGCTGCTCACTAAGGAGCAATTTGCTGTGGGATCTACAACAAGATCAATGGAGGATACACACACACACAAACACGTTTGTGTTGATATTTTTGTGGGGACCATCCATTCATTTCTATGGGCATAACCCTAATCCCAACAATGACAACCTTAACCCCTACCCAGCCCTAACCTTAATCATAAATGACCAAACAAAATGCAAGAATTTTGACATTTTTAGTTTTTTAATTGAAGAAAATTGTTTTCCATTGTGGAGAGCGAAAAATTGAACCTACATCAAAATAACAGGTTTTTATCACATTGTGGGGAGATTTGGTCCCCACGATGTAATATATACATGACCACATACACACACACACACACAAAATGGTTTTCCATCACCCACAAGCGATTGCTCTAAGACTACACAGGAAGCACTACTTAAAATTGCCAAAAGAATTGAATTTGTCAGTGTATCAATGTAAATTCATTTTATTTTGCTGTTAAAAGTATAATCTGTCTTACTAATTGAACCACAGCACTGATCATTTCATGAGAGTTACTTTCGACAGCATATACGTTGATTTTCCCTTTGAACCCAGAATAAATACAGCCCATAGAAACCCACTGACGCCGTGCTTCACTGGAAGTCTATGGAAGATCCTTGTCCTTTGTACACAGGACAATAGACAAAAGCTTATTGGGAAATAGTGCTCAGATTCCATGTTTTTTGAGCCTGTCTGGACACTGTGCTTCTCTGCAAGACTATATCTGTGTTCCATTTTAGTGGCTGCATCCTTCTAAGGCTGCATTTGAAGACGAAATGCGTCACAGTGGTGCGACAAGGCTGTCCCATTTCAAAGGCTCCTTCAAATACGACCTAGAAATTCATCGTTCTTTTCCCAATCTATTGCACCCGATGCATCCTTTGTAGTCAAACCTATCCCAAGATTCATTCTGCAGATTTTTAGAAGGATGCAGTCTATGAAGTCTATGCCAGCCACATCCTTTAAAGAATGCAGCCCTTGAATTCGGACACAGGTGTTGAGAGCTTTATACATAGGTTTTGCTTAGGCAAGAAATATTTGCAGTTACCTGGAAGCCCAGCTTCTCTGCATGGTGATTGGGAGATGTCTCAACAAAACAGAATAAACTACCAATATCATAAATGCTCACGACTAACAAGGTGCACATGCTGCCGGCGCCGTTTTGCAGTATTCACTGCACGCAGGGGAACAGAAGTATGTGGTTGCAATGTGTTGGCAGATTTTAATAATTTTAATTTGTTAGCATCATGTAATGTGTACAGTGAATGTGTTCAAATTATTTTTAATATTTCTGAAGGTTATAATTACAAAAGGTCATAATCAATAAATTGTTCATAAGTATTTAAACATATAAATATCAATATGAATGACATTTTCAGACATGGACATTAAAATATACAGCAAAGAATACAAGTGACCACCTAATTAGTGGGGAAAGATTCTGCAGATTGTCATGTAATGGAATGTGCAGACAATGAATGTTACTTATAAGTAATACATTCAGACCTACGTATCACAACAACGGCTCACAGCATTCAGGTATAAACACATTTTTTAACTTTTACATTTCCAGGTGATCCATCCAGTTATTCTAGAAATTGTACTTCATTTTCACATTTACAAGTGATCCATCCAGCACATATATAAATTGTATAAGTTGGTGAGTGTGGGACAAGTACGGCTTAAGGCTGACTTATACTAATGAGTAGAATCTACGTCGTGACCTACGTGTTTACTGATGGCGTAGATTCTACGCAGAAGTATGAATCGGCTTTAGATGGCCGGACCAAATGACAGGGCTTCCCACGGAATACAATGCTGTCATTTCTAACAGCACCAAATCAAGTTTCATGTGGGAACATCCCAGCTACAGATGCAGATGAAATGTCAAGCAGATACAGGGCCAGAAACCCTGAGCCACACGTGAAAACAGATCCCGTCAGACAGTGGCAGCTCTTAGCATAAATGGAGGCAATTCGCATCCTTTTTCCCTGCCTTGCAATGGCCACAATCCAAACTCATGCATGCCATTTGTTTGTCTATGTGTCCAGTGTAAATGTTGGCCAGGATTCCGGCTGAAGGATGATGGGAAAACCTGTGTTGACATTGATGAATGCTCGTCCAGCCTGCCCTGTAGCCAGCTCTGTATCAACATGTATGGATCGTACAAGTGTCTGTGTACAGACGGCTACGAAGCCCCAGGCAGCAGCCCCAATAGCTGCAAATCCCTCTCAGGTATGGCTTGCCTACTTCCTTGTTTTCTTTGCTGCGAAGACACGGCATCCTTCCCTCTTCTTCGCCTGTCCTTGGTGCCTCACAGTTTGTCCTTCTGTTGCATGGAACGCATTGACGCAAACTGTCATTTGAGGTTTTGGATCACGGCTCCTGATTGGCTGAGAGTGAGGTTCGGCCTGTATCCTAGATGTCTAGCTGGAAGGCAGCTCGCAAAACTGAACATCTGTGTACTTGTACCAAGCCAGTACAGAGAAGATGAAGAATGAAAAAGAAACAAAAAAAACAGGAGGTTTTGCCTGTGCATGGCTGCCTCATGCAGCTCCAAAGGTTTCCCATGACAGGAAGCTGATGAGAGATTAGCATCTCATAGGGAAACAGAACTAATGAGTCTGGAATGCAGGACAAATGTGTGTATCCTTGTGTCAGCAGGTGTTGGCTGATTTTGTTCCCATAATGCAATCAGTCAGCTTGCATTAACCCAGCTTAAAAGCCTGTTTAACTTTGATTCCGGCTCCCTGAAACAGTAGAGAACATTGTATTGGTGATCGATGTTTTGTGTAGTGATGCTTTCCTGGGTGTTAATCGACTTCTGCTTTGTTCCTCCAGCTGAGGAACCCTTTCTGATACTCGCTGACCATCATGAGATCAGGAAAATAAGTATCGACGGCTCCAATTACACCCTCCTGAAGCAGGTAAGGATGAATATGTGGGGATGCGATCAGAGCTTGGCATCAGGCCACACTTCATGGCTGTTTGTTTGGCTGTGAGATGAATGGACTGTTTATGGGCTCAGCATTCGATGTTCTAGAAGCAGCTGCAGAAATATAGTTTGAACATATCTGCTCAACTTTACTCAGTAATGGACCTGCTCACGCCCTCAGTGACGAAGATCATCATGGAGACATTCGGAAAGGAGACTAAAAAAAAACTTACTAATTTTGATTTAATTTCCATCAGTTTCAGTCTTCTGAATTAAATCATCTAAGGGAAACCCCAAAGACACTGTAGAAGATGTGCCCCCTGTTCCACTTTGTTTAGTGAATGTTATGCGAAGGCTCTGGCTTCCATGATGCTCTGTGGTCTGTGAGCAAATGCATCCTCTGTTTAATTAGTGCCGGTCTCTCTTGGTGCAATTTGCCATTACATATGACCAATAGCTTTTTGCATTTTTATTGGTTTATCTCTAATACTAAAACATTGCATTGCCTTGATGATATTAAGAGTACTTGCATATAATGATTGCAAGGAAAAACTTTACAAAATTCATTTGCATTGTTTTGTATTATATAATTTTTGTTGATTACTCAAAGTTCTTAGAATTTTACTTTGACCTTGCTTTGTATAGTTTTTAGATAGGCTTTTAAAGTATTTAGACTATTGCACATTTAGCAGTACTTTTGGTGGTGTTGATTGAAATAAGTCTGTATTCTACACGTATTTGTAGTGCCTGCAGTAGTAGCTGCAGCAATAGTGAAGTCTTTTGGGTTGGCTGTTGTCCAGCTTTGCACATGTGCTTAAAGTCATTTTGGTCCATTCCGCTGGGTCGATTTGCTCCTGGTCTTTCCAATTCATTGGATGACACTTGCGGGCTTCACTTTTCCAAGCGTATCATGAATCCCCAATGGGATTCATATTGAGACTGACTGGCGACTCGCTCACATTCACATTTCTTATTATTCTGTCGAAATATAACTTTTCTTCCAAGGTTCATTTTTTTTAATCAGACCTGTATAAGTTCTCTTGCAGTGTTTTGCTCTGCTTTTCTCCTTCTCCCTCTCCCTTAATTCTTACCATCCCTGGTGCCAAAAAGCTGTAGATATAAGCGCTATTAGGTTCACTCCGCACATAGTGTTTTGAATCACGGCCAGAGATCTCTGTCTTCATTTCATCTGTGCCTTTTGTGTAGACCCCAGGCATGCGTTGAGGTGGTTTCTGAGTAGTAGCTTTGCTTTTTGCCAGCCTCCCTTACAGTCCAGCTCGAGATAATTGACTTGTGTAGGCTTACCCTGCTGGGTACTCTTTGTCGTACGTCACAAGATTGCTTCTCATCTGGAGTTTTGGAGGACGTTGACCTGGGTGGTATAATGCAGCATTTGCATTTTAGGTACTGATGCAGTACTAGAATGTCCATTCAGGAACACAGTGTTTCCAAATCCAGTCCTCGGGGAACCCCGGACAGTCCACATTTTTTCTTCCTCTCAGCTCCCATTGCGCCTGTACCAGGTATTAAGTGTTCCTGATTGGCTGGGAGCTGGGAGGGAGCAAAAACGTGGACTGTCCAGGGTTCCCCGAGGACTGGATTGGGAAACACTGCAGGAACAGGTTTGCTGTTTCTGGGGCCCCACTCAAAAGAAATCACTTAACTAGCGAATAGAGTCAGAAGATGGTAGCTAGCTGGTTAGCAGAACATGCTGCTTCATCTCCTAAAAATGAGGAACATATTTACTTATTATTTGGAGTAGTGACTGTCTGAGACCAACAGGGGGCTTCAAACCTTGGGGGCACCATGCAAACACATGGCTCTAGTGGTGCTAAAACCTGCTGCTGTATCTGATGACTTTGAAATTTGCGTTTTGCATTTGTATGTTTTCCCCCTAAAGCTATGAATTTGTGTAACTTTTCTCCTCTAACATTTGTTGGCCCTTATTTTTACACCTTTCCTTTCTGATTTCAGTGCCTGACCACTGATCCCTAAACAAAGATGGGTTTTTAGTCCCGAAAATGTGACTGCCCCTTCAGCAGTGCGCAGATTGGGCCCAATGCTAAGCCTGTTTTATCGTTTTTTATTTTGTCGATATTTTTACCTACCAGAGCACACCAGCTGAAGACTTGTACAGTCAACCTGAATATGCTTCTGTTTTGTTTTAATAGTCTTCTCACTTTTTACATTACTTTTTTCAGGTTTAGCTGAAGAACAGTATGTTTATTTCAAATACCAGGCCCTAAATGAGATCATAATGGCTACTGGGCGGGCCACACAATTGGACTGCCATGTTAAAGCTGTCTTCTTCTGAACGTACCTTCCCAGACATTTCACCCACTCATTTTTATCTAATTTGCAATAATTCACTTCGAGATGATTTCCATATTGATGCCTTTTATTTAAGCCTTTTGTTACTGAGTTAGGTGCACACGCTTAGTTAGTATTATGCTTGTAAGAGCTCGTCAGTTTGTTTCACCTGTTTGAGTTTCTAGTTTCTGTGGTCTGACGCCAAAGGGGGTGTTCGCAGACTTCATATGCAGTTCCGGCAGGAAGTTTGGGCTGTACCATTACAAGCCAAGTGGGGGGAGGACTTATTGTTTGTTATTTCAAGGTGTAAACTTATTCATTTAGTTTTGTTGGTTTGAGTTATATCTAATGGTTGGTTTAGGTATGTCAACTCAACCAAGTCCTCTGGGCAGTCCAAGTTTTTGCTCCCTCCCAGCTCCCTGTCAGACAGTCCACATTTTTGCAGTCGGGAGCTGGGAGGGAGCAAAAACATGGACTGGCTGGGGGTACCTGAGGACCGGATTGGGAAGCACTGTGTTAGAGGATTGTGTTACTTAGTAAAAATGGCCATTATGCATATTCTTGTTTCCCTTTTAATGTTCAGTGGTGCTGAGCACCGCTGTATTTGTTCCCCTGTGTAATTTCTTCTCTTTGTCTTCAATGAGAGTAGCCCACGGGCTATGATGTGGTTGGATTGTTGGAGCTTGCCCGCTTTTTTGTTATAGGGCAGATAGCATGATTGTTTGCTTTTTTGCAGTATACGCTTTTGATTGCTTTCTGGTGTTTTTTTTCTGCACTTTGGCTTATCCAATTAATTAAAAAGTGAAAGCAAACAAACCGTTTTTTTCCCAGGAAATGCATTCACGTGTTCTTCATGTTTTTGAAGCCTTCTGCAATCTTCCCCTTTTCAAACATTGCCCCCACCCGTTGACCAGCCAAGATGCATTTCAATTGGTTCACAGAATACTTTGCCTTTGAGCTTTGAACCAATCAACAGTGACCAGCATTGTGATGTAATGCTCCCGTTAAGATTTCACAGTGTTCTGGCTGTAGATGGGCCAGTGAGTTCTTGTGTTGCAGCTGCGATAACCACGTCCACTGGCACTGCCTGCTGTCGCCCTTCGCCAGTTCAATAATTGAAGCCTTGACTGCATTACCTTATTCACAATTCAAAAATGCTTCAATTAAACAAAGGATTAACTTGGTATTCAATCAGTTGAGATCATGCAGTATGCGTTTTAAACATGCCTTAAAATGACACAGCTACAATATGAGTTTATTAAATAGAAAACAGAACACAATTTCCTGGGAACAAGAAGCCACACTCTAGTGTGAGACTGCTTTCTTAATGCTGAAACTTTCACATTGTGACACTTTAATTGCTGCACGCAGGCACCATGCAGGATGCCTGTGCTTTTACTTAGAGATGATGGTATAGATGCTGTTGGCAGATAATCCCCTAGGGAGAGCAGCCTGTCTGAGCGTCCTCTTTCATTGGTAGCTTCGTATTGCACGTCGCTCCCCATGAAAACCCTTTTAATTAACCCAGTAGCACGGCTGTCAGCTGGCACTCGAACTCTTCTTGGTTTATATGAGGACAGGGGCCTTTTAGTAGGGTCTGATGCTGGTGGTAGGGTGGCCCGCACTTCAAGCTCACCGTCTCGTTGGGGCATCTGGGAATGTTGCCCCAGGCCCAATGGGAAGGGTTGGCAGAACTCTGTACCAGTGGGCGTGTCCCGCTTCCTGCTCATAACAAATGCTGCACTGATGTTGTCGTGCCTCCGGTAGCCGGTCTGATCAGCCTGGTAATTTGGTCGCTCCTCTGGTTTATGTCCTTCCCTATTTGGGACTTGTACTGGAATTTGGCCACATCAGGGTCTCTACATGTGACCTTTGTCTTAAAGCCTCACAGATGTCACAAGAGTAGCGTAATGGAGCCTGTGTCTGTACCTGTATGATAATCACTAAGCAATGAGAAGGCAGCTTTCCGCCGTGTCCGTGCCTGTATGATAATTACTAACCAGTGAGAGAGCGGCTTTTCCCTGTATCCATGCCTGTATGATAATTACTAACCAATGTGATGGGGGCTTCCCCCTGTGTCCATGCCTGCACAGTAATCATTAACCAATGAAATGGCCAGTTTACCCCCAGTGTCCATGCCTGTATGAAAATCATTAACCAATGAGAAGGCCACTTTCCCCTGTGTCTACCTGTCGGGCCCCAGCATCAATCCTCTCTGTTTCATTCAACGACTGTCAGTCTGGGACAGCAAAGAATAAATTGGCTTTCTACCAGCCAGGAATGGGAGAATTTCTGCTGGGATTCGTCCCTTAGCTTACTGCGGCTCTGTGCTTCATCTGGCCCGTCTGCTGCTGTTGAGTTAGCGGCTGCCAGTGGTGATGGCCATCTCACTCCTGTCGACACTTAGGCCTCTTGTTATTAGGTCTTCAGTGTGAGAAGGTGGTTCAGTAGGGAGAGTTTGACGTGGAGAAACACATTCACCACCAATACGTGCAGCCAAGCACAGGTACTGAATGTGAGAGACCCGAAAAAAAGTGAAAAAATTAAATATTGTAGCATTTCACTACTAAATGAGTCTTCAAATACTTTAATAATAGCTGTTGTCAACCACAGCCACGCCTTACAAATCTGTTCACTGTTAACTCAGAACAACCCGCTGAGGGACAGGAAGCCTGCCAAAGAGCCTCTTAAATAGCCTCCCTCAGTATCACCAAAAACCAGGTTCAGAGTCTTACAGTCCATCCATCAGTCTTTCAGGCCCCTAGAATAGCAGTCCAGCTGTTCCCCCCTGTATCAGCAACAATAACAATGAACTTACACTCCTTTTCTGAGCGGTACTCTATAGTATGTATAATAGCAGTAATAACACTGAAACTAAATTTCATATGTTGGGATTCCGATTTAGCTCTTTGTGAAACAATTTCATTGCAATTATCTTTGCTGAGTGGCATTCAGTCAGCGGTGGCTCGCTTTAATCTCCCTGCTAATTAATGGACATGTAATGAGGAACCTGCTTACAGTTACAGTCTGAATGATCCACTTTGATATGTGCCTTATATTGCGTTTACTTTGGATGCAGAAACTACACTGGAGCACATTTGAAGTGGATGGTTGGTAATTAAGTTAATCAATTAGGCTATGAACGATATCACATAAATGTGAATTTCTGTGGAGTATCAGTAATAGGAGAGTACTGCTATGCTAGAATATTGCCTTTAACTTTTGTTTGCGTCAATGGTGCATGTAAAATGATATGGGCGCTGGCAGTCCATCCAGGGCCACATTCTGTTTCGATTATATTCTACTTCTTAATTAGTAGCTGGAATTTGCTATTTTCCCAGTGCTGTAACTGCTTTGACATTCACTTCCAGGTGTAAATCAATCACTCTTTTAAAGATGGACCATGTTCTTTACAGGTGAACCCTCTGGGTGTAATTTTCTGCCTTTGTAGCGAGGAGAGGTTCTCTCCTGCAGGAGGGCAGACATGTACACAGACAAGGTGCCGCATATTTGGCCTTTACAGGAGCGATGGCTCCAAAGGGACTTTCTCCATTTGGAATGTCAGACTGATGGAGATGTCAGACCGTGTTCCTCCCATCATTTTTTTTCCCGCTGTGTCTGAGGGCCTGTCCGGATTCAGAGTCCCACATCCGTCTATACAGGCAGCTGGAAGGAGGACTGATATGTCTACGTTACCCTATTCTGCTCTGCCTGAGTGCCTGTTCTGCTTTGTCCATGAGCATTTCTGCCACGGGCCATTTTATTGAGTGTTCTCCAACTGTAGTACTTAGATGGGTATTTCGGAGCATCTAAAAATATCCCCATTACACTCTCAATGGACGAAAAGTTGGCCTTCAGTCTGGAGATGCTAAGATGATACTCATGGTCATTTTATGCATTTTGTGCCTCCTTTCCGCTGAGTATTTCTAATGTAACCATGACTGACTTGTCAATAACGGTGGCAGCCCCACTAACACCCCCATCTCCCCTCCACAGGGCCTCAATAACATCATCGCTCTCGACTTCGACTACAAGAAGGAGTTCATATACTGGGTGGATTCCAGCCGGCCCAGCGGGCGCAGGATAAACAGAATGCGTCTGAACGGGAGCGACCTTAAGGTACAATAGCTCTCCTTTGGTGGTAAAGCCTGGCTCGACGGGCATTAACTCAGGACCTTACTGGCCGGGTTCCCTCCTTTGGTGGTAAACTGTGGGTCCAGGTCAAGTGATAACTCAGGACACAGTGAAGCAGTGCCTACTCCCCAGGTCTCTCCTTTGGTGGTAAAGCCTGTTAACTCAGGACACAGTGAAGCAGTGCCTACTTCCCAGGTCTCTCCTTTGGTGGTAAAGCCAGTTAACTCAGGACAGAGTGAAGCAGTGCCTACTCCCCAGGTCTCTCCTTTGGTGGTAAAGCCTGGCCCAAGGGGCATTAACCCAGGAGGTAGTGAAGCAGTGCCTTACTGGCCGGGTTCCCTCCTGTGGTGGTAAACTGTGGGTCCAGGTCAGGCATTAACTCATGACACAGTGAAGCAGTGCCTTACTCCCCCTCCTTGGATATATTTATACTGCCCCTCCTAATTTTATCTCATATCTTATTTATTGTTATTGTATTACACTGCTGGGAGAAGCTACTCTGTCTTGTTGTCCTATACGACAATAATAACAATTCTTGATATTGATTGAATCTTGATTCTATGGTGGTAAACACTGGCCCCAGGTCAGGCCTTAACTCGGAACAAGTGAAGCAGCTCTCCTTATTACGACAGGCTGTATTATACTGTGTAAAACTGAGGGAATAGGCTGCCAGTAATTAAGCATTTACCTGCCCACTGAGTCTGAATGCCCCAAATCCCAGGCTCCTTAAAGGCTGACGGTTGTGGTCTGTCTTGGGGAATGGTTTTCCTTCAGGAGCCATCATAATGCCTTTCTTCATTACCTTCTGCCAATGAAATGCCCCCACATGGCAGGGCCTCTGAGAGTTGTTCAGGTGGGTGTAAATGGGGTGTGTATCACTTAAAAAATGTCTCTTTGAGGAAGTATGCACTCAGTGCGATCACAATATTAATTTGTGAGTGGAAAGGTTAAGATGATTGGAGGGTTAGAGCCATAGCTGATGGGGCAGGGTCTACATCACACTCCATTGGGGAGAGGGGGGGGGGGAGTCAGAGAGAACTGAATTAGGAATTATACTGGGAAGCTCTAGTGAATCACAGCCAGGCTCTACCACCAAGAAGTCAGGGACTCTGTCTGCTGCTGACATCATGAATGAGCGTCATCATACAAACTAAATGGACCTCAGATTAATTTCAGCCCGTGCCCCCCCCCCACCCTCATGTGTCTGAGCCAGATCTCTTCAGTGAGTGTCAGTTGAAAGAGCATCCATCAGCAGGTGACGTGTGTCAAGCTCCGTGGGTCTTGCCAGGCTGGCCAGCACCAGTGAAACATTGCAAAGCTATTTGGAGACCGTATGATTTCAGCGTTACAAAGCCATGTGAGACCTACTGTATGCCCCCCATAACTATGCATTTAAAATAAATGGATAATAATGCATTTATAATATAAAAAATAAAAATATCTCAAGCTTGGAATCAAATCCTTCTGATCCACATGCTGTATTAAAATGCAAAAAAGTTAGCTTAATATATAAGGTGTTGGCATGGCGACAGACAATGGTAAATAATTAAAAAGATAATCCTGTTATGCTTTTGCAACAAGGCTAGCGATAGCCATTAGGAACAGTGGCATATTGTGATTGCCAGCCCCAGCCACCCTGCAGTGAACTGGCCCCCCCAGCTCTCTGGGTCGTTCGCCGGCCGCCCTGGGGGTGTGTAGTCTGTATTGGCCCGTCGAACATGAGAAGGTCAGGCCACACTGCTAATCTAGCCCTGCACTCTATTCACATGTCACAATGAGGCCCTCACCTGCTAGTACATTTAATATACTGTAACGTCTCTCCATTAACGTCGCGTCATAGCTGTGCTAGACCTCAAACCATATTAGGCCGTACTGAAGCAGATTGCACTTGATATTGTTTTGGATGAAAATCTGTTTTGAGTAACCAGTTTTATCTCCCAGCTGGTATGTGCTGTGGTATGTTTATGCCAATTTAGTTATTGCCTAGTGAAAAGTGTTGGGCACATGATGATTGTCTTTGCTTGGGTTTTTTTAAAATTATTTCTTCATTTTTTTTTTGTTTTGTGGAGAAAAAGATGCTATTATCACACTGTCTTCATTAAATTTTCACTTGGCTAAAGGCATTGATTTTAATGGTATGCAGTTTACAAATGCATTTCAAATTTGCTGCCAATGTTCCGACAATTCAGTTTTATCATTAACCTGGAGCATATTGCTCATTTAACATCACATTTCATTCTGTATGGACTTATTTATTAATTTCTTTACACTTCTGTTCCGGTCGCTTGAATTCCGTTGAATTCTGTGCATATATGGCTACAGCATTTGGTTTCCTGCTATGTTAGTTGCCCATGGGCATTCGCAGCAAGTCATCTGACAGCATGTCCGCTGATATCTGCTATGGATGACTCGCAAATTTGCGCAGCTGTAGGTGCAGTGTGTGGGTCTGTGTCTGTGAACGGAAGGTCAGTGTGTCAAGTCCCATGTCTCCACTGATGTGCTTCAGGGGCATTGAATGAATGACTGACCCTGCTCTTAGACCCCAAACATCTCTCTGACCTCCATATGTGCGAGTGTATGTCTTTAAGAAAAAAAAAAAAGGACACGTTCTCATACTTGTACAAACAGCAAACCAGTTTATTATCTGTTATGCCTTACGTGGTGAATAACTCCGTCCATGAAAAAATAAGCAGCGTGTATTAAACCTCAGTAATGGGCCGGGTCTCTTTTTCTGTGACTTCTCTCTTCCCCTACAGGTGGTCCACCGGTCTGCGGTGCCGAGCGCCCTGGCTGTGGACTGGATCGGAAGGAACCTGTACTGGTGTGACACAGAGAGGCGGACCCTGGAGGTGTCCAAGGCAAATGGCTTGTACCCCACCGTGCTTCTGGGCTCGGGCCTGAGAAAGCCCCGAGATCTAGCTCTGGATGCACAGACGGGGTATGTTCTGCACTCAGTCCTTCACTGTGTAGCTGAGGGATCGGTGCATGTTTTCCCCTTTGACATCCCGAAGATAAACACTAACACGGGCATAGAACTGACTTGTGCAAGTTCTAGGCCCAGGTGTGTTTAGTGCATGACCCACTTTGAGTAAAAACCGGTGGTTTTATTTTAAGCACTTCTTACTACGGTTCTGCTAGCACTGAATTTCACTTCTCACTGTATGTTGTTAGCATGAGAAAATGCTGGATATTGTGATCCCACTTAGCCAAGGGCACTGGCTGTACTTTTATGGAAATCCTGGGATTCTTGCCAGTGAGATCTTTCTTCTCTGCCTGATTAGGTACATCTTCTGGGTAGACTGTTGTGAAGACCCTCACATCGGGCGGATTGGCATGGATGGCAGCGACTACGCCGTGATTATCAACACCGAAGTCAATAATCCTATGGCTTTAACCATCGACTATACAAACAAGAGGATCTACTGGGCTGATGGGAACCACATCATGCTCGCCAACATGGATGGCTCGCAGAGACACAAAAGTAAGTAATGACAAACTATAATTGCTTGTTGCTTAGAGCCACGTCGATAAGTGCATTTTCCTAGTGTTTTGGTTTGCAAATTCCCTGGATGGGCCCATATCTGACTTTGATGAAATTTAAACAAATAAATAAGTAACAGTTAAGGTCAACCACCTTCGGCCTGTTTCATAATGGGGACACGCAGAGGGTTTGTCTTTATCTTTTATTTATTAAGAATCCATATTTATTGGATGAATTTTCTCTCCGAAGTGTTTCCTGACGTTTCATCATGGTTTCTCGATATTTAATGGCCAACTGGGATGAGTTGAGGCTTCTCTCATGCAGCGTAAGCAACTGCAGCACGCTTGCAGGTCGTATAGTGACTCTTATGGCTGTGCGGGGTAGTTCACAATGAAATTCTGCTGATGTTTCTAATGGTGGTAATAGTGGTATTTTTACTTTACAATTGTGGCCTTTTCAAGCCATTGACCACGAGCCATTTTCAAGCCACACTACAGTCGTGGCCAAAAGTTTTGAGAATGGCACAAATATTGATTCTGCTGCCTCAGTTTTTACGATGGCAATTTGCATATATTCCAGAATGTTATGAAGAGTAATCAGATGAATTGCAAGTAATTGCAAAGTCCCTCTTTGCCATGAAAATGAGCTTAATCCCAAAAAAACAAATTTCCACTGCATTTCAGCCCTGCCACAAAAGGACCCGCTGACATCATTTCAGTGATTCTCTCGTTAACACAGGTG
>JAODKC010000038.1:3551315-3572136 GCA_026777985.1 Mormyrops attenuatus
CCCCCCCCCCCCCGCCCCCCCCCCCCCCCCCCCCCCCCCCCCCCCCCCCCCCCCCCCCCCCCCCCCCCCCCCCCCCAGAGAGCAGGACCATGCCCCAGACCTCCAGGGTTAGGGTTTGGATCCTGCTTGTACTCTGTGCACCCCATCCGGCCTGTACCTGTGCTGCTTTCTGCCCTCTGGCAGCCTGGCACCCCATCCAGCCTGTACCCCTGCTAACTGTTACCATCTGGCATCCTGGCACCCCATTCAGCCTGTACCCCTGCTAACTGTCGCCATCTGGCAGCCTGGCACCCCATCCAGCCTGTCCTGGTGTTGACTCTTGCCCTCTGGTAGCCTGGCACCCCATCCAGCCTGTACCGGTGCTGACTCTTGCCCTGTGGCAGCCTGGCACCCTATTCAGCCTGTACCCGCGCTGCTTTGTGCCCTCTGACAGCCTGGCACCCCATCCAGCCTGTACTCACACTGCTCTGTGCCCTCTGGCTGCCTGGCACCCCATCCAGCCTGAACCCACACTGCTTTGTGCCCTCTGACAGCCTGGCATCCCATCCGGCCTGTACCCACACTGCTTTGTGCCCTCTGGCAGCCTGGCACCCCATCCGGCCTGAACCCACACTGCTTTGTGCCCTCTGACAGCCTGGCACCCCATCCGGCCTGTACCCACACTGCTTTGTGCCCTCTGGCAGCCTGGCACCCCATCCGGCCTGTACCCATACTGCTTTGTGCCCTCTGGCAGCCTGGCACCCCATCCGGCCTGTACCCATACTACTTTGTGTCCTCTGGCATCCTGGCACCCCATCCTAAGTAAAATTTTCAGTTTCACTTGATTCTCAATTTATGGGTATGCAGGTGTGTAAAATATAATGTTTTTTGCAAACTCCAGCCTGGCTCTTCCCTGCTTCTCATTAATGAAGGGCTTCTTCTTTGCTTTATGGATCTTCAGTCCTGCTTCTACAGTAGGAGCCTATTTTGAATTGTCCTACCGGTGCACTTTACACCACTTAATGTCTCCCATTCAGGTCACTTGAGGCCATCCTCAGATTTATGAGGCACTGCTGGATAAGTTGATGGTCATCTCTGGCATTAGAAAGTCACTTCTGCCCTCTACCAGGCTGGTTTTTGGTTACCGTCAGTGTCTCCTGCTCCACCTTGTTCTCGTGTACTGCTGTCTTAGAAACTTTGATCCTGGAAGCAGCCTGCCCCACAGTGTAGAATTCTGCCATCAGAACCAGGATTAAACCAAGATTTAAAAATGCAGATTTAAAAAAAAATATATAGAATGGTCTCTACATTTTTACCCGCGCTGTATTTCCTTATTTTTAATTTACGTTAAATTTGAATTTGCATAGTGGCATCACCTTCAAGCTGACTAAATTAAATAACGATTTTAAGGAGTGGTAATCATGAATAGTATGGCTAGAGTTAATAGCTAACTTTTAATGATATTGAGTGATATTGGAGTGGACAGCCGCGGTGTCATCACAGGGGGCCTAGCATGTTGTCTTCATGTCTGGATCGATGTGGCCATCATAGCCTGTGGATACACGCTTTTGTTCTGGCCTCACACTTAATTCCGCTAATCTGGATGTATGCTTATTCAGCGTGTTTACAGTCGCCCGCCATCTTTACATTAAACGAGCATGTTGACTCCCCTGTCACTCTCAACGTCCCCAGTCAATACAGGATGTCTGATTAATGTCTTGCGGTTTCACCCGTGTCCATGACTAATTGACCGCAGCGGCAGACTTTGCTGTCTTCTTCACCGTGGAAGATCAAGCCTGTTATTTACCAGCTACTGCTCGTCGTACTACCACGTTTTACTGTTACTCAAGGGTAACACCAGCACTTATTTTTGTTCTGTTCCCATGTTTTGTTTACCATATTCTTTTTTCTCATATTAGTAGCCTGATCATACTCCTCAGGAGGTGTATCTTTGCCCATCAAGGTTTACATTTTCTGTCGCATACAAAGTAAACGTTCAACCAGCACGATTGTGTGATGTTAATATCGACATTGTATGTCATTAACATGCAATTGTCACATTGTAAGGATTACAATTGTAAGCTGGGTTCAGTTTAGGTTTGAGCTAATCTAATTTTTAATACCATCATTCCATCACAACAGTAAACCGTGGTATACGGTATTTTGACAGTATTCAGCAGGCAGATACAGGACAGTGGGGAGCCTGAGCACCTGCCCCTTTTGCCCAAACGATTGAAAGTGCCCCCCCTTTTTGAGGTTCTAAGTGCCTGTTTACAATAACCGGTGATCATGCAAAATTAACTGACCCCCTCCGCACTCCCCCAACCCCCCCATTCAAACACCTGCCCCTCAACACGATCTCTGCATGACTCTGGTATTATCATCATCAGCTAGCTAAAACAGTGTTGCCAAAACGTTATTCCTCTGTCACAGGAAACAATATTAAAACTCTGTACAGTTTTTTTCCCCCCAAGATTGTCTAGTTATCTAGTATATGTTAAAAATCAGTCTGAAGTTCATGGCCGCAGCTCCAAGCCAGGCATAAGCATTTTCGTCCTTGCTGTTTGACTCGCGATAGACAGTGTGTTGCATTAGTGAGAAACTGAAGAAAATGAGTGAGGAAGAGAAAAACAAACCATCACTAACAGACATTAGCCTTCCTCTCTATGGAAATTTTGAATTCCATAGATACCATATTGAGCAAACACAAGTGATCTGTATGCACAACTCGCGACAACGCCGCCAACTTATTTGATATTATTTTATCGATAGATAATAACTGGTTATATTTTGCTACAGTTTATTTTGGGTAAATTTTCAACTTCATGTTCATTTTCATCAGCTTTATAAATACTGCAACATTTATTGCTCAATATTCATGCTGGAATATTTGAAAAATTTCCAATTTGTGCAGCCCTAGATTACGTACAAACAGTTTTTTTTTATGAAAATGAGAAGCATAGAGGCTTTCATTTTTACTACTGTGCGACTGTAAACACACAGACATCCTTGTCAGGTCTGTTAGTATTCATCAGCTGTTCTTTTTGCAATTAAAAAAAAATGACGGTAAAGCCCTCTGGTATCTCAGGAGGCAGTGAGTGACTCAGCAGGCTAAGTCTCTGTGTCTGTGATCAGATGGGTGCTGGTTCTGAACCCCAGCCTCGACAGAAATCACATGTGGGCCCTTGAGTACGGCCCTTAACCCCCCAGCCCTAGGGGTATTGCACAACCTGAGCTGTGACTTCAGAGAAGAGCAAAGTGGGGGTAGCTGAAGAAATTAATTCCTATTTAACCTTTATTGTACTCATACTTGTGCAATGGCTCATAAAGGATTATACTTATACTTAGCGTGGTCAGACCCCGGAATGGTGTTCTGCTCGTATGTCTTAATGGCCTGCAAATTAGAACATTCAGAGATGGAAGTCACACTGAGGCAGAAATCCTGCAACCCCGGTGCCGGTTAATGTACTGTTCTGGTAAACATTTCATTCCTCCACAAGCTGTTTAGTTCTTTGAAGTGGCATTTAACAATACAGCCTGAAATCTAATGAGCCAACGCACAGAATCTCAATGTTGTTTTCCTACACTGTCACTTCAGAAAAAGATTTCATTAATGTCATGGGAGCTAAGTGGATGTTTCCATTTACCACGCATGAATAATTTAGATTGTTGCATCATTGCAAGCTGATCGCAGGTCAGTTCGCAGTGGCGTCTCTTCTTTTTTCTATGGCCAGCTAATGGCGGAAATTAATTCAGCACACGCTTTATGTATTGGTTTTAAAGCCATTATGTTGTGCCATAAAATGCCGATATATCTCGTTCATGACATAAAGCAATAAAAAAAAAAGCCTATGAACTTTCGTGTCTATCAGCTTGCCTTTTGCTCCAGAAAGGATCTTATCAGCAACAGCAGAGCCAGAAATCATAGCGTGGGAGTGCCGGCAAAAGTCTGCTGGGTCATCGCAGCCCGTGGCGTCAAAATCACGCTACACACTCAACTAGCTATCCATCCATCCATTCATTTTCTGTACCTGCTTATCCTGTTCAGGGTCACAAGGCAGGGAACAACCACCAACGCATGGCAGGGCACACTCACACACCATTCACTCACACACCATTCTCTCACACCTATGGGCAGTCTGGTAACTCCAATTGACCTCAGGATGTTTTTGGACCGTGGGGGCAAACCATAGTACCAGAGTAGTAGTTTCTTACTTAATTGTAGGTATTCTTTTCAAAGATTTTTTTCTTTATTGAATCTAATTTAATGGGATTAATTGCAAGTGCCAGCTGCAGCAGCTGATCTGACTAATGATAAGTTTGCCGCAGTGAATATGGTGTCCTTAATGTATTCACACGCTTTACTTGTTTTATTCTCCTTGACGTGTTTTGTTCTGTCGCTTGGAAATAATCCTGCTGATGATTCAAAAATATGCATAACGTTCTAAGGAATGCCCCTACTCTGGCGGGGCTCTTCCGGTCCACCTGCGGTCCATGTCCTAAGGAATGCCCCTACTCTGGCGGGGCTCTTCCGGTCCACATGCGGTCCATGTTTTAAGGAATGCCCCTACTCTGGCGGGGCTCTTCCGGTCCACATGCGGTCCATGTTTTAAGGAATGCCCCTACTCTGGCGGGGCTCTTCCGGTCCACATGTGGTCCATGTCCTAAGGAATGCCCCTATTCTGGCGGGTCTCTTCCGGTCCACATGCGTTCCATGCTTTAAGGAATGCCCCTACTCTGGCGGGGCTCTTCCGGTATAATTTGGGTGACTGTCCTGTTGGGCCATGTTCCTCTACTCTAAAACCATCTTCTCAGCAACTGAATCAGCTTCTTCTCTGACTGCCCCTGTATTTGTCTCTTGTCTTTGACAGGGATTGTGACATTGCACCTGTAATTAGAAGGTAGCTGGTTCGAATCCTGTCCTTGTGGTATAGTCACACCTCCTTTGGACCCAAGAGCCTTAACCCCCCCTGCAAAATGTTCCAGGGAGCTGACAGCTGACCCTGTGCTGTGATCTCAAACTTCACATTTAGTTTTATAAAAAAAAGACGACTTCAATCAAAAAAGTAAAAATTGCATTTCGTCTGGTCACTTATGATCAGAACTAGGTAGGGGTTAAGGTGTGTGTGTGTGTGTGCGCGCGCACGTCTGTCTGTCTGTGTGTGTGTGTCTGTCTGTCTGTCTGCGTGTCCTTCGGCAAACCTTCTTAATAACTTTTCCCCCCAACTATTTCACCCCTAACAACTTCATTTCATTGTACCCTGTTCTGTCTGTCTGTCTGTCTGCGTGTGCTTCGGCAAACCTTTTTAGTAACTTTTTTCCCCAACTCTTTCACCCTTAACAACTTCATTTCATTGTTCCCCGGTCTGCCTGTCTGTCTGTCTGTGTGTGCATGCGTGCGTCTGTCTGTCTGTTCCTGCGTGCATCTGTCTCTCTGTCTGTCTTTGTGTGCATCTGTCTGTCTATCTCTGTGTGTGTGTGTGTGTGAGAGAGAGGGAGAGAGAGAGAGATGCACATGATGGAATTTGTGAAAACTACCACATTGTAAAGTACTGCTGCAAATGGCAAATAAAACTTAGCTTCCTTTTAAGAAACAAGCCCATAGTATGATGCCACCACTGACATGAGTGAGAATAGGGATGGTGTTACCAGGGCGATGATCTGATTGGTTTGTGCTAAACATTAGTGCTCCAATTTTGGACCAAAGGGCTCAACAGCTTTCATCAAACCCCATACCAATTTTTTATTTTTTTTTTGCCAGCAGGCTCAGGTTGATTTGCCACTGGCTTTTCTCAGACATACAAGTCTGCCTTTGTCTGTGTAGTGCCACTCTGTGCTGTGGCTCACCTGCTTGGTCTCACCACCGACGGCTCCCCATCTCTTCAGGTCGCTTACTTCCAAGGGATAGAGTGACCTTGGGGGCTGCATGGTGTTGCATTTTTCTATTATGTTACAGTTGACTTTAACAGCGTTCCTGGGAAGATATGAAGCTTCGGCAAACCTTTTTAATAACTTTTTTCCCAAACTATTTCACCCCTAACAACTTAATTTCATTGTTCCCCGGGCAGTTCTTTGGGCTTTTTGACAGTGCGACTGATCTGATTTGTGCTGTTTCACTTGTGATACGTTACAAAGTCAGTAAAGATGCCATCTCCTCTTCACGCCAGAGAACACAGGTGGATTCCATATCAACACAGGTGGACCTCATTTGTGTTTTAATGCGATTTCTCATGAAAATAGAATACTAATTTAGGTTGTTAATTCAAAGAGGGCTGAATAGTAATCAATCAAGGCACTACTGGGTTATATAATTCAAAACCATCTAAATACTTAATTTAATTTAAAATTAGAGAAAATTACTTATTTATGAGTAGAAAAACACCATTTACATATATTTAAATTCGACCTTGCAACACAGAAAAATGAGTAATCGGCAGGGTGAGTCTTTTCTGAGTGTCTGCCAGCAATCAGTCTTTCCTGTGGTGGTGTTTTTCAAACTCAAACCGTTCTGTCAGTGAAAGCCCTTCAGGAAAGATAGGTAGGGTCCCTCAGAGCGATTTTCTATCATTTTTATCCCTCCTAAATTGATCCTGTGATGTCACTGCTCTTTATATCTGTCTGCCATTGGTCTTTCAAGCACACCAGGTGTATTCTGGCCCATAGCAGAAAAGGTTGGTGAAATTAGCATTCCCCCGCAGTCTGCAGTCAAATTAGCATTCAGTTATTGCCGTAAGTGTAGGAACCGGCACTCGAACACGGCCTTGTGATGTGTTGATTAATAATTATACATTCGTCCATTCTCATGGCAGCGGGACTATATGTCTGACAAGGTTATGAAACTGCGTCTTGCAGATCTCCTGTAACAGCAAGCCAAACAAAACATGAATCAGACAAACAGAACTTTTAACAACTAAATTATTTATTTATTATTATTTTTAATTATAATGATTTTAAACATTTTTTTATGACCTCTAAGAAAATTATAGTGGTGACAAGCAATTACATCAGTAGGGAGAGCAGTTTTAACATACAGGTGTATTATAGTTTTGAATACAGCTAATTTATATACATATTAATATACTTATGATGCCACACATGTAACAGAAAGTGTGTGAGTGCAAGGACATCATATGCAGTAGAAACACAGACACAGGTAAGTAAATCACTTTTGGTTAAATGTCATCCTTTTTCTTAGACGACGATTTCCAGCATCCCAGCGAATACCCATCTACTGTAGTTTTCTCGCCGGGTTTCTTATGTGGCTGCCTGTTCATCCAGCGATCGCCCCGTCCTGCTGGGATCTCTCACCAGTCATTGGTGTGCCCCCGTTAGCGCCCCATGTCTTTCTCTGTGTGACTAGATGAAAAGACATGTGGACCTCACGAATTCCGCTGCAAGAACAACAGCTGCATCCCGGAGCACTGGAGATGCGACGGCCAGAGCGACTGCGAGGACAGTTCCGACGAGGAAGCCTGCAGTAAGATCCCCAGCTGCACCCTCGTTACTCCCATCTCTCTCTCTCTCTCTCTCTCTCTCTCTCTCTCTCTGCTGTAAGGTCCCCATCTGTGTCGGTATTCCTGCCCTGTCTCTCTCTCTCTCTGTCTCTCTCTCTTTGCTGTAAGGTCCCCATCTGTGTCGGTATTCCTGCCCCGTCTCTCTCTCTCTCTCTCTTTGCAGTAAGGTCCCCATCTGTGTTGGTATTCCTGCCCTGTCTCTCTCTTTCTCTGTCTTTGCTGAAAGGTCCCCATCTGTGTCGGCATTCCTGCCCCGTCTCTCTCTCTCTCTTTGCTGTAAGGTCCCCATCTGTGTCGGTATTCCTGCTCCGTCTCTCTCTCTCTCTCTTTGCTGTAAGGTCCCCATCTGTGTCGGTATTCCTGCCCCGTCTCTCTCTCTCTCTCTCTTTCTCTCTCTCTCTCTCTCTTTGCTGTAAGGTCCCCATCTGTGTCGGTATTCCTGCCCCGTCTCTCTCTCTCTCTCTCTCTGTCTTTGCTGTAAGGTCCCCATCTGTTCCAGTAATCCTGCCCCTGTCTTTCTCTCTCTCTCTCTCTCTCACTTTACACATGATTGATTTATATGGTCATCATACTTTTTACATTTTATGTCAGGATTTTTTTGTCTTTTTTTTCCTTCTCATTTTAACTCAAACTGTGATCCTAGCTCCATGGTAAGCTCCCGCAATGAGCGTTGGGGGGGTGCACTATGTTTGTATTTGCCTCAGTTTTCGGGAGCGTGTCAGCTATGCATTTGCCCGCCCCCCGGCTTTGTGTGGGGGGGATAAAGGCAAAATGAAAACTCCAGGGTCTCTCGCTCTGCCCCCACACTGCCGCGTCTCAGTGCAAACACTTTTTAAATTAAAGCACAGTTCGCTGTTAAGATAGCCGTCTCCATGGCCGGCCCTGGCATATTGGCCCTGCTGCCAGGCACCACTGGGTATCGCTGGACCATTTTCTGCCCTCCTGGGTGCCCCTTTCCCCACGCCAGGCGCTCCACACTCTGCCTCTACCTCATCATATTTAAATACATCTTTTTCCTACTTGACGGATTTCGTTGCTCTGGACCAGATGTAAAATAAGGCTAGAAACTATGGTAATAACTGGAGTCTGGGAGTAGTATTTTTACCTTTTAGCCTTTTTTAGGAAGCACTTAAGAATGTCTGAACAGTCAACAAGCCAGGGGGGCAGTGAACTTTTGACTGACGGGTCCTTTATAGGGTTTGTGAGAACCGCGTATCTTTATTAAATTGCACAGCGGGCTTTTTAAGGAAATACATGGCTTTTGGATACAAAATGACTGATAGGTGACGGAATGGTGTTACTTTAATTACAGAAGGGTGAGTCTCGTCTGTAGAATGGTCTGTTGTGGTGTGTAACATCATCTTTCAGGAGATGAACGTTAGTGTTTTATTGAATTCTTTGCAGTCCCCCACAGGATATTGCGGATGAAAATATACACTTGATAATAAAGTAAAGTTTTTAAGTTATAACATTCCATCAGTCAGTAGCTATCTTTAGAAGTATTCCATTGAAAACTTTCAGTTTATTGGAGGGCTTATTGATTTGTTCACATCTTAGTTTATATCAGCTCTAGTTAAATGTGAGTTTGAAAATGATTCTGTTTTTAACTCTTTAATTAAATCATCACCTTCTCCTGCAATCCTCTGTTTTATCTCATTGTTTGAACGCCACCCTCCCCACACTGGACGGGTATCTTTTCGGTGTCCTGCATCTTGAGGCCTCTGTTGTTCTTTTCTTAATTATGACACTGGCTTCTCTCCATGGTGCTCCTTCTAATCTCATGGAGTAATTAAGCGGGCTTGTCACCAGGGCTTACGCTCAGATCACGGGGAGAGAGAGGAACGCCTGAATTCACGCCCAGGTGTTCCCGCTCCCGGGAAGATTTGCCCTGATTTCTTCTGTGTTGTCCTGCCCGCTCGCTCTCTGGCCGCTTTCTGCTACATTTTCTAGCAACTATAAAGCCGATAGAAATGAAACCGGAAGTTCCCTGTTATCCCTGTAAAATATTTTATCACGATAAATGTTTTCATATCATGTTTATTCTAATTTAATTCAGGTCATTCGTATTTACTTCATGTTGTGTATAAAATTCCCCTTAAACAGATTCAGAACAAGAAAAAGATGATAAATCGAATAGAGCTACAAACTGAAATCTAATTTGAATAAATAGATCATCGTGTTGTTATAGTTTTGATTCTGGGTTTTTTTTCCCTCAATCGTCCCTTGAAATGCAGTTGAAGTTAGTGTGGTTTTATTATTTTTTATTTCAAATATACTTTCCTGTTTAGTTTTGTATATTTTACTTTTAGTTTAAGTTTTAGTTTTTTTTTAGGGATAGACTGAAAGTTGTATAGCTTTTTTATATATCTTATTTTAGAGAATCCAGCATGAATATGCAGTGCACATGATGTACTCAAAATGGGCAAAACATGTTCCAGGTTTTAATAATGGACGTGGAAAGGCGATATATTCGTTTTATTGACTGATTTCAAGGTGGAAAAATTGATAAATTATTACTTTAGCTAAATAGTATTTAAAAATGGTAATGGAGAGTATTTGACATATGTTTTTTATCTTATTTTATAAGCTGCGTGCATTTATCAGTTGCCCCCGCCCTGCCATGACACAAAGAGGGGTGGCTTTGTTGTCACTCAAAAAGGCACTTTGACCCTAAGATCGTAGCTAGCTAGCTAGTTAGCCGAACATGCTACTTCAGCATCTGGACCCCTATGGTGCTGCATGCACAGGTGCACAGAGCAGTTAGCCACCAGTGCCAGTGTTTGTATTTCAAATGAAATGACATGCTTTCCGGGTGATAGTTTATCACGTGAGCTGACTGGCTGGGGGGCTGACTTTACAGCTGTGGGAGCCAGGGGTCTCCCTGGTGGCATGGCCTCCAGGGTCCTCAGTCGTGGTTCGTTAGCCCAGACTGACAATGAGCAGAATCCCCTGCCGGCATAGTAGCCCCCCTCCAGCAAGCAGAGGCACTAGTGGAGCGGATGGAGCCTCAGGTAAGGTCCCTGGGCATAGGTATGCATTCTGTTCTGGGTGACAGGTACCGGTCCCAGTCAAACCAATGGAACAGATTTTCTAGGTCAAAATTAAAGTCTTCGCGGCTAATTAAGTAGGCTAATTGTGTATCGTACGATCATGTTTATGTCGTGTGAAAATGCTTGTGGCAGCTACAGGCTACAGTCCTGTTCTGGAAATAATGTGAGACTCGTAACTGTCCTCAATCCAGGGCCAGTGACATGCACCTTGAAGGAATTCACCTGTGCCAGTGGGGAATGCATCTCGGCGCGATACCGCTGTGATGGAGATGACGACTGCGCCGACAAGTCGGATGAGGTATCATTTTGAACAGTAACTGTCAGGATAGGAATAAATATTAAAGCTGTAATATTTCACATATTAAGTATATAAAATGTGTATTAATAATTACCATTTCTGCTGTTTTATTTGCTTTTTGCTAAAATGTAAATATACTTCTCACCCCAGTTGTTGCTTCTTCTTTGGTTGCGAAAAGCTGCCACTGTATCGCCCACAACTGGTGGCGCTGTTTTTCTAATAGAAGGAGTTTGTATGGTACAGGAAGCAGCAAGGTGTACCTGAGTCACAGGGTGGGCTGTGGCAGGCCAGCAAGGTGCTGGTCAGGAGAAAACCTCAGGCCTGATCTCTGTGTCTGTGGGGTCCACCCGAAAGACTCTTCTGTGTAATCATAAAGGGTACCGCCTAGCTAGCTAATTAACCTGCCTCTGGTTCTCATTGTGAGGGTGGTTGATAATCAGCCACCAGGATTAAACAGCAGTGCCGTGTTCTTTGATAATTTCCCCCAGTCATTGGTGGTATTTTGTTCTGTCCTGTCTTATAAATAAAGTTGCACTGAAGGCCGTAACCAAAAGCATGGTCAGCGCACAGGTTTGCCAGGAAATCGACAGTTCCAATGTTAATTTTTTATCTCCAAAAAGTTTTTAATTGCATAAAAATGGAAAAAGGGAAATTATAAAGCAGAATTACCAGTACGGCAGTTTTAGTACAAAATGCATGCACGTATGTATTTCATCACCTTACTTTGTCAGTGCCTACTGAAGTTCCCTGATAAGATGTATAATCATTTAAAAAAAAAAGCATTATTAGCTTAAAACAATTATAATTGGCAGTGCACAGCCAATGAAAAACCTATGAGAAATCACCCACTGACAAACAGTGCTTCCTTAATGTATAAAACAATATTTAATTAGGGAATAAAAACCCCTTAAATAATCAGTTTATTCCCTAGTGTCATTTGCTACTGTTGCTATAACAACATACTGCAGGTCTGATTAATCTTATTTAAAGACTGCCCCCTTTACATTGTTCTCTATGTAAAGTTCAGTTACTCTACAGTTAGCGTGAACACCACTGTGACTAATGGGAAATTGTAATTAAAAAAACAAAGAAATGGCAGCACCAAGGCCATCTATCACGGTGTGTGTTTTTGAGAAAAGCCGCTTTCGTTGCTATGACTGTTCTCTTCAGCATGATCAATGGCCCCCACTACTTCTACTCATGGCTACACTGGTGAGCAAAATCAGTCCAACTGCACATTGGGAGGAAATATCTGTGGTATTGGTCTGTATGCTGTTAATGTTGACATTTTGCAAATGGCATTAGAAACTTCAGTCAGGTCTACTTTCAGAATCTGAATCAAGATC
The DNA here is from genome assembly GCA_026777985.1 of Mormyrops attenuatus. Lineage (NCBI taxonomy): Eukaryota > Metazoa > Chordata > Actinopteri > Osteoglossiformes > Mormyridae > Mormyrops > Mormyrops attenuatus. The sequence goes on from JAODKC010000038.1 coordinate 3,563,503, forward strand.
AAGACTTTTATTGGCCAAGTAAATTAAACATACAAGGGATCTGTCTTGCTGGCTGTGCCCCGGTATAAAATGGAACATGCAAGATGATTTACAAGAATGTACATATGAAAATTTTACATGTACCTTTAACAGTAGCTGGTCTGCTGAGAGTCAGAAGCAGCCTGGGCTGGAATAGAAGGATGTATAAGGAAATAGCGAAACTAAGCATCAAGTTTCACTTACTGATACTTAGCATGAAGTGGGGGACAAGTGTGGGTGATGGGGGCATGACTGAGCACAGCAAGACCAACGCTGCCCTCTTGCCACCAACAGAAGAACTGTGAGATGCGTTGCTCCGAGGACCAGTTCCAGTGTCTGAACGGCCTGTGCATCTCCCGCAAGTGGGTCTGTGATGGGCAGGAGGACTGCAAGATGGGGGAGGACGAGAACAGCTGCCAGAGCACAGGTAAGAGCCCGGTCCGCCCCCAGCAGGCTCACGCAAACATGGTGGACCCCTGGATGGCGGATGCATCAACAGAAACAATTTTTATTTCTTCTTGTTGCAAAGAAATGAAATGATTGTCAGTCTAACATACTCAACTGAATGGGTCCAACATGACACCTCGCAACAATAAAAGGAGAGCAGATTTAAAGGAGAATTTCAACAAAAATAAATGCTGTGACCCCCGGCGGGCTGGAGGGAAGGCTGAATACAATCGTTAGTGCCATGGAGGTTAGAGAGGGGCAGACTGCACCAGAAAACCATGAAGGGAAAATCCTACTTGCTGAAATCATTTATATAAGCTGTAGCCAATCCGCAGCCTGTGTGTCTACCTGAGTCCTCAGCAATCTGCATAATTGGCCTGATAACCCCCAATTTTGAGATATTAAACTGCACATATGTTTTTTATACTCATCACTTGTACGCTTTTTGATATGAAATAGAATAGGACACCCGGAGGAATTTAATGTGTATAATAATTAAAAGCTTTAGCTTTGTTAGTGGCGATATACAGTAACATCTGAACCAGTGTCCACTACCCAGAAAAATGTTTTGCTTGACATGACACAGCTTTAATCAAAACATTTAGTAAATTATGTGATGGAAGATATTTATTTAAACACAGTTTTTGTGTGTTCTGCTTTGTTATCTGGATATATCTCATATCCAATCATACTGGTGAGTTTTTCAAAAATCTCTGCAGAAGGCACCATTTTTAAGAAAACATCAATTCAATTACAGGTTGGTAGTACAGGGGCGGGATTTCTGAAATATTGGCTGATTTGCAGAGGCAAATTATTTATCATAATTCTTTACTCTACTACAGTACCAACTCAAAGGGAATTTGTTAATCAGGTCTCATTTTAATAATGGTTTAAATTGAAACGCAAGGGACACGAAAAATCATATCTGACTTCTCTCTGACCTTGCCTTTTATACACTATGTTATGTTAGTGGACGTGTTGGGCTAACCAGAAGGTCATGGTTTGGGTACCTGGTGGTTTCTGAGTTTGTACCCATATCCCAGGTATTCATTGCAATCACACCCAGAAATCACAGCCTACTGATGTCTGTCTTCAGATGGCCTTCTGTCTGTGAAAATATTACAGCAAGTGGTTTCATTTTTTTAAACAATGCAGTTCTCAGTGAAAACCCAATGTGAATAGTGCAAAGAAAGCTGTCTGAAGGCGCTTTGAACGGCTCCATCTTCTAAGGCGGGAATTAGCGGCAAACTTTGTGATGGATGATTGAAAGGAATGCAGAATCAAAGGTGAATGTCATCTCAGGATTGAAGTGTGGCGAGGTCTGGCCGCTCCAAGTCCGCATGAGTGGTCTGCCCCCCCTGCCTGCCACCTACATGAGGCTTTATTAGCAGTTTGTACAATACATGTACAGGTACATTGGAATGCTTCTTATATATATATATATATATATATATATATACACACACACACACACACACACACACACAGTGGTACCTCGGTATACGTCCTTAATCCGTTCCAGATCTTTGGATTTATACCAAACAGGACGTGTACCAAACGAATTTTTCCCATAAGAAATAAAGGGAAAATGATTAATCCGTTCCCATGACAAAAAAAAATACTATTGTTATTGGCATATTATACATTGATGGGGTTGTATAAAGTAATTTAAACACTGCTTAATACTATAATACATAAATACAAAAGCAATTAGATGAAATAAATGAAAAGAGAGTTATAGCGCGGGTTGTTCACTGAATGGTAGCAACTGGCGTACTGACGCTCGTGGGCAGTCGTGGTTTTGTCTCGAGAGAGGTAAACAAGGGTAGCGCGCGGTGTCGTGACTCATTTTGACCCATACAAGTTCTAGCACGCGAGTCGTATTCCAAACAAGGGACGTATACCAAGCAAAATTTTTCACGTCCAAACAGGATGTATACCAAGTTGGACTTATTCCAAAGCGGACGTATACCGAGGTACCACTGTGTCTATATATATATAGAGAGAGAGACAGTTCAGAGTTAAGCATGGGGGTCTGACCACAGGGTCTGCCATTTATTCGGCACACTGGTGCGTTTTGGAGCGTTAAGGGACTCGTTCAAGGCAGCCTTATCAATTCCCACTCAGCTGGCTGGAGTGAAACTTACAATTTGAATCTGCACACACATGTACATGCATTTACATGTATTTAACAGTTTTATTATCATATAAATAGTCTCTAGTGTTTGTAAACTATCCCAGCACTTCTGATGTTGGTGATTTTAGGTTTATAATGGAATAATATAGATTTGCCATCAGATTTCTTGCGTGAGCGTGAGTCTGAAAGCTGAGTGTCGCACCAGATGAGTGTGAGTTGGCAAGCCTGTCACGGGCCCAGAGGACATGTGACTATTCTGGTCACACCAGGGGTCACACTGGCGATCTTCCGATCACGGGCACAGAGGCTTAACCGACTAAGCTACACATTGCTCGTCTCACCCTATGTGTGCCCAAAATGTGAGCAGTCCTGATAATTACATTTAATGACACTGGGTCTTTTGGGGGCAGTGTGCAGCTGATAGGGTTAGGACACACTGTGCCTGTGATTGGAAGGTTGACGGTGCGAATCCCAAGCTTGGCAGAGTGATGTCACCGTCTGATCCCTCATCCAGTCCCTTAATTCCCAGTTGTTCCAAGGGCCTGGCTGACCCTGCTGACTCAGAAATGTACATCTGCTTAATTTAATGTAAATGTGTTCCCCCATTCAGTGGTTGTTGTCTTGCTTAATTGTTTATTAAACGTCAAAGTTGTTTTCCATTATAGCTAACTGTATTGGCCGTTTCTAGTGGCGACTCCTTCCTGTTCGCTGGATGAGTATGACTGTGCCATTGGGGGCTGTGTCTCTGCCCGTCTGAGATGTGATGGCCATGACGACTGCCCAGACGCCACTGACGAGGTGCGTATGTCTGCTCTGAGGCCAGAAAGTCCTTTCTGTGCCACAGTAACACGTAGAGTCATCTAATGCCTACATCAGGTGACCTGAAAGGACTGGGATCGGAACGCTAATTAAACCGGTGCTCTGTACAAAACGTGTCTTAATTGTGCAGCTGTGACCATGGGCTAGTTTCTGTTGTTGTCTTTCTATCAAAATACATTTATCATTGGGTTACATGACACATTTCATTTATATCACTGGTTTCTTACTGTGTATGGTAGTGATATTGTTAGAGGAAGCATCGAGACATCCCCTTTGTAAATGACAGACCGTGTTTAAATTGTTACAAGGTGGCTCTGAGAGTAAACCGACTGAGGAAATTGAAAATCATTTGCGACGTGGTCTTCACCATCAGTTCAATGGCATTTTGCAATAATTGCCTCAATGGGTCGCCCCCCAGGAAGCTTGATGAAGGACAAGCAATGTAGCATTGAAAACAAAAGTTTCCTGATGCCTTTTATGGGGAACAGGTGCTAATCCAAAAAAACAAACTCACAAGCTGAGCCTATTAGCTGCCAAGGAAAATCGCCATGCTCCTGTTTCCCATCACCATGAGCGATGATTGCAGTCTCATTATGTCAGCTCAGCTACTCCATTTTTTCTTAATGACAAAAAAAGACCGGGCTTATAGTTGTATTCCAGGGCTCAGCACAGTATCAGATTTCTAACGAGGATAGCCATTGTTTGTCCATCGAATAGGGGCTTTGGTATAATTAAAATCATCCTCTTTGTTCAGTATACCTGCGCAGTGTCAGTAGGTTAGCTGTTTGGGGGCTTTAACAACTGATAACAGTCAGCAGTTCTGCAATGTTAAATATTAAGGTTATTCCAAGTGATCAAAAGTCCTCTAATAAAGGTGAGGTAATTTGCCTTGGTTTACAGTGCTTCAGAAGCCTTCCCAGTGGGTCCCTCTCTCACTAGCTTGTCACATGCCCCAACACTGTTTCTCTGCCCTTCTGTTCCATTTGCTGATGGGCGATACATGCAGGACACAGGTACTTTGAGATGGTCAGATGGTGTACCGTTATCCCTGTTGCAGGTGGACTGCACCCGAGAATGCAAGGAGGACCAGTTCCTGTGTAAGAACCGGGCCCACTGCATCCCGCGACGGTGGCTGTGCGATGACGTGCACGACTGCATGGACCACAGCGACGAGGCAGACTGTCACCACGGTGCGTTACGGCATGCTAACGTGCTAATGTTTCTCTGAACTTGCTTTGACATGCTGATGTAAAGCATACTCACATACAGAAGGGCTCTAATCTGGGTGGGTATCCTGGTAAAGGTTTTCTGCTACCAGATATGTGTGAAAATTCAGTAATGCTTTAAGAGACATAATAGTCCTGTCCTTTACAGTGGCGTGTCTTTCAGTGTCCAGGACGCTTATCTTCGAAGGCTGTTGTTTTCTTTTTAAATATGTAATTTACATTTGAAAATTCACATCATCTGACTCACAGTTTAGTAAAGCTTTTAATGGATATATAGACTGTTTTGTTCTTCTGGTCTCCCTTGGCTAAGTTGAAGATAAAATTGCCTGCAATCCTATGAATTATACAGCAGTTCTGTTGCCTGTGGTGCTATCAGGCTTGCAGATAAGAATCGGCAGAAAATTTGAACCTTTTTTCCCAGTTTTTCTCATAATCCCAGCCATTTTTACAGTTATTGTGTGCCTATATAGGTATCCAATACAGCAGAGGTCCTGCTAAAGAAACAGCAGCCTTGGCTTTTAGGCTTGAGTCACAGTATTTTGTTTTCCACCACTGAGGATTATATTTATATAAAAAGGATGTCTTTGGGTATTTTTTCCCCTGGGATATACAATTTCACTAGGGCATAACCCCTCTCCCTGAATGGCCTTTATTCAAAAAATGTTTTTTTGAACGAATCCAATCAGTCATGAGGATTCTATTGTATTGTATCTATTTTTGTAGAAAAGGTTTCAATTCGGCAAGTCGGGGCTGCCCAACCTCAATAGGGATGTGGCCTGAACTCTGAACCTAATACAGGAACCCGCAGCCACGATGAAATGACAATCCAAACAGGATAATAATTACTATCTGCTCGAGTGAAGTTTTCAAAGGTGTGAGCCAATCTCATTTTTTTTATACAATGTGGGAAAACTTCAACGGGCAGCATTGTCCAATTGTTAAGAAAGAAAAAAGAGAGAAGCAAAAAGAACCATCTAATTTACAATGTGATTATTTCATTCCCTGGATGAGTGGGAGACTGTGATCTGGAGGGGGCCTGGCGTGTCACACGCCACATATGACACACCCCGCTTGCTTGCTTTATTCACGTCGAGGAGAATTTGCTTCACCTGTGTGGAGAGCAAAGAGGGTGACAAGGATGTATTCTTCATTTTTTCTTTTTTTCTGTGGGATTTGGAATTGATTAAGTTGCTCTCTTTTGAAGCTGAGTTGAGAAGGCATGTTGGTCGTGCCAGTATTTGCTAAATGCAGGCGTTTCGGCATAGCTGTGGCTAGACTGTCTGAGTCACGCCCGCGGTGTGTTTGCGCTGCGTAATTAAGACCCGCTTCTGATGAATGCTGCCCGCCATCCACAGCTGTGCAGCTGCCGCTGTCTTTTGTTTTATTGTTTCTCTTTTCTTTTTTATTAAATTTTTTTTTTTGCTTTGCGTCGTGTTGGTTTCCATAGCAACAGAGGTGTGTTATGAGCAGCTGCTAGTTTAGCAACAGTGAAGCTACATCAAACTCTGACAGATGCTTTCCGGTTGTCGGACCAATAGGTCAGAGCTGTCAAGACGAAGTCGGATGATTTAAGCCAGTGACAGACATATCTTAGATACATTGTCTTTTCATCCTCTGTATAAACTGCTCACTCCTTTGCAGTTATTTTAATTTTCCTAGCTAATTACTGTATTGTAATTACTCTAATACCACAAAACTGATGTGTGACATCCTCAGTGATATTTCTAACACCACCTGTAATTAACCTCCATAGGAGGAACATACGGCTTAGAACGTTAAAGGTTTATGAGAGGGCTAACTCCCCCAAATGCCATTGCATGGGGAGCACTGGGGTGGTATGTGGCTCGGTGGGTTAAATCTCTGTGTCTGTGCCTGTCATTGGAAAGTCGCTGACACACTGAGCTCTTCAGCAAGACCCTTAACCCCCAGCTCTTGTGATCCTACATGCTGTCTGATCCTGTGCTGTGACCCCCAAGCTTGGTCTTACCTATATATGTTTCTGTACTCATGGAGAGCATGATTGGATATGTGAAAAGGCACAGGGATGAATGAAGTATCAGTATTATATTCTATTCTGTTGCTATCCATGCAGTGAACTTTTGCGATCCTGTTTCTTGCTAAACTCATTTGCAGAAGCTTTCTTGGAATAACTGTATCTGTTTTCCTTTGTGCTCCATGGGAATCTTTGCAGGAGGCTATTCTTGCCGAGCTGACGAGTTCATTTGCAACAACACGCTGTGCAAGTTGCACGTGTGGGTGTGCGACGGCCAGGATGACTGTGGGGACAACTCGGACGAGGACCCTGACATGTGTGGTAGGAGCTTTTCTCCTCACCTTTAAAAAACACACAAATTCAGAAGCAATACATGATGTCACGCTTCTCCAGGTGCCTGAGTATAGTTGCTGTGGGATATTGCTCTTCAGTAACTTTGAGTGCTGGGATAGACGTGTCATCGAAAGAGGACTTCATTCAGTGGTGTGAATTGTGTGCGCCTTGCAATAGTGCTCTGAAATCCCTAGAGCAAATGAGAATTGAGAGTTTAATGGTAAATTTACATTTATTAAAATATGCGAACAGAACAGAGTGAAATTTGAACAAAGGGGTAGAGATCTAATGAACAAATATCATATTGAAGTACTGTAGGAGGATCCAAATGTTAAACACGAAGGACATTTAAGACAGGAACTCTTCTCATATATAAAATATCACTGGAAGCATCTTTGATAAATAAAAAATGTGTTGTGTGCACTTTGCTCTTGAAATTAGCTTGAAAAGCTAATCAATTGTTTTGTAAACTGAAGTCTGCTTGAGTCCTCAGTAAGCTGAACTGAGCCTTTCTCTGAGCAAAATGTCATCTTCAATCAGTGTCTGTGAGACCAAATGTAGTTAAAAAAAACTTTGCTAGTCATGTTCTGTAACAGATTGAATCGTGCAAAAATGTCCGAGTAAGTGAAATAATTTGTGTCTTTAATCTCAAGTTTATGTTCAGAACATGTCAGATACCTACGAGGTGGCGTTCACTCACCTGAATGGTTTCTGAGAGCCCTTCGGAAGCAGGGGGACTCTGTTTCTTGGCTACCTTGACAGGTCTCTCTGCCCCATCACCTGGAGCTCTCAGTGACCGACGTATCCCTTTAATCAGCCACAGACATATCCCTTTAACTGCACACGGGCTTGTGAGCCTGGCAGCGATAAGCTTAGATTCCCAGTGTCACCGCATGGCCTCTCCCCCCAGCGAAGCTACCCTGTCCGCCAACACGACCGCACCGCTGCCGGAATGACAGAGTGTGCCTCCACGCCGAGCAGGTCTGCAACGGCGTTGATGACTGTGGGGACAACTCGGACGAGGACGACTGCGGTGAGCAGACCCAGCTGGGGGAGAGCGCAGTCAGCACTAGCTTGTCTGTGCAAGCCTCTCCTACTGTTGAGTTTTCACTAATTCGAGGTTTTTCTGCGGAGTATGGGGTGTGTAGACAGGGTGGGTTTGTTGACTCTGTGACCCTCAAAAAGTCAGCCTTTTCATTGTTTGTGGTGAAGAAACTGGAGAGCTTAGGCAAACTTTCTGCTAGAGACATTCCATCTTTGACTTTCTGTGGTGCCGCTAGGAAAAATAATGTTAGTTAGTGAGTAGTCAGAAGATCGTAGCTAGATAGCTGGTTAGCAGATCGTGCTGCTTCAGTATCTTCAAATAAGCAACGAGTTTCCTTTTATGTTTAGAGTCTGGACTGTTTGTGGCCAGTAGGGAGCCCCACACAAATGTGTGGTTCGAGTGGTGCTAAGCAGCGCCATTGTATGTAGTTGTGGCATAAATACATACATTAGAATAAATATATTTAAGCACCTTTATACAATGTCTGAGCCCATTACAAGCAGCTCAGAAGTGAGAGGAAAAACATTTGTTTCCCTTTAATCACACCAAGGCTACTTAAAATGCATCCCTTGCAGCACATCAAACATACTGCTTACTTGCACATACCTCCCCCCGC
>JAODKC010000038.1:3572236-3586022 GCA_026777985.1 Mormyrops attenuatus
ATCCCGCCCCCCCCCCCCCCCCCCCCCCCCCGCTGCCCATTAGCAGACTGGAAATCACCTGTCCGCGTCTTTCTCACTTTTCCTCTCTGTTTACCACGGTTACAAGGCCGTGCACGTGTATCCCCAGCGCTGGCTGTGATTATGAGGGCCATCAGAGAGGATGTGACATGCCTTTGTCAGAGGCCATTGGCAAGTCACACCATAACTGTGTCAGCCAGGTCCAGCAGACATTCACACTTGTCCCGTGTGATACATGCCCATAAAAGCACAATAGATATTGCCATTCCATAACAAAAGCAGGACGATTATAACAAAATTGCTCTAAATGGTTTGAACCCACATTTCTGGGAAGGGGTTAAATCTGTCGTTTCTGTAGATTCAAAAATAGGGCCAGGGGTCTATGAGAGGAACTTTGCTTTTCTTCTTTGAAAACACACTCCTTTTTCCAATCTGGCCACTAGGTGGTACAGCAGGGCGACCTCGACCCTGCGGGAAGGCGGAGATCACCTGCAGCAATGGACGCTGCGTTGCTGCTGAGCTGCAGTGCGACCTGTTTGATGACTGCGGAGACGGAGGCTCCGACGAGCGTAACTGCAAGGCCTGTGAGTCGGGCCTGGTGCCCAATCAGAACATCCCACTCAGGAGGGCCCGATCAAGACCGCCCATTCCAGCACTGCTCCTATCTTCCTGTGTTGGTGCCAAGAGATTTGCTCTTCAGAACCATTTCTAGCCGCCATGCTCCCAGCTCCGTTTTCTGACATCCCTCGCTAGATTTCACTGCCCAGTATGTGCTTTATCGTCGAAAATGTAATAGCCTTTTAAAGCATTCCAAATTGTGATTGTGTCCTTTGAAATTCCAAGCCCTTCTTCAAGCTAAGCACTAACCTGCAATCCACCCTGTACCGTTTAAGTGAAGTGTTTTATCCACAGTGCTGGGGTAGTTCCAGATGGTATCTTTGAACCCCGCCTGGGTGTGTGTTCCATTGAGTTAGATTTTAAAGCATTTCAAGATATTGCATCATCCCAAAAACACCTGATTCATTATGTTTTAAAATGTTTCTGTTTTGTAGAGTCAGTCACAGACGTTCCCGTGTGTGTGAAAGGATTCCTCTTTCAGCTCACTGATGTTATTTTGTTCAGAATTGTTGACCGTTGTAATGAGCAGAGTTGGAAGAGGAGGTATATTGACGTTGTGCTCTCACCGCTCAGCAGCTCCAGAGGAAGGCTTCTGCACGGGGAAAGTCGGTCTGTGCGGTAGTGATGCACTCTGCAATCAAACAGAAACCGATGCAGTGTGTCAGTGCAGACCAGGCTTCCGGAGGAATCTGCGGAATCGGCAGTGTGAAGGTACAGCCACACACCGGGCCGCAGCGGTCTCACTTACTGCTGAAAGACCAGACAAGCGAAAGTGCTATGGATTATGGGAAAAACTGAAGAAGAGTGACCCTTCAAGCCCGATGGAAGAGTCAAGGCCAGCTAGCTAAGTGTCAAATAGGAAGGAATTAAAAATCCTGACAATTAAACTCATTTTTTTATGCTTATTTTAACAGGATACTGAAATCACTCAGAGATGTAAATTACTGCAGTGGAGTAAATATCATGTGGAAGGGGCAGGTTATGGGTGGGTAGTAACCTATAATGAACAGATCTTAACCTATTACAGGCTGGTAGTAATCTGCTACAACAGGTAGTAACCTGTTATGGACAGATAGTAACCTATTACGGGCAGGTAGTAACCTGTTATGTATAAATAGTAACCTGTTATGGACAGCTAGTAACCTATTACAGGCAGGTAGTAATCTCTTGTACACAGACAGTAACTTACTACGGGCACTATGGGCAGGTCGTAACCCAGGCTCAAAACCTACGGGCAGATTATTCTGGAAGATAAAGACATAGACATGAAGGCTGCACATATTCCATCAATTTACTGACAATTCTTATTTAAATTTTTTTTTATGAATGTACACTTTTATGAATGTATTTATAAAGTAGTGAAACTGTGGTTTTATGTATAAATCTGGTGTCAGCATAGTCATCCTTAGCATTATGGTAACAACTATATGTTGTTGTTTTGTTGTTGCTGTTGTGAAGTAGTGAGATAACTATAATCAAAATTATTACAGGAAGCTGTTAACATGTACACAAGCACACAAGCCTTGACATTTTCCCTCCAAACCTCAGATGTGTTTGGCGAGGGGGGGGGGGGGGGTCAAGATTTCGCACTCAGCTTGGGGTCCCCAAAAGCCCATGGGCGGAGATGCTTGGTGCCAGAGCACATGATTCTCTTAAGCTAGTCAGAGGTGCAAAGGGGATGTGTTTTTACAAAAAAGCCCAGTGCCCTTTAACAGAGGCTGACAATAATGTCATCTTCTCTCCTCCGCTTTTCAGAAGTCAATGAGTGTCTTCACTTTGGAACATGCTCTCATTACTGCACAAACACGAAAGGATCTTTCAAGTGCACTTGTGACAGGAATTTTAAAGAAATTAATGGAGTCTGTATGGTGAAAGGTAAAGACAAAATTTGAATTCCTTGCCTTTGTTGTGTTTTGAATGGTGACAATACATTTTACCAGAAACTTAAAACACGTAAATGCTAAACAGGACATATTGTACATTCATTTTGTTACAGATACAGTTTAAATGCCTCACTGCCAAGCCATTTTAATTAAGTGTAACTTTATCTACTATGCTTTAGTGAGACCCAGTTTCTCAAAAGCATTCACAGTGTAAGCGTATTACATGCTTACATTACTATTGAAAATATTACTGTATTTCTATGCAAGTTACCTACATTCAGCATTCTCAGAAAATACCAAATAGTTTTATATGCTTTTTTTAAGCATCGATAAGCATATTATTGAGAGGATCAACATACAGTATAACACTAAATCACTACCAAAGTAGCGCTTCAAACACAAAACACATTACAATAAGAAAACACACATTAGTGATCCTAATGCTGTGTATCCACTTGTCATTAATTGTGCTGTCATGTTAAGAAGTTATTCTTAATAATTACAGATATGTTGTTAAGTTTATATGATCAGTTAAACTTGTTATAAGAATGTTTTATAGTAAACGTTATTAAAGTTTATTAAAATGTCATATTTTTGTAGAATTTTAATATGAATTATGTAAGTAATGTATTGTTTCTGGATGAACCTAGTTGTGCTAAATGATATATGTGGTGATCAATTGTTTTGTGTGTGTAATCTTGCAAAACTGTTGTCTTAAACCTGAAATGGAATTTAGACACCTTTCATTTTTTTTGCATATTTAATGACTCAACGGGCAGGACCAGAAGATCAAGTGCTCTACATAGCTAATGACACTGAAATCCGAGGTTTTGTGTATCCATTTAACCAGAGCCATGGACACAAACAGCTAGCACGTACAGAGGACAATGCCAGAATCATTGGAATGACGGCTCTCTTTCATGGAAACGAGTTTATCTGGGCTACCCAGTTTAATCCTGGTGGAATTTTTTACAGAGACATCCTAAACAGAAGTCAGTCTAAATCAAATAGTGGAATTATAGTAAGTATCGCGGAAGAAATGTTGGAGCATGTAGCCTAGAAATGTTGTGAACTACTGTGTTTGGAATACGATCTATCTGAATATGCAAGTGTGTGAATTAACTGCATTTTTCCCTCCATTGCAAATCAAATTAACTTCTTAATTACTGATACATAAATCTTAGTGTACCATGTGTGGCTGCAGCCTTTCACCATAGTGTTGTTCATCCTCGTTTGCACCCATATAATACTGATGAATACTTCACATCTATTCTATTGGATTCATTATTCTTCTTCCATTTACCCAGTTTAATAGCACAAATGAAAACTTGTCTGCTGCCTCATGAAATTAAAAGGCTGTTTTGCTGTCATCATTACTGGGTTCTGTTACCAAACAAGTAACTTGGCTTTATCTGTTTTGTTTTTTCTTTCCTTCATTTTAACTACATTTTAACATGTATATAAGATAAACTTTGAATATTTGTAGAAACAGCAGCAGTATGTTCTCGTTTGTTGGTTTTAAAGTAGTACTGTTCTGTTACCAGTTGTATCGTGTCAGAATGTAGTTACGTTTGCTTATGTGCAGCATGTCTCCTTTTGCTCAGATGATCATTTCATTAATTACTAAGTTACTTCTCCTGCCTTCTGTCGCGGTCTTACTTACTGTAATACTCTGGCTAAATTCCTTACTCGCAGGTGGTCAGGGTCAGAGTTAAAGTTGTTTCACTCGCAATTAGCATGCATGACACTTCAGCAGTCTCAGAGCTCGTTTGCAATACTGAGACTGTGGTGCATTTTTTCACTCTCATGTACACTTTTCATGTCGGATTTTTCTATGTTATGTCTAGAAGTGAGTGTCAAAGAATTTGTTTGAGTATTGCACTACTGATGCCTGAGTTCTACTGCAAGAATAACGGCACATTATCAGCAGGAGAGAGACGCATCTTGATACACCTGCTTGTTGGTTTTTATGTGTATAGGGTGTTTCTTTTATTTGTTTATTGCTTCATTGCTCACGCCTGTGTCTGGGTCTGTAGATTAGATGGGAGTTATTTTGGTAGATTGTACACCACTTGGTAACACTCACTGTGTCCCCAAAGCCATTCCTGTGCCACCCAGTGTCATTCATTGTATGAATGTGAGCAGTGGAACCTTTAACAGAGAGTCATCATTTGAACATGAAGGGGCACTTCAGCACAGCTGGGTTCATGTTAAGCTAGATTGTGTATGAATGTGCACATGTTGTAGGGCATGCTGGGTTAGGGAATTGAAGAAGCAAGGGGCATGCTGGGGAACTGGCTTAACTACTTCTGGTCTGATTGTCCCATACAGTGTCCAGATTTCCGGAGGCCGAGGGATATCTCTGCTGACTGGGTAACAGGGAACGTCTACTGGACAGATCACTCCAGAATGCACTGGTTCAGTTATTACACAGCCCATTGGACAAGGCTGAGGTACTCCATCAATGTGGGCCAGCTTGGGGCGTCAAAGTGTACCCGTCTAATAACGGACATCGCAGGGGAACCTTATTAAATTGGTGTCACCCCAACCCTGGGGTAATGACCACCCTTCCGCCACTTTACTTTTTGCCTGTTTTTTTTTTTTTTTTTTTTTTTTTTTTTTTTGCAGTTGAAGCTACATTCACAGGAAAGGTACTTGAAGCACATCCTAGCCTAGGAGGTTGATTTTTCCATTTCTCTGGTTGCTTAGACCTTTATACCTTTCTCTTAACCGTCAATAGAGCTGTTTCTAGGGAGTGGGGGGTGCAGTTAATCCTGCTCTCTGCTGGTAAGCTGAGAAGCCCTCCTCTGGTCAGGTTCTCTCGGAGTCTTGAATGTTTTCCCAAGCTCTGGAATGCTTTCCGACCATGCCTATAACTGTTGGTGTGGCGAACCTTCCAGGGTAGTCAGGATCTAAGGCAGAAGGAAGAAGGAGATGTCATCCATACCGGAAAGTATACGTTCCCCGTCCTGTCAACAGCATCCATTAAACTTGATTTTGCAGCCATAAGCCTGAGCAAGGCGGTGACACCATCTATACCCTCGGCCAACATGTTTTCTTTCTTATTCAAAATTGGTCTCAGCACGTTACTGGTCTCTTTCATCATCATTGCACAACCTAACCAAAAAGGGAACCTTCAACACCGAGGTTTGTCATGAGAGACTTAACAATAGGCAGTGATGGTCTACCCATTGGACGACATGGATGCCTGCCTTGTGTACCATATTCAACGTGGGCACCAGCTTAGCAATAGCATCTCATGGGCTTCAACCGGCACTGCCAGCAGGGAAACCATTCTGGTCCATGTCCTCCACAGGATGATGTACTGGACGGTGATCGGCGACCATTCTCACATCGAGGAGGCAGCCATGGATGGCTCTATGCGCCGAGTCCTTTTGGAGAAGAACCTTCGCAGGCCAACGGGTATTTATGACTTGTCATTTTTCTCACTAAGTGGAGGCATCTTCACAGGCTAACATTTAATGATCAGCTGGGTAGTACTCTCATAATTTGGTAGCACTCGTTCTGTGGGCCTCCGGCAGAGAGCAGGAGGCACTTGTGAGTTTAAAAAGTCTTTCAGCATACCCATGCTGATCATAATGGTAACCGACTAGTATAGGAGGCAGAAGGATGTGAGGTTTTTATGAAGCAAGATGGAAAGGTGGGGAAAAAAACCCAAAGTGATTTAACATCACTGACACAGCCTGTCATTAAGTCTACAGAATGTCCTCCGGGAGACAGAAGAATATGTTCACCCTGCTAGCAGCACTATTAGATTGGCGTTGTGTCTTTTAAATTGAATGAAGTGCTGCCATGTCATAGATGTGACAGAGTTTTCCATCGACAGAGACGGCTGGATGTATCAAGGAAAGTTTATGGTGAAGAAGTCATTGCTGATATTTTACATTTTATGGTTGTTTTATTTTCACTAAATATCTGCAAGAAACAGTGATGTAAATCCTCATCCTTACGTGATCCGCATTGTACGTGATTTCATTTCGTTTTGTCCTCAGTCAGTAACTATTGTGGTTGCTGATTTCATGGCCGCAGGTAGTTTGATTGCTGTATTTTAACCAGCTCCATCATAAACCCTGAGTGCCGGAGGGTAGCTGAGAAGGACTTGTTTATCATTCTGTCTGTAGGCCTGGCCGTCGATTATTTTAACCAGCGTTTGTACTGGGCTGATGCGGAGCTCTCAGCAATTGGGAGCATCTGCTTTGACGGTTCCGATTCCCGGGTGGCCATTGGCAGCAAGAACGGTAAGCTGCCAGCATGACTTCCATGCTCCTGTGTCTCCTTGGGCCGTGTTAGGACACGTTTCTGCAGGGAGTGCGAACTGCGGACCAGCAGTTTCAGACAACTGGCCAAATGGCCAGGCAGGAATGGCGGTATTGGATTTCAAGAGGAGGTTCTCTCCACAAAAATATAAATGTTTCCAAAATATAATAGCTTTGTGTTTCTAGAACATTCTCACTTCTATTTGGTGGTATGTGCTGACTATTGAAATCCAAAGCTAAGCCATGATCCACTGAAAAGTGTCCTGATTGATGCTGATATATGTGAGCATGAAATTGCTGATCACAACTTTGTGAACTTTAATGAAATTTAAAATATGGAATTATTGTCCTGGAGTTGAATTGCTGTGGGGAACAACAACCACAATTAGTTAAACTACCACATTTTTAGAGCACAACAAAATAGATTCAGTAATAGGCTTTGAATATTATTCATACTTAGCTGAATTACTATGTTATAAATTAATTGAAATTATTGTATATAATTTACACTGTATATTGTAGCTATTCTGTATATATGTCTTCCTTTAAATCAGAGCTAGATAAGATTTTAACAACTCTGAGCTATTAGTTAAGTTTTCCCCAAACGAGCTTGATGGGCCGAATGGCCTCCTCTCGTTTGTAAATTTCTTATGTGCTTATGTAAACTTTTTAAAACTTACACAACTTTATTACATCTGGAAATTCACTCTTTTCCTCTCTGTTTTTGCAGGAATCTATCAGCCTTATAAAATTGATATATTTGAAGATTATATCTATGGAACTAGCCTGAAAAACAAAATTTTCAGGGTTCACAAATTTGGCAAAGGACTCGTTGAAGACCTTGATCTAAGAGTAGAAAAAGCCTCCAGCATCATCATATTCCATCGATTCAAGCAGCAAGATGGTAAATGACCGTTCATTCATCCGTTCTTGTGACTTCTCTTCCTGTGTGAAATATGTATAGCGGAGAATCTAAGAATATGGAAAGCGAGGAGAAATAGTTCGTCCCAGAGGAAAGAGGAAACTGTACCGTCCTATTTCTGCTAGCTAAAAATGACATCATGGCAACACGAATATGCTTAGATTTGCGATGAGTATTTTATCGTAAGAAATCTTTTATATATATATAGTCTTACCGGAGACTCAGGTGGATCAAAAAAATAGATTACCTCAGGGTGTAAATTCTCATTTCATGTCTGTTCCCGGGATCTCATGAGATTTTGGAGTGATTTGTATAGTGCTCAACTGTTTCTCCATCTGTCCACCATTGATCATATATCTGTAGCCTAAAAGCCGAATCAGTACCTTTTCATATGACTTACTAATATCTCACTGTCAGTCTCTCTTTTTTTGTTTTCACAACTGTAGAAATTTTAAAGACAAAGAGGAAAAAATAGATGCCGGGCTGTCGAGAAGTAAAAATCAGAACTTGTAAAATCTATATAAAACCATATATTAGATTAGATTAGATATCTTTATTATCTTTTTTAGTGCATGTTTTTTATTTGAATGCAAAAAAATGAATGAAATTCTGTTCTTCCCAGACCAGAGCCATTAAAGGCAATGCATAAATTAGACAAATATCGACATGACAAGTTTGGCAAAACATATATAGTTGAATAAATATATTCAAGGGATCATCGGCAGTGTGTCCAGTGTTAAGGAGTCCAGTGTTAAAGTGATCAGTGTAGGAGAGGAGGTTAAAGGTATGTGGGGGGATGTGTCTGCTTGAGAGGTGGCACTGGGAGTCTACCAGCCTGTGGGAAGAAGCTCTTTAGCAGCCTGGTCGTCCTGGTTTGGATGCACCTTTACAGTATATACAGTTCAAATAAAGATTGTAAGAGTGTATCTTAATGCAATGATATATTGTATTAGAATAAATGAGCTGAGTTCTTGTCTTACATAGTGTGCACAGATTGGGGTGGTGAAGAACGTAAATAGTACAGAACCAGAAATGGCTACTTGGATTCTGTAACAGAAAAGGATAAAAAACCTGCAAATGGCCTGTGATTCTTCTGTTCTTATCCCATTTTATTCTCCTTCTGGCTGCATCGCCCAGGGTCGGGGGGGGGGGGGCTGCCGAGGGCTTTTTGGCTGGTAGGGGCTGCTGTTGTGCCCAGGAATGAACTGCCCCCAAGTCAGCTGGCTGATGTTCTTTAGCGCACCGCCTGCCACATTACGGGGAATCGCCGGCCAGGGATAACGACCCTGATACCTTTAAAGTACAAACACAGCCATCGTGCTGAAATGGATGGCTGGCATTAGCATGGCCTAGAGGTCCTGGAAATGGAGGCCACCTTCTGACGCAGGGAGCAGCTCTAGCTGCTGGCTCCGCGCTGGCCGAGGGCGCCCTCCTCGGCCTTCAGCCGTTTCCGAAGCCCGTCCTTCATACGACCCTCCGACATCTGGGGCGCTGCTGCTGCAGCTCACTAGTTAATAACTTAGGGTACAGCAGCTGTCCCCATGGTGCTGGTGGTTAGTGACTGCCCTGTTGGACCTTCATATGTGGGGTTGTTCTTGCTAATGGCCAGTCGCTGAAGTCGCAGCTGCTTTATTGGCCTGAGATCCAGTAAGCTAACAAAGCCAGGAAGCAAAATGAAGTTCACGGACTCTCCCAATCACAGATGCGGTTCAGTGTTTTTCTCTCTGCTCACCCTTTTTTCTGCTGCCTTTTTACAAGAGCATGTGTTGTTGCGATTACACCTCACCAAACCTGAGGAAGACAGGGAGGACAGGCGCGAATCCACACCTGCACCTAGGTCACGCCGACTCTTACAGGCTATAATCAAATCCGAGGTCCGAGTTGCCGCGCGGCACCGACGCTAATGGCTAAACTGCAGTGCTGAGCAACCTTCTCTGATAATTATGCTCGAATTCCAAGCACCTAATAAGCACATAGTAAAAAGTACTAAAGGCACTTAGCAAAGCAATTTGGACATAACCTGCCAGTGAGGGGGGCGAGCAGCCGTCGGGGCTGGATTCATTATCTCTGCAAAACCTTATGTAAGCCAAGACTTATATTATCATATTATCATAAAACTGTTGCCATTGGATTCGACTTTTTGCATTTCTGGTCTTATTCTGTTTTTCACTTGTAATAATTTAGCACTTGCCTGTGACCTGCTACCTCCTCCTAGTGTCACTGGGAATCGGCTCCTTGGTGCCTCTCCGTTCTCTGTCACACACACTAATTAATTAAAACTCTCCGTGTCACAGTAGATCGTTACCCTTCCTCTATGCTTTAAACATGCTCACGCATGATTGGAACTTGTGCCAGTTTCTCAGGGGTTTACAGGCTGGTCAGGAGGAAGTGATGTCGCTGATGATATTTGGCCTCGTAGTCCAGTAACGGATTCCCTACTGAGTGTGCCTCGAGATGAATCTATTTAAAATATATTCCCTTCCATATTTTATCATCTGAGATTTGTTTAAGCTACTGGGGAAAAACCACTCTGCCGGTCATTCAGAAAACATTATATTGTCTCTCTGCATGTATCGATGCCCATTTAAGTTGTTTTGCAGGGACTGACACCTCCAGTGCACTCCGCTGTGATCTAAAGCTGTGTGATTAGTGTGAGCTAAGAAAGCTCGGTGTGGCCTTCTCTCCCCCCCGGTGCCGCCAGTGATGAACCCGTGCGCGGCGATGAGCTGTGACTTCCTGTGCCTGCTCAACCCGACCGGTGCCAGCTGCTCCTGCCCGGAGGGGAAATCGCTGATTAACGGATCCTGCACCGACAGGGCTGCTTCAGGTGGGCTACCCCCCGCATCCGCAGCTATCTCCGTCACACTATGGCTCCCCCGGCCTCTGAGAGGCTTATTTTCCAGCTCCCATCCAGCACTCACACATCTTGCATTTCCGCATCCGGTGATCCCGCCTGCGTCTAGATTGATTTATCTCTTAGGGATTTATACACAAGTGCCCTAAAATAAACATGGCAGGGATCACATCAGCATTGAAGCCCATCTCAGTTAATTCATAGACTTGGTCGGTGCTCCATTGAGCAGCCTATCATTGACTAGACACAAATCATGTATTTGAAATATTCATTCCGACGTTTTCATTCCAGATTCGCTCATGGTGTTTATTCAGTTCTAGGCAGGAGTGATAATGAAACCAGGTGACTGTTGCAGCCAATGAGTAGCTTGTTATGCGCCTGAAGGTTTCTGCTTCTCCCAACACCCCCCCATACCACCCCCCAGCCCTAACACTGGCATTCTTCAGGTCCTCGTATCAGCCTTTGATAGTGTGGCATGTCTCGGCCTTGCAGGAGATCTCTGCCGGCCGGCGTGCGAGAATGGAGGGCGCTGTGTCCCCAATGAGAGGGGGGAGTCCCGCTGCTACTGCTGGCCCAACTTCTCCGGGGGACGCTGTGAAGTGAGCCACTGCAAGGACTACTGCCTGAATGGGGGAACGTGCTCCAGCTCCCCCCTGGGTGAGGATCCCCACGGCGCCGTCATCTCTGCAGGCTGCCTCGTCAGGCATGGCTGACAAGGACCACGCCGGTGTATCCGGGATAGCCATGCTCATTTAGCAAGGGGAGCCAAGGCCTCCCCCTGTCTGGCCATTAATCATTTGCAAAACTGACATTAGCATATGATTATTTTAAATAATATTATTATGTTCGTGATCACCTCTAAAATCTTTAAATATGACTTTCACTCTGTGATAAGTGAATCGTGATGTCGTGTTGAAATATTGCAAAATGCTATTTGGATTCATGCATGTGCACCTAATATTATTATTTTTATTATTATTATTCATTGTCTTTGCAATCCTGCTTTTGGGGGGGGCAAAAAGGCATTTATCCATAATAGCCCTGGATTGTGAAGAAAGTCACCTGGCTGCAGCCCAGCAAATTTAGTTGCTTTTTCATACCAAGCTTTTATGTTATGGGGCGGGGGGTAATTTTTCCTCCTCAGGTTCAGCCGGTCACTTCTGAAATGGCTGATTTTAGCAAACAAAAAGGGGCCGAGTTCCTGCACACTTATAAAGTGCACTCATATTACCATGCTCAACTAAGTAGCCAGTACAGCTTATGGGCGAAAATTCTGTAACACACATTACAACCTCATAACCCCCCCAAGGAGGAGTATATGCCGTGCTGCATCACAGTCTGCCGGATCCCCCTGAACAGCAGCCCTTTTTACCCATATTATTTCACTATAATTTAATTTTCAATGAAAGGCACATAAAATGTCATTGCATTTTTTTCCAGAATGTACTGTTTAATAACACCGGCCATTATCCCAGGATATTGATTTATACTGAAAGTATTGCAAGTAATCCCAAATAGCTTTAGGAACATTAACCACCTAACTGTTATATTACCGCTTAATATTGCCTTTAATACAAAGGTAATTATTTCGTTTTATCGCGATTCCTTCCAAGCGTAAATGTGTCGGACATACTCCTACCTGGCCGAGATGGGGTGATGAACTGGTTTTACTCCCAGACTGGGCCATGAAGCAGTAATGAAGCGAGCCCTGCATGGAGGATGAGGTGACCTGGCTGCTAGACCTCATCCAGCCCAGGAACATGCCAATCACAGTGGCTGATGGGCCTCAGAAAGCTGCCACCACTGCAGACCTCAGAGGTGCAGCTGGGAGCAGCGCAACTCGCAGGAAGCTAAACAGCGGCCGCCTCCCTGATGCTAATGTGCAGCTCAGCTAATGTAAACTCATAAATTCCTCTCTACACAACAAGTAACCCCCGTTTGTCTGGAAACGGTGGAGCCATGGATGTTTGTGATGAGTTTATTAGTAGGGGAAATAAACAGTTCTGCCTCAAGACCGGGAAAACTGGGAAAATGCAGGCATTGCAGGGAAAGACATGGACCAAGCCATCACATCAGATGACATGAAAGCCCACGTCCATCAAAAAAAATTGCTGGACGGGTAGCCTCCGATAGCCTTGGGTAGGCTTGGGAAACCTCAGGTAGCTTTAGGGAGCCTTTGGAATCCTCCGGTAGCCTTGGAGAGTCTCAGAAAACCTCAGGTAGCCTTGGGGAACCTTGCTGTCACTATAATTGATATGACCTCAGGTAGCCTTTGGGAGCCTCAGGAAACCTCAGGTAGCCTTGAGGAACCTTAGGAAACCTCAGGTAACCTTGCGGAGCCTCCGGAGACCTTGGGTAACCTTGGGAGGCCTCGGGTACCATCAGGTAGTCTTGGGTAGCCTTGGGTGACTTTAAGGAGCCTTGGGTAGCCTTGACAAGCATCAGGTAACCTCAGATAGCCACCAGTAACCTGGGGTAACCGCATATCCTGGCATAGCCTCCGGTAACCTTGTGTAATCTCTGGTAGCTTTGGGGATCCTCAGGTAACCATGGATAACCTCATGGAGCCTCAGGTAGCCTTGGGGAGCTCTGGGTAACCTTGGGTAGCCTCAGAATTTATTCAAATGAAGTTAACAGGAGTGAGACAGTAATTCTGTCTCTGATTACCAAACTATGTATGAGTTGTGCTTTTTAATTTAAATTCAGTGTTTTCCCCTCTCAGTTTGAAAGAGTCACTGTTGTATGTGCTGCTCTCAATTTAATTAAGTACTGCATCTCATAATTAAAGTGACAGTTCTGTGCACTCTGACTGTAGTGTGATGCTTAAATGTTAATGACTAAAATGCTTACATATATGGACTGTATGTTTTCCCTTTGTTTTTCACTGGCCCAGTGTATTTTGGTATAATAATGTGCATTACACCAGCAGTGGCTGTTAAAGATCATCGCAAGCATCAGTATCCTCCTCGGTTCCAGCTACATTGCTCCTATTATCCTCCTGGGATTCTGCCGGGCTGGAGGAAGCTTGTCACCCTGAACGCATTTCCAGCGGCTGGGGACACTGCTCTCATTGAAAGAGGAAGACGGCACTTAGAAAGAGGCAGGGGGTGTGGTTAGAGAAGTGGGTGGGGTGCAGTTTAGAGTCGTGCTGAACATGGGCAGAGAAATGGCGCAGTTAGGGAGGTAGGGGGTGTGGTTAGGGGGCTGCAGTGTG
>JAODKC010000038.1:3586122-3602687 GCA_026777985.1 Mormyrops attenuatus
CCCCCCCCCCCCCCCCCCCCCCCCCCCCCCCCCCCCCCCCCCCCCCCCCCCCCCCCCCCCCCCCCCCCCCCGCTGTTAGAGAGGTGAGGGAAGTGGGCTGAGACACCTCATATTTTAATGTTAGATGATGAAAATGTGTTTTGTTCTTAATGGCCTGTACTTTCCATTTTTGTAACTTGAAAACACATTAAGGATCCAAATATCAGTTTAGACAGTATATAACAGGAGTCTTCCATAAACAGGGATAACATCTTATCCTCTGTCCTCAGTGAATGGGTGCTTGGTCACGTGTCAAAATGAATAACAAATGCTTATTTTTATTATTAATAGGTTATATTGGAACCCAAGATTTTTTTCGTAGTAATAATTGTGAATCAAAAACAAGTAGCATTAAAATATATCTTGATGGAATATTTAATGAAGTGTTTGTCTTGGATGACTACAGTGTGCCCAGATGGGGTGTCATCTACATGGCAGGAAAAACCAGCTTGAGATGGTTGAAATCAGATGCTTCAGAACCCCTCTGATTCCGCTGTGAGCTCACAGTGTATGTTTGTGCTGCGGGAATTCAAAGGAGGTCTGCTTATATCAGAGCTTAGCTGCGCTCCTTATCAGACACGTGTTATTACATTATTACCCAAATGCAAATGGCTTCATAAACAGAAGCAGACAAATGGGAGGACAGCGGATACAGCTGCAGAGGGTCGAGGGCATTTAAACCTCCCTTCAGGGGGACTGGGAGGGGGCAGGATATCCGCCTGACAAACAGGGATCAGTGAATGTTGTTGGGGTCACAAGACACAGTGTAGCGTACATCCAAAAAATTTATGTCGAGGTCCCCATCAGAAGAAGCGTAATGTGCCCTGATCTTACACCCACCTATTAATGTCAAGATGCTGTATTCATTATCCTCAGACATTCACTCATCTTTAAGGAGGTGTTTCGCTGGCCTCCTTTTCTAAGATGATGTAATCTGTAGTGAACAGCTGTCACACAGAGGCACTGTAACCCCGTTAGAGCGACATGTAGGATGCGGATGTGCCATGTGGACAGTTGAATAGCACTGATAGACACATTTCGCCTCGGGCTGCTCCGCTGTTATGCTCTAAAGGGTAAAGCACCACTTCAGGATGCACTGTGTCACACGCTGACGACTTTTATATGCACACTGTGTTGTGTTAGACAGTGGAAATTATAGATGCTTTCAAACTGAAAGATAATGCTCTGTTTGCATTTTCATTTTGATCCTTCACGTGAGCGTTTATCCAGAGCTATTTATGTTCAGCAGTTTTCTTCAATAGTGCCGTTGGGTATTTATTGGAGCCCTTCAGCTTTAGCACCATGTGGAGACGTAATCACAGGACTATTGTTGAAACTGTGGCCCCTCGATCGTGAGTGCCGTTCAAAACCCAGCTTTTCTTGATTTGTTTTGCTGGCTGTTCCACCTAAAATTGGAGAGGACTGATGGCGAAGAGACAATTACATGACCAGGTTGTCTAACCAACTAAATCAATCAGTAACAATAGACCCTATTGTTTGCAGTTCAGAGATGTAGTCTGCATAATGGGAGATGCAGAGGTGGGTAATTCAGGTCCACAGGGTCAAAGTTCAGACCAAGACTTTGTTTCAACCAACCAGTTGAGTACTAAGAGTCACAGGCAACTCAACTGGTTTGAACTTTGTCACTCTGGACTTGAATTACCCAACTCTTGGGAAATGGATTAAAAATGAATTCATTTATTATGTAAACGTAGGTTATTTAGCCCAACATGTAATCTCACCACCAGACAAATGACGACTTGTTGCAGAGTGAATATGAAAGGATAAGTCATCTATTCGGCAACTTTCACGGTTTCACTTGTCGCCGCACACCCCACTCCATCCCACCTTGGCTCTGCGTTTTTACCATTGTACAGTTTTTATTTATTATTCCCTGCCTATTATTATTTTCATTTATTCTTTAATCACCCATCTTAATGTTTTGTAGCCAGGTTGACATGTATAATTGCTGGTCAAAATTAATGCGTTCGTGCAAGAATCTCTGTGCTGATCTTATATATTTTGGGGGTAGGCTTCCACGTGTGACCACTAAAAAAAGTAGAAGTAAAAAAAAAAGACATTAAAACAATCGCTAGATTCCTTAACCCTTTGAACCCTATCCATTTTTGAGCGTTTTTCTATCCCTTTGATTTTAGGCTTATTGCACTGTATGTACGTGAATTAGCCACATATGCTTTATGGTTTTGTTTTCTGGACATTCTGGGCTACTCAGGTATGTCATAATCTGATGTGTAAATGCTGACCGTCTTAATGTCATACTTTATATGAGGAAAAACGACTTTCGTCTATTGAAATTTCTCAATTTTTAGTCTCACCTAATATAAACATTTGTAGAAGCTTCAAATATAATCTTTTAAGATTATAATAATCTAAATGTTGAGATTAAAGTCTCTATGATGTGGGAATCTAGAGGGTTCATTGGGGACCTTTCTGTGACTTAGTATTGTGAAGGAATACATAGTGCCAGTCGGAAATGAATATCCTTGATCATTTTTCTGCCTATATAAGCTGATTGATAAATTGAAATTTGAGAATGAAACTTTTAATCGGCGTTTTAGCCTCAAAGAACAAACCAACGTTGTAGCGTATCATTGTTTTTACATGTGGGAGATGTTCCACATACATGATGGGTTCGTTCTCTTTCAGCTGCTTTGACGGAGCTCAACACCAATATACAAACATACATATACAGACTTTTGTGATTATTACGGAAAACAGAGAAATTGTCTTCCTAATAAATAGAATGCTGCGTTTTGCTGTTATTTCTAGTGGAACTCCAGCCGATTTTTGAGTGCTATTCTATCCCTTTATATATAGGTTTATAATAAATAACTTATAAAATAAATATCTTTTTTCCCCAGAAGGATAGCGCGTCAATCATCGCGGAAGTGAATATGGGCTTTGTTTCCTGTCTAATGTGAATAATATCAGTGATTTATGAATTATTAGGGGTGCATTTTGATGGAAAGTGTTTAAAATCTCTGTCTCATGGTGCACAGGATTACTCTGGAATACTTTAGCGCACAGCATTGCCACTTGGACAGATTGAGGAAGGTCTCTCGATTCCATCGATATGCAATTCATGTCTGTGTGTCATGCCTATCCAAACTTATGAGCCTGAGATTAATGGGTGCCAAGCTGAATGCATTTTGCGTTTGTCATGTTCTGAGGGTTAAAGAGCAAACAGGTTTGGGGGTGTGGCTTGCGGTGACATGTTATATAGCTGACAGTGTCCCCTGCAGGTAAGCCCACCTGCCGGTGTGCCCTGGGATTCACGGGACCATACTGCGAGAGGCGAGTCTGTGAAAGCTACTGTCTCAATGGGGGCACCTGCGACGTGAGCCAGGGCAACCAGCCCGTGTGCCGTTGCCTGGCTGAGTACACCGGCGACCGCTGTCTGCACCGTGAGTCCCAGAACGCACCCGTCTGCACTGCCTCACTGCAGGAGTTACCTTTATGTCTCCCCAGCAATCGCCAGAACACTGACAGCGCTGGCAAGCAGACAGACTGGTTATGTGGGTGGTTGATTTGGATTAATTGATTGATTTATTGTTGGTTGCTTGGTTGGTTGGTAACATAGCCTTACCTTACTGGTATCTACAGCAGTACAAATGCAGGACCAATGACTGAGAAAACATTTTTCATCTTAACCCTCTTTTTCCACATCAGAATTCAACGTGCTTCCTTTAAATTGTATTCATGAGTCACACCTAGAGTGACTTTGAGATGTTTTTCTTTCTTTTTTTATCGTGACACCTTTGCCTGTATTTTGCTTTGTAATGTGTGATGACTTGCGTTGTTCAGGGTTTGACGAGTAGCTTGTTCTCAGCGCGGAGCATGCATCCATAAGCATGGCACCCACTCAGCAGTGCACAGGGCCCAGATACACCTTAGATAGGATGCCACTTCACCACAGTTAACACTAACTCACAGTCACACACCAGGGGAAATTTAAAGATGCCAGATATCCTAACTGCATGCCTTTGGACTTCGGAATTCCTGCAGGAAACCCCCACTACATGGGGAAAACAGGCAAAATCCACACTCATTGAGCAGCAGTGGGACCCCAACTCCCCTTCCTAGAGATGTGAGGCAGCAGTGCAGCCCACAGCCTCATGCAGTCCAGGAGAGTAATCTTTGAGGATCCACACCATGTTTCTGCCTATTGTTAGATCTTGGTCAGCTCACTAAGCTGCTGACCTTTCTCATCAGATTAATGTCTTTCTGAAGCTTTCTCTGCTTAGTCTGCAGCAAAGAACACAACTTCTTTTTGCCTCTCTGGGATTTTTTTCCTGTAATGATACCATTTTGCCATAGTTGTTTACATTTTGCAATTGTAATTTGCCAAGACTGTAATTTCATCTTGAAACTATTAATGTCATTACATTATTAAACACCCTGGGCTATTGATGTAATGCATTAGATGTAAATGATTAAGTGCTATTATCTTTATGTAAAACAATTAACGCATCACAATACCAAACGCACCCTGCAGGGTGTGTTGGGTTGCTGACACGCTTTGCATTCTGGGACAGACATCTGCCACCACTACTGCGTGAACTCCAAGGCATGCACGCTGTCCAGCAATGGCCATGTCGAGTGTGTCTGCCCGACGCGCTATGAAGGCAACAGGTGCGAGGTTGACAAGTGTCTACGTTGCCATGGCGCCCCCTGCGTTGTTGACCATGACACTGGCGATGTGGCCTGCAAGTAAGTGATCTACGATTAAGCCGCACCGCTCCTGTTTATCTCATATGAGCAGCAGTGCGTTGGTTGTTTCTGGGCTCCCACCTAAAAAGTCTCACCACCCCTCCTCAGATGTTTCAAAAATTAAATATTAGATAAATAATAGCTAGTGAGTAGAGTCAGAAGATCATGGCTAGCTAGCTGAATAGCAGTACATTCTGCTTCAGCATCTCCTAAATAAGCAACAGGTTTATTTAATCTTTGGTGTAGTGACTGTTTGTGGCTTCAAATCTCGGGGGGGGGGCATGCAGATGGGTGGTTTGAGTGGTGATAAATAGTGCCACTGACTGTGAGAGTTCCTGAAACCTCGGGATGCAGGCTGCGGTTTGGTGTGTTATGGAGTACCTCACTGTTGTGGAGTGATGTCATTTCCTGCCTGGATAACTGCCTCTGCTTGTTTATTATGAGAGTGAGGGAGATCCCCTTTATACTCACTGTGTTTGTTCTGTTTGGTTCAGAGCCAGAAGATGTCATGCAGAAATGCAGTTTATGCCCTAATGCCCCAACTATATTTTACTAAAAAGAATGAATAATATTGAATTTCATGTGAAACATGATACAAAAGGCGAAAAATGATTCATGGATCAACACCCTTTTCTGTCAGTTTTAGAACAAAGGCATGAACAAAGAGGTCCCTTCAGGTGCTCCTGCACTGAGGTATGTAGAAGGTAACGCTCTTCCTCCCCCTGCTCCTTTGTCTCCTTCCAGCTGCACTCACGGCCGAATAGCGTCAAGCTGTCAGCTGTGTGACGGTTACTGCTACAACGGCGGTACCTGTCACCTGGACTCGGAGACCCACCTGCCGTTCTGTCAGTGAGTAAATTACTCCGCCGGATTCCCTGTGCTTGCATTTCTTCCTCCTTGGAGCACGCCCGTCACTGGTCCATTAGTGTAATTTCTGCAGGGACTTTTGAAACAGCATACAGGAGCTTTAAGGTCAGCCAGGGAGCAGGAGGGGACAGACAGTGGCAC
The DNA here is from genome assembly GCA_026777985.1 of Mormyrops attenuatus. Lineage (NCBI taxonomy): Eukaryota > Metazoa > Chordata > Actinopteri > Osteoglossiformes > Mormyridae > Mormyrops > Mormyrops attenuatus. The sequence goes on from JAODKC010000038.1 coordinate 3,591,901, forward strand.
ATGATGGAAGAATATGGGGACATGGTGTGGTGAGGGTCAGAGTGTACCAGGTACCTTCACAGGGATCAAAGGAGTAATTAAAGCCCTAAAAACAGTTTTTTTTAGGGCTATGGCAAACCAGACCACAAAAACAGGGATTTCCTGTAGGTCCCCCATAAGGGAATGCAGTAATTCTCCAATTCACACAAACAGGGAATTCCTGTAGGTCCCCCATAAGGGAATGCAGTAATGCTCTAATTCACATAAACAGGGATTTCCTGTAGGTCCCACATAAAAGAATGTGACAGTGCTCCAATGCACACAAACATGGATTTCCTGTAGATCCCAAATAAGGAAATGCAGTAATTCTCCAATTCACACAAACAGGGATTTCCTGTAGGTCACCCATGAGGGAATGCAGTAATGCTCCAAATCACATAAACAGGGATTTCCTGTTGGTCCCCCATAAGGAAATGCAGTAATTCTCCAATTCACACAAACAGGGAATTCCTGTAGGTCACCCATGAGGGAATGCAGTAATGCTCCAATTCACACAAACAGGGATTTCCTGTCAGTCACCATGAGGGAATGCAGTAATGCTCTAATTCACACAAATAGGGATTTCCTGTAGGTCCCCCATAAAAGAATGTGGTAATGCTCCAATGTATACAAACGGTGATTTCCTGTAGATCCCCCATAAGGCAGTGCGGTAGTGCTCCAATGCACATAAACAGGTATTTCCTGTAGATCCCCCCCATAAGGGAATGTGGTAATGCTCAAATGCACACAAACAGGGATTTCCTGTAGATCCCCCATAAGGGAACGCGGTAATGTTCCAATACACAGAAACAGGCATTTCCTGTGGATCCCCCATAATGGACCACGGTAATGCTCCAATGCACACAAACAGGGATTTCCTGTAGATCCCCCATAAAGGACCGCAGTAATGTTCCAATGCACACAAAAGCATTTCCTGTAGATCCCTCGTAAGGGAACATGCTGAAACTCCTTTGGTCAGACATGGGGGCATTATCCGTCAGTCACTTGGAGAGTTAAGTGTAACGTAAATGCATCTTGTTTCCAAGTGGAATGTCTCTGGGCCGTCTTCTCAGCGCACTTGAAACTTAAAAAAATAGATACTTGAATAATCTTAACCCAGTTTATCCCCCGGCACACTCAGTCTTTCCCTTTAAAATAACGAGAACTTGAATTTACGCACAAACGCAAACGCGCGTTTCTGTCTATCAGCTTCCCTCATCCCATTCAGACAAAAACTCACATGCATTAAATATTTCTTGGGAAGCTTTCATGGACTACAGCTTTATAAAATGACAGAAGATCATAGGCAGTTTGATGATGCCTTTTAATATTGTTTTTTAAGTGCTTATTGAGAATTATTATTTAGTCCTAATTATAATAGAGACTGCAGAGTAGAAATTGTGCCAGGTTTTGAGTCATGGGGCTTGCAGTTAGGAACATGCGGCACATTTCTAAAGCTGCTGGCATACTTATTGCCTGACTCATGTACGTATTAAAGCCATAAAAACAGTAATGAGAAACCTGAAAAGTCCCTTTCGCGGTTCAGGTATTTGCTAATTAGCTGCAATATGTGGATTTAATCTCTTTTGTGTGTGTTGTCTATGGCTTGCTGAAGAGGACCTTTACCGGAATTTATGCCCCCCCCAGCATTTTGTGTAAGCAGGAAAAAAATCACCAGATTTAAATGAGAAAGTAAAACTCCGGTCAGTCGATTGTGTCGCAGCTTGTTGGGCCGTGTCATGAAGCTTTAAAAGTCACTGTTATGACTTTGTGTTATATGCCCAAGGCAGCTGGTCGGTAATATGAACACGGCTCTCAGATAAGTCTTTGAAGCGTTTGACCGCCCATATGGCGTTAGCGGTGTGATATTGCATTTGCGCCCAGGGAGGTATTAAAGATTGTGGGGCCCCGTGTCCTCCACCTCCTAATGCTTTTAGATCTGTAGGGTCTTTTGCCAACTCCTACACTGCCTTGTCCTGGGGTGGGAAAATAATGATGTCGGAAAAACAATGGCAGTTGGTAGTTTGTTGTGTTTTTTGGCAAATGAAACAACACACGTACAAAATGTTTGTTTTCTCCTTACATTTCGTTTGGCCCACCTCTGACTTTCCTGCATCCTTGGCGCTGTGAGCTGCTGGATTGTGAGAATGTGTTTTTCCTTCATTTATTTCTCCGTTTTGTCATCCCACTGCAATTCCCGCAGCTGCACAGCCGGGTTCAAAAGCCAGCGCTGCGACGAGCGGGCGAACCCGTGCGATCACTACTGTCAGAACGAGGGGATTTGCACGCTAAACGCCTTTAAAAAGCCTCGCTGCAAGTAGGTCATAGATAGGACCCAGATTCCGTTCCCATGGCCATAACTGTAACCCCCCCGCCCCTGCTAATGCGCTCCCATTTCGGCGATGTCAGCTCACGTTGTTGTCGTCCGCTCCCCGGCCTCGGATCCCACCTCTGCCACCGTGCTGCTCATCTGACATTCCCACTTTGGAGCATATATGCATCCCATTCTGCTTCCGGGCCCTTCTGTGATCTCCGTCTTGTCGTCGTGGCGTCATTGAGCCCATGTGGGTGTGTCTCCGTAGTCGCATTGCTGCTTCTCTACACAGGCGTTCGTGGTGTCGCCCCATGGATACCCCACTTTCAACCAGAAAACCCTAGTTAGCAACACACATGCCCTTCTTGGAATGCCACATTCTGGTGTTTTCCTTACAGCGGCCCACAGCAAGGCCGCACCCTCTGCCCCCAATCCTGATGACGAGCCGGATCTAATCATCCTTGCTAAGGCGTATGTTTCATTAGATTCCTGATTACCTGTGCTTAATGTGGGTGATGCCTCTGAGATGCCCGCTCCATTATGTAAATGTGATTACACGTGGCTTGGAGCTGGGCCAATTTAATCGGCCGTCCTTACGTCATCACCTGGGGGTTTATCTCGGATGGCTCTCAGTAAAACAATCCAGAGGGCGTGCCCTACCCTTCCACTAACATACATTTTCATATACACACTCCTGTGCCTATAATTAGCATCATATGTCACCTACAGTGTAGTATTTCTGAATGCAGAAATAACGACTTTGGTGTTTCCTAGGCTCCATTGTTTTCAGCTTGTGCTCATGGACCTAACACTCCAGTTTCCATCCCCCAGCGTGGTGGCATGGCCGCCCCGCTGCCGGCCGTCACCCCTCTGTCTGCCGTTCTTATCGTCATCAGCGGATAGACCGGCATATCACCGCATGCCTTGGGGATTTCCAGAAAGCTGTTGTAACTCCTGCCAACTGTGCCTCCCGATTGGCTCATTTCAGGTGTTCCGCCAACTGGTCAGGCATCCAGTGCGAGAGACCCGCCCCCAAGAGCAGCCGATCCGACGACTCTAGCGGGAGTGAGTACCTGGGAGGGGGCCTGCATGAGTCCCATGGACTTTACCTAACAGCCACTGACCTTATATTTCTGCATGGGCAAGAATTCAGTCATGGCTCAGCCGTAGCTGGAGTCTGTTTTGCTTCTTTCCTTGAAATGTCGCATAAGTACGAACATGTCATGATCCTATTAGAAATTCAATCAATATTCACGGGTTTATTGTCACATGTACAATAAAGAGTCAGTTCCACTATGCAATGAAAATCTTACTCTGCAGGCCCCAGTAAACAAATTCACCACAAAACACAAATACAAATCTAAATTAAGGTGCTTGCAATAAGACAGTAAGTATGCTACCATTTAATCACAAAGCATATGTAGTAATTGTATTGTCACCTTTATTACATTGCAGGAAGTATTGCAATCATAGTTCCTCTTGTGCTCCTGGTCCTGTTAATCACCACGGTGGTGGCAGGTGTTTTCATCTGTAAAAGAATGCAGAGGTAAGGGCTATGTGCTGCACAAGTCGGACACTGCGCCTTGGTGTGTCCTGTTGCCGTGGTTACGGTAACCACGTTACGTTTACAGGGGCAAGCGAGTTCAGCGGCAGCCGATGTCTAATGGGGGCATGAACGTGGAGATCGGCAACCCATCTTACAATATGTACGAGGTCGACCACGACAACCACTCTGACGCCGGGAGCATCCTACATCCCAACTTCACACTGGACCCTCACAAGGTATGCAAAAATGCCGTCTCTATGGTGAAATCAGAGTATGACTGCTGTAGGACCAAATACTACTACTCAACAAAAACACAGAACTCGGCATGCAAAGAAAACAGAGACAAAATAGAAAATGTAGCAGTAATGCATAGCATGTTCCATGTATATAAGTTAAATATAAATAATTATTGAATAATAATGACATAATATTATCATATAATTTATATGGACTACCTTGTTCAAGATGGAATCTAAACATTTTTAATATTTTAAGCATAAAATAAAGAAATAGCTGGGATTGTACTCATGCTTTGTAGATGCACAAGTAGCATAGATGCCAAGATGTGGCTCATAAGAGGACAGACAGGGACAATACTTGTATGCGTCGGAAGTCACTAGCACCATGGGCACCACAAAGTCTTAATCAGAACATCAAAACTTACGTGAAATCGAACTACACTAAGCTTTCTTGCCTGTTTCAGATGGAAAATCAATGATTGTCCTTATCTCACTTTGTACTTTTCTGCCGCTTTCCCTAAAGCTTCTCTTGTTCTCTGCATATAAAAAGTTTACAAAAAAAGGAATGTGTTAAGGCTTTGGCTGCCTGCTGAATTATCAGCCTGCCACCATCTTCCTTTCCACTCCTGGTTCTCTGCTGACACAACTTCATTACCCGCTTATGTCCCCCTGCACCCAGCTGGACAGGAGTGCCTTACCTGGGACCTCTGTGACGCTCTGGGGCACTCGCTCAGCCTGACACCAATTTCCATAACTGATCGAAAAATGAGTCGAGAGTCAGACGGTGCCCCTCTCACAATGTTTCAAGCAGCAGTGGGTGTAGCCACACTTAACTGTCATAGAAATGATTTAACTGCCATAGATTTAGACTGTCTTTACTTGCTTTAATGCAGGAGGTTCCTATAGATAGGGTCAGTGTCTGAATCCATAGAAGATCCCTGTAAAATGGGAGACCATTTGAGACCATGTCGGCTTTATTTAATGTGTGCCGGACTAAATTATGCATTTGATGATTGGCCGGATAATAAGTGATTCCTGTCAGACATGACGGTCACCGTTGAGGACGGTTGGGGTCGTTTGTGGGTGTTTATAGAAGATGGGTGGTTTTCAGGTAGGTGCGCTTTGTGTTGTAGGGCTGGTGTGTAAAATCCAGCGATTCCCGCAGCCTTCCCGTTCACACTGTCCCAAAGGAGCTCATTCCCGGACAGGTGATCTTCTTGCCCCTCCCCCCTCCTGCTCAAACAGCCTGTTTCCGTATCCCACTCATGTCAGTAATGCCGCAAGTTAGACACCCGGTTATGATGTGAACAAACCCAGGTGAACCGCTTACAGTTTTAGTCATTTGTTGGTTTTAAGGCCATTCCGGCTGACATCTGGAGCTGGATCTTTGCTAACAATTGCAGCGGTGTTCTGGTAAATGAAGATGATGAAAGTGGGTCATACCAAGCTGCTGTTTGAGGTCTTCTATCCTGCACATGCAGTGCTGTCCTTGCATGAACAGTTTCAGACTTTGTGGCTGTGATTTTATCCAGATACCTTTTTTTCTTTACATTTGTTTGCATGGCTCATTTTCCTTATACTTAACTGAAACACCCTTTACTTTATTGTTGCTAATCAAGCCTCTTTACATTCAAGGATAAATAAGACTATGAATAGTTTTTAAACATCAGCTTACATAAAAATGCATGTTGTATGGATGATGTACTTTGTCCTGAAGCTGGTTGTGGAGTCTCACGCATGCTGAATGTTTTGGGATTATGAACTGCTGCGGATGCTCACCTCTAACTCCAACGTTGTACTTTTGCAGTCCATAAACTACTCGAACCCCATATACGCTAAGATATACCTTGATGGACAAAATTGCCGGAAACCGGTTATCAGCATCGACGAGCGGCGAGAGCTTCTCCCAAAGAGACTGGAGGGGACGATTCGGGAGACGGCTGCGTAGACTGCTTTTACACTCCTCTTTTGTACGCCCTGTATAAATGTATAAAACAAAGGCGGAAACGGAAGATTTTCTAAGTCCTACAAGGATGATCCCTTTTTCCTTTTGTTTTGCCAACAGCGTTGCCGCTTGTTTTTGTTAGCGTGCTAACACTTATGGACTTCTCCATTTTTGTGTGTTTTTTTCCCAAAAAGAATATAAATACTGCACTATATATATCATAAAAACCTGCTGCTGATTTACCTTATATACAACAGATCAGTTAAACCGTTGTTATTTAGAAAGGTGTAAAATTATTTTATAATTTCTTTTTGCGTCTCTTTTTCATCAAGATGGATATACAATATATTTTTTTTTTCCTTTTTATAGCCAAGGTTAAATTCGTCTGGTTCACTTGTTAAAGGCAAACGTCGTATGTGTAACCCGTGTGTATTAACGATAAAGGTCACTCTCTTTTTCATCTGTGTGCGAGCTTATGTGGACGTTTTGGATCACCAGCAGAGATAAAACGTATCTTAATATCTGACAGTAATGAAAGAATTCATTACAGTTTAATCCTGTTAACACAATTCTTTGTTTTACAGATTTACTTTCCAAGTATACTATATACATTCAACCTTTAGTATGGCTATCTAATTCTCATTCATTCTCCTTCATTCTCCTTCTTGTGAACCTGTTAATTACATATTTGTTTGTTAGTATTTTTTTAAGAACAGCAATTAATTTGAAAGTGCATTTTTTTAATGTTACTTTTTATTTGCAGACTGCACCTAGCTTCTTGCACAACATGACATATGCTCTGTTAAAATCATGGGCAAAACAAGATTCACACATCTTCTGCAGAAACTGCACATCGACGGATCAAACTCCATTCCCCTATCAGCTGTCTCTACCTTCACAAATGCATATAGATTTAACAGGTTTTATAATTTTATATTTGATTAAATGTCAACTTTGGCTGCTTGTATTTTGAAAAAAAAAAACTGTAATAAATGTAAGTAATTTTATACAAAATGTACACCAATATTAAATAAAAAGGTTTTATTGCTGTTGACACTATATATTACAATTGTTAAATTATGTTGTACTGTAAACAACATGTCACTTGAATTTTGAGCTCTTGGTCAGACTAAAGGAGTGTGAATGTTTATCAAATACAAAAATGGAGCATAAAATGGGGCATGGTCAGAGAAAGCACTCTGAGGTCCCGGAAGGACTGAAAGAGCACTGGGAGGTCCCGGAAGGGCTGAGAGAGCACTATCAGGTCCCGGAAGGGCTGATCGAGCACTGGGAGGTCCCGGAAGGGCTGAGCGAGCCCTGGTAGGTCCCGGAAGGGCTGAGCGAGCACTGGGAGGTCCCGGAAGGGCTGAGCGAGCCCTCAGAGGTCGCGGACGGACTGAGCGAGCCCTGGGAAGATGCCACATTCTAAAAAATATTTAGGTGGGGTAAATAAAACATCGCCACTAACTCAGCTGTGCAGCACACCAGCCCTATGTACGTGAAATATGAATTTGGCATCAAGTTCTTCAAAGAACTTTACAAAAATATAATTTATTATAGATTAATCCACTATATCTTCTACGGGAAATTAAGGGTGTTAAAAGTCATTTGTCTGCATTTCAAATTCAGCGTTTCAATCCTTGCCTTTATCTGGGTCATAGGGTTACCTGTTTTTAAAAGTGCTTTCAAATCTGCCTATATATGTTAAACGTGTTCTAAAATAACCTTTTAATAGTCCTTCTGTTGACCAATCAGCACCTTTTACAGCTGGTCGACACATCTTGTAAAAACTCGCTGGTGTGCTAATGTGCCGGGGTCCTGGGAGGGAGGTGACAAACACATTGTCATTTGAGTGACAACCTGGTGCTGTTGGTGAGGCTCAGGAGGATTTCTCTGAGCTGTGATTCCCACCTGGCACCCCCACAATGACTGACACCTGTAAAGATTCACACACTCCGAATGTGCTTTTACTTCATCTCCCCCCAAAGTGAATAATTTTCATGCTGTGAGTTACTGAGACAGGAAGAGGTGACGGAAATTTAAAAAAAAAAAATGGTTTCCTAATAAGGAAATCATACTGTTCACTCAGCTCCAACATGAGTACCTAGAAATAGAAAATATAAATGGTTTTGGCCAGAAAAAAAATATTGAAATTATTACTTTGCAGTAAATGTTCTCTAACACTTGCATTCATGCTGCCATTTGCTTCCATTATGGGCCATCTCGAATTCTGCTGAGGGGAGCGTGGAGGTCCATGATTGTAGGGGCATGGACAAACAAGTTTTTTTAGATGGCAACAGGAGACGCCTTATAAACAGGGGACAAACACTCCCAGAGGTACCGAAACCAGTGCCATAAAAGGAAAATGGAGCAAAAAGCAAGAAGATCGAGCACCATTAAGCATTTCAGGCATGTCGAAAGTCAGACTTACTCTCTCAATTTCCTCCGAAGTGTATTGGAAATCATCTTCTGTATAAGGCTTTATTTTTTTAAACCACATCCTGCTTATTCCAGTTAAGGTCCTGTCAACCTATCATGGATTCAGTAACGGTGTCCTCTATATGGGACGACAAGACATGGGTCTGCCCCCACTTGACCCACACATTAAATTACTTTTTCTTAAGGATGAAATATGGATAGTTTTGAAGCAGAGAAAAGCATTCTGTAAGCTGAATTCTGAAGCATTCTTGCATGTTTGTGTAGCTTACATTCAATGACTAAGGAATGCTGGGTGATGATAGGCGTCCCACTCTTAAATTCCTTACACGTGCTACATTGACTTAAAAAATACAGTCTGAGAACAGTATATCTGTAAATGATGGACACAATGTTTGACCTTGGTATGGAGAAGAGTGGGATGTATGCCTCCCTGAAGCCCACCTTGTATTCTGTTCCAAATATTGGAACTGTAAGTCATAGTATATGGATCTTTATTTGCTGTCAAATTCAGAACTTTCTTCTGTGACAGAGAATATGTAAAACGTCAAAAAGAAGCTTTGCTGTGATATATAATGAAACGTGTTTCTTTATATGATCTTACAGCTTGATGGGGTAATAAAGCACTTAAATAGGTAGCTAGGTGACACAGAATGTGCTATCACAATGCAAGCAATGCAATGGGCACTTGAGCCTTGTTTAATGGATTCTGCAGGCATGAATCTTGCTCCTGGTTGCTTTGGCTTACATTTCCGATAAATCATTGTCAGCCAAATAGGCTGGGAAAATATTGAGTGGTAATAGAGGTCAAAATGACTTGTTTCATCTTGTTGTCTTTGTAATGCTCAGAATGAATCTACTCCACTGTGATTTTTTTGTTTAAGGACAGAAATTGCCATGTTTTTTGTTGTTAATATACATATCACATAGTCATGTTCATGATTTTGGCAAGTGTATGGATCTGAGCAACTTTGACAAGGGCAAAATTAATGGCTAAATGACTGGGTTAGAGCATCTCCAAAACGACTATGATAGGAAGGTGTCAGAGCACACAGTGCATCGCAGCTTGCTGTGTATGGGGCTGCATAGCCGCAGATCACCCAGAGTGCCCATGCTGACCCCTGTCCAAAAAGGGCATGTCAACTTCAGAACTGGACCATAGAGCAATGGAACAAGGTGGCCTGATCTGATGAGTTGTGTTTTCTATTACATCATATGGATGGCCGGATGCATGTGAGTTGTTAGACTGGGTAAAAAATGGCACCAGGATGCACTATGGGAAGACAGCAAGCCTGCCGACGCAGTGTGATGCTCTGGGCAATGTTCTGCTGGGAAACCATGGGTCCTAAACCTAAACATTGTTGCAGAGTAAGTAACCCCTTCATGGCAACGGTATTCCCCAGTGGAAGAGGTCTCTTTCAGCATGATAATGCACCTATATTTTTAAATGAATCTGCATTTTTAAATCGTGACATAGTCATGGTTCTGCTATCAGGTTGCTTCCAGGTTGAAAAGTTCCCTGGCAGCAATACAAAAGAATAAGTTGAGGCAGGAGACACTGGGAACGACTAGAAACCAAACAGGTAAAGGGTGGAAGCAACTTTCTAATGCCAGAGATGACCGTTAACTTATGTGACAGTTCCTCCTGAATCATAGGATGACATCAAGTGACCTTCAAAAGTAATGGGATATAGGTGTGAAGTGCACTGCTAGGGGAGTTCGTTTCGGGCTCCTAGAAGCAGGAGAAGCAAGAAAGTAGCCCTTCAGTTTGGAACCAGGCTGCAGTTTGGAAACAAAAAATATATATTATTCATAGCTGCGCACCCATAAATTGAGAAATAAGTGAAACAAGAAACTGTGCAGTGGTCTCTTAATTTTTTCCGCGGTGCGCTATATATTATTTTATTTTCAAGGATAATAACCATTCTGGCACCATAAAACCATTATTATAAGTTATGGTGATTTACGGTCATTAATGATCATGCTTTGAGGAAATAGACAAAATTCATAGCATTTTAAAAATGATATCAACAAGACAATACTTATAAAGGGTTTATGAATGGTTTATAAAAGTTGCAACATGTGTAAATCATTAATTAATAGACAATTATAAATGTTATATTTTTTTCTCATTAATGAGTGAGTACCATGTGTAAGTGGCAAAAGGAGGCTTATTGTAAAGCATTACCAAAAAAATACTATAAAGGACAGCTCAGGCGTTTCCTATCTAAATGAGGAATGTGGGGAAAATGTCGTACTGCCTGAGCCGTGCCAATGATAAAGTTGAGA
>JAODKC010000038.1:3602787-3620973 GCA_026777985.1 Mormyrops attenuatus
GGAGAAGCTCTGCCGGAGGGGGTAGTTGAAACTCCTCCTGATAGGGGATTCCGCCAGGCATTCCCAGCAAACCCTCCACATGTTATACAGTCGTATCCCCGGGGTTTACGCACTCTCTGACCTCAGCGGGAAAGGGGGGTGCACATGTTACACAGCCGTATCCCCCAGGTTTATGCACTCTCTGACCTCAGCAGGAAAGGGTGCGGGGGGGTGTGTGCACATGTTACACATTCGTATCCCCAGGGTTTACGGACTCTCTGACCTCAGCAGGAAAGGGTGGGGGGGGGTGTGCACATGTTACACAGCCATATCCCTGGGGGTTTATGCGCTCTCTGACCTCAGCGGAAAAACCCACATCCAAAGTATTATGCTTCACTCATGATGACTACACAGGTTCCTTCTATCTGCTGGAAGTCTGACCACCTTGCCTGGGCGCTCCATCTTAGTGCACACCATGAGTCATAACTCACTCCTAACAACCAAGCAGGTACAAACCCTTCTAAACCCCCCCCAGCTGAACTGCATAACTCCCCTTCTCCTCCATGGCAACTGCCAGACAAGTGGCCCAATAGAGCCAGAGGGTCATTGCTTTTCCTCTCCATTATCCACCTGTATGGGACATCAATAGGGCCCCTCAAATTGGATTTCTAATGACATTCATTTTCAATCAGCCGCACACTTTCAAAAAGGTGCCTGATAAATCCCTCGTGTGCCAAACAATTAGCGTAGCGTGTCCGAAGAGGAGCCCCAATATCCAGCTTCCCAGCATTTAAAATGTCACCTATTTGCCAGTCAGATGGGGTTTTGTCCTTAATCTTTGTCTCACTGTACAGGCCGCTCCTCCATCTGAAATCTAATGCTGCCCACATGAATGTCTGTGCTCAGCCTCAAGCTCTTCCTGCTTGCTTCCGTTGCATTATATTAGAATGACATAGAGATAATCTGCAAGCTGACTGCTGGAGAGAAAAGGATTTCTGGGTGAATTTAATAGGATTATCAAATTGGTAAGCAGTCATGAAACAAAGTTGATGCAAAATGTCTTAATCGCCAGGTTAGGAAAAGAGTCAGCTATGACTGGCAGGGAGATTGCAGATGATAATCGTCTCGGCAATAATGGCGGGCAGCTGCCAGCTGTCAGAAAGCGATGAATAAAAAAGAAAGCCCAGGCTTTTCAGGGCACCATAGTCATTAGGTTATGATCAGCAAAGTTTGCGATTTAGGGATTCTGTAAACAATGGTTCTCATGCCTGCTGGAAAGCACCCTAGCTAGGAGATACAACAAACCATATTAGTCAGACATGGACTATAGAGAAGCACCAACAGTGGAATGATACAGAAATATACTGAGGTTCTGCAGTCTTTGTCATAATTTGATGCCCTCCAGTTAACAACCATAATCCAGAATGTCCCATCTTCTGACTGGGCCTGCAGGCTTTCTGAAGGTATGTTCATTGTTTGGATGGTTGAGTCCATCCACCATGTTACTAGCTGCTCTCTTAGTCATTTACCTTCAACCTTTCCAAGCATCACAGTTTTTTGTAAAGCCCTGTGTCTTTATCATAATATGCCCAATGTAAGACCCACTGGTCCTTTGTGTTTCGAATGAAAGTTTAGGTTTGATTTAATCCTCCCCCTCCTCCGCCACATGCTGTCCAAGACAAAGTGAAATTAGGCAATGGTTTGCTAAGTTGACACCCCCATGCGGCCGCCTATGTCTATAGGATCAAGTCAAAAACTTTTATTTTTACATAAGGGTTACTGCTTTATGTTTTGTATACATTTTACTTTAGTCAAACAAATTTCTGGCCTTTAAACTGCGAATAGTGTGTGATTGAGTATGTGCTCTGTGCTGGAAAAACATCTGAAAGATGGATGGATGAATGGATGGAAGAAAGGAAGGAATATATTTTCATTTAGTCCCAATCACGATGCATTTTTTGGCCAGCATACTGTTATTTTTAATTAGTGTTATGGTAAATGATATTACACAACAAAATAGAAATCTGAATGAATAACATAAGTATATAAAATACTGTATTTACACATAATTGGGTTTAGGTATATTTTAACCTAAATCCACATTAAGGCTCCATCTTTAGGGAAATAAAGAGGATTAATTAAGCAGCCTGGACAACAATGCCAGGCAGGCGGAAGCAGCTCTGCCCTTCACAACATACGACAGCCAATTAGCTGCAGGAAATGAGACTGCAGGGCTTCACACCCCTGCTCCCATGGCCAATCAGGTAACCTTGGGGAGCACTAGTGGTCGGCAGAAGATAGTGGCCCTTATTTACAATGTAAGACTGTACATCACTGGAAAGTATAATGGACCAGTGAAGTATCACGTCTTCACTGCTGTACAGTATCTGCCCTGGAGGGCACTAACAGGCAGCTCTGCCTTCATGACCATGGGAGTGCAGTGAGCTTGTAGAGTTTAGCCCATCTACTGCACGGCATGACTGGGTTTTTCTCTCTGGTACACATTTTATGTTAGTCTTGTGCTGAGGCTCATGATTAACTAATTAATGATCTGCCCACTTGTTTATGGGAAACAAATTGAAATCACTCACGTTTATGGGAAACAAATTGAAATCGCTCACGTATGATTCCCGATTAATAAATGAACTAATCGCTTTGTTACAAATGACAACGTTTCCATTTTCAGCTCTTTATGTGATTGCAGGGAATGTGGAGCACCAATCACCGTCTCACGGCAAAAGACAGACGACATTGATTTGACAGAGGAAGATAAATGACAAAATCAGATTTGTAAATGATTGAGCTATCAGTCTCATTGATTATTATTTACTATAGGTAGCAAAATATACTTTTCTTATAGGGTTAGCACTGTCAGGCATTGAATAACCTAATTATGTTTGGAATGTAATTAATGCAGTTAATTTCTTGACACTGTGACTCAATAAGTTGACAAATGAAGTCTAAGCCATTCAATGACCCAGCAGTAAAATAGAAACCTATTCATTATCACATTTAATACACAAATACAGAAATCTAAAGATATAAACGCCAAATATGCTGTTCAGGTTCGTGGTTGCTAGGCAGTCAGTGAATTAATTCCAAAGATCCGACTCAATAGATTCACAACAACAAAAAATCGAATACACTGCCCATATCCAAAAATGTGCCTTTTACATTTGAATTTAGTGGTGTTTAACAAACAAAAAAAAAACACACACATTTTAATTCCATTTTAGTCACTGTGTTTTCATGTTCCAAAAGGAGCTATAGAAATTTGGTATATGACTTTGGTTTGCTGTTAACAGAGAACATCATAATATGTTTCTATGGGTGATGGCTAGACAGCCAAAGCAAACAGGATCATGTGCGACCAAAGTGCCGATGAGCACAGAAGCCTCAAACTCGCAGCTGATTTCCTATGGCGAGTGGTGATGTCTAACAATGTGTCAGAAATCATCTGTCTGTGAAGCATCTCGATGTCGGCACATGCCAGGCTTGAGACAGAGCAGTAACAAGCCATCGGCATGATTTTCTGGATCACACCATGATGGGCGCGTTATTGAATAATTGAGCCAGTACTGTTTCCGGAAACCACCTCAATAAATGCAGCCTTTACGGAAAAGAAAACAATATTCTGGATTTATTTTAAGCCACGGCAAAAGCAGATCTGTACAACCCTTCCTGGGCAAACGGAGAATATTGCATGATTTTACCCGCTGGGCCCCAGTCACCATCCGCAAGCTGCTTAGAGTCAGAGGTGCACAGTGCTGGTGCTCAAAGATACCTGTGATATCTCCCATGTCACAACACTTTTCAAGATGATCTGTAGACCTAAGGTGTCATGGCTCTCTGTTAGGTTCCTTCGACATGCCTGTATACAGCAGCACTAACAGAAATGGGTTTCTTCCCCTGTTTTATGGTTACGGTCGTAAAATAGTAGGTAGGTACTATATTTGAAACTTTTAGATCCAGTCTGATAATTGCTAGCGTAATTACACCCCCCCTCCGGCCTGCCTGGCCAATGTAAAAAATGAACAGGATTTGTTCGCTGCTGAACTGAATTTATATTTTGGTCCTGCTCTGCTCTTAATTTGGTAAATACACTGTTCTGAATGTCGGTAGTATCACCGATGTGGCCTGGGCGGGTTCGGCTCTGCCTACACAGTCTTTTTTGTTAAGGTTCATCTGGAACAAAGTGCTTACAGCTTCTGACCCCTTTGAACTAAGCTTTGGCAGTGGAATGCAGCTTCGTCCTCTAGGTCACAACTCCGAGTGTCCACTGGTAAACAGTTTAATTGTGAAACAGAATATTTCTTTTAACAACTGGAATATAAATGCTCATATTTACACAGTGTTTAACTATTAATTATCCATCCATCTACTAGACACTTATCCTAGTCAGTGCGGCTTGGAGCTTATTCCAGGCAGAACAGGGCAGGGGACACCCAGGGTGGGGTGCCAGTCCATCACTGGGCTCAGGGCACGGGACACTGTGGAGAGAATGCCAGTCGATCACAGGGTATAGTGTGGGGGACACCCTGGACGGGATGCCAGTCCATTGCAGGGCACATGCTACAGGTAATAATGGAATTCCATTTAGTCAGACTGCATGTCTTTGGGTGGTAGGAGGAAACCCACATTACATGGGGAGCACATGCAAACTCCAGACACACATACAGCAGATGTGGGATTCAAACCGCCAACCCTGGAGGTGTGCGCCAAAGTGCAACTCTGCTATTAGTTACGTCAATGAAGTTCCAAAATGAAATTACATTTTTTCTGCTTGCCAGTTTGAACATCATATAAAGGATTTTTAATTGTACTCTAAAGTCTTTTATTCTCTAATGAGGTGATATTTTTAATCTTCCAATTAACAGACTTTTAAAATTAGACTGAGATCAACTTAAATTTAGGATTCTGTGTTCAGTAGCAATTGATGTTTGAGAGTGTGTACACTCTCAAATTCCCCAAGCAGATGTAAATCATGGCTTTGTTATAATTGCAGGCCCCTAACTGTTCCCCTACCCCCCCACACACACACACAGAAGAGCAGAGGACAGTTACTTCATTACTTTCTCAACTTCATATGATTCATGTGAATCATGATACCGGAGCATCAGTCAAGACATTCGTAGCTAAAATCTGAACTTGGCAGATGGGAAGGTCAGTACTGCAAAACTTCACGTGAGTATTTGAAAAGTAAATGTTGTGTGTTGGGTTGTATGCTGTGCTTACGGGACCTCTATCTGTGTTCTGGCACATCAAACGCAACATCTGATATGATTAAACTTAATAGAAATTAGAATTAAACTTTGTAATAAATACAAATGTAACTAAATATATGCATATTTATAAAACAGTTTGTGTTGTATGATTTTTGACATGACATAGATCTGCCTCAGTATATTTCGCTTTTCTGCCTTTTGATTTCAAAGGGAAAAACTGCCCCGTGCGCACACACAGAAAAATTCACTTTTTGGCACCTTTTCTTGCCAGATTTGTGAAAACAGGACACATGACTGTTCATAATTTTGAAGAGATTAATAGGAGATGTAAAGTCTCTGCTGAAGCAGCTCTGGCAGCCGCACAGAGTTTTATAAGACTTGGATCTACAGGACAATCAAAATCAGCTCCCACACGTTTTAGCTCACCAAGAAATGTGATCATTAAAAAAGCAGTCTAATCTTTCTTTTTCTGCTTCTAAGCTGACTTCTGGAAAAATCAAAAGCTCTTGCTGACTGGGTGGCAGAAGTCCTAAAGAAATTTCAAAATTTGTACAAAGCAGTACTTGCAGTAAAGTTGTAAACATTGATCAAACAGAGACTGGGAGACTTGGGGCAGAAGAGTCATTTCAGAGTCACATTGCCTCCCCATGGCTCAGCACAGGGAGGACAACAAATGTGATTTCCGTACTGCTCTCAGGCTAAACAGAAAAGAGGGCATTTATCAGCAAGCAGTGCAGGCAATGAACACTTTGTAAACCCAGCCCTGGGACTTTCGAACATTCAACCAATGACTTCGAGGAAATTGAGATAGATTCATCACACAGAATAGAGAATGAAACAAGACTGTCATGCTTGAGATAATTATATGTCGCGCATTACAAGCCAAAATTTTTTGATTACTATCATTAAGCTATCTGAATGTATCTGGATTATATGGGTTTAATTTTATTTAGAGTAATCTAATTTTCCTAGTTAATTTTGTTTTGTGTAGAATGACTGTACACTCACTGTGATTGTTTAGGTTTTTTTTGCACCCCTGTGGTGGCTGGCAGTGGAAAGAAAGTCATGAACATACAGCTCTGGAAAAAATTAAGAGGCTATATATATTTTTTTAAATGTGCATTTAAAAATCCTGCTTAATCTGGTTTTTGCTGGCAGAAGGCTATACTGAGTGGCAACGCTCAAAGTTTCTATGACAGCAGTACACAAGAACAAGTTGAAGCAGGAGACACTGGGGGCGACCAGAAACCAGCCATGTAGAGGGCAGAAGCAGCTTTCTAATGCCAGAGATGATCGCCAGCTTATCCAGCAGTGCCTCATAAATCAGAGGATGAAGGTATGAAGTGCACTGCTAGGACAGTTCATATCAGGCTTGTAGAAGCAGGATGGAAGTACCATAAAGCAAGGAAGAAGCCCTTCAGAGAGACAGGGAAGACCTAGGCTAGAGTTTGCACACAAAAAGTATATTTTACATAGACACACACCCATAAATTGAGAAATGAGTGATCTCATTTCACTTATATAAGTGGTAACCATGTAACCATGTCTTTTATCGAATTTGAAAAAAATAAGTCAGAGGCAGGTCTCTTTGTGTCCCACCCCCCCAAAACCCCTTAAGATGTTTCACAAACAAAACAAATGAATAACCAGAGTCAGAAGATTCTAGCTAGATAGCACTTCAGCTCCATCTAAACAAGCAACATGTTCATTTATATGTTGTGTTGTGACTGTCTGTGGCCAACAGGGGGCCCAAACCTCATATGCATGGTCTGAGTGGTGGTAAACAGCACCACTGGTTGCAATAAGCTGATCTTAATGTGGTTGTGTGTCAATCACTGATCCCAACATTGACTACGTTCTGGAGGCTCTTGAGACGAATCACAAATGGCCGCTGCCTCTTGTGCCATAGTGGCGGGTGATGGCATGCAGCCTGTAAGGAAAATAAACCACTGATTACAGCTTCTGGAAAGTACCAGTCAGCCTAACTGCTGAAATCCCCAATCAAATCCTGACAAATGCCTGATTTTCTCCTAAAGGAGCACATGTTGATATGGCACTGGACTCCTATAGGTTCAAGGACCTTCTGGACCTTCTGTAACAGGAATGGGCCGTTTTAACAGTGCTGTACCTGAATAGAAATTCGTACCTAGAGTCCAATATCTTTTCATTTAACAGTAAAAACTGTGCAAGCAAGTTTCATGGGAAAAGACATGCATTGTGAGTACATTCACCTTTACAATGGTCCAGTCATGATTTGAATAGGAGTGCTCTTCATTAGGCAGAGGATAACGATGCTGCTCTTTGGGGTGAAAGTTTGCCGACTTCATCCTTAGTCAGAGATAACAGGGGGAGCAAAGGGGTGAGAGATGATGTGCCATCAAAACTGCATTAATGGGAGTTTTGTTAATGACTTAATTACCGGCCCACTCGGCATGAGTGTGGAAATTTGCAACAAAACAGTTCACTGAGGATGCACCTTGTGCAAGATATTACCCTTCTGGGAGTAGGTTAACAATGTTAGGCAGCGGGGGGGTCAGGGGGTCAATGTCTTTCCCAAGACATCAGCTGGAGTTGTCCAATTAGTCAAAGTGGATTGTCATAGACAAGGAAACTAAACATTACTACTGTATGCTGTTCTGTGAATTCCTTTGGACAAAATATTTTGCCAATAATGTAGCGCTAGGCAGACCCAGGCATCGCAGCAGCAGGAACAACATGAGGCAGCTTAGTTTAGACAGAAGCGCTCTTTTATTTCAAACTCTTAACAGGACTGAACACACCATCAAATGGCAACTCGTCCATACCCCCGACCCACTCTGCCCACCGTGCTGGCCCTTCTGAATGCCCTAAGCACACACGGTGGGCGCACGCACACCACTCTTTGCAACAGTTACCATTAATGCTATACATGACATTTCTATACAACACAATAACAACACAATTGACTCTAATTACCTACACTATTTACATTGTTTTCATGGGTGGCACCAGTCCGGCATGCTCTGCAGTCCCATGAGTAGCCCAGTGCTACAATACTGTGATGCACATATACAGTATTCCACTATTGAGAGGATAATCTAACTGACTATTGCTTATATAAAAACATTAATCGATGGCTGATTAACAATAGTGGTTTATGTGTTTTCTCTTCCCATCAAGCATGGCAGGCAGATGTCCAGCACCCCTTCCAATATTGCTTAAAAGCTCATTGCTAAACAGCGGGCTTGCTAGTTTTTGCTTTGTTGATATAACTTGAATTGGTCAATTGTATTCGATTTTGTGCAGCTGCACTTTTGCAGTATTGCATTAGGCTTAATGTTTCCGTCCAGGAAGCGAAACCTCTAAATATGAGTATGTGAAAACAGAACATAGCATTGTTATGGAAAAGCCACATAAAATCACATTTTCAGACTTCCACATCCAAGGCAAAGTGCTTGGAGACGGCTCTTTTAACAGTTTAATGGAAGAAACACATATATTTAACTGACAGAATAATGACTGTGGATAATAGCTTAAATCATGGCTAGACAGTGAATGTAAATATGCATGTGTGACCGTGTGACTTGGATAAATACATATTTCCTCCTCTCCCTGCCGCCTGGCTTGCATCAATAATTTATCCACCTTCAGGATGTTACTTGGCAGCCTGGTAGACATTCAGAATTCTCGCACATTATGGAAGTCCTCTCGCTGAAAAGGGTCTGCGGGATGCAGATACATGGAATTTGCCTGAGTCTTCAGCTAATAAGGCTAAGTGGTTTACTGGTTAATATAGTCTTAAACCTAATAGTCAACAGGATAGAGATAGATTAGTATGCAGAGTTTGAAATGTGGAGATCCTTCTTTCATTTCCCTTTTTCCCAAAATGGGGCTAATTTCCTAATCCATAACACGAAAAGACCTTTAATGAATATTTTTAAAAGAACTTAATTATACCTGACTGTCCTAAGTAAGTGAAAGTCAAAATATTCTTACATAAGATAAAATAAAAGCTTCAGTCATTGTCGCATTCATTAATAATTTTAATCTAGTCATGCAACTCTGTGAAAGGAATATTTGATTTTATTACAAAACAGACTCTGATCAAAGTGACCTTGGGAGTTAAATCACAATCATTTACTTTTCACTTGAGGGAAACTGGATGGCCTTGCTTTGGTGTTGCTGTTATAGAGTACTGAGAAGGGCTGGCACGTCTGATATTTCGCTCAAAAATATTATTATGGAAAAACCTACTGATTATGTGTCGAGTTTTGCTATCTGGTTTCAGTCTGATGAACAATTATCTGTCATATTCTTTTTTGGCCTACAGTAATAAAATTGGCTCTTTGAGGGAGCAAATATTGTTTTATTAAAAATTGCATTAAACATAATCACAAATGACTTAATGAATTGTCATAAATTATTTGGACATGGATTCTCTGAAGTGGTTTCTTCCAGTTTAGTACGAAGTTGAGCAAACGTGGACTGCGTAAGAAGCTAATGAGCGCACAGATGGAATTTAATTATTTTTACGCTGTGGAGAACTCTGAGCTAAGAACTTCGTATGCAATAGCCCTAGCTTTGCTCCATACCTCTGTTTGATTTTAATGGTTAAACAGGTTCCATAGCTACAAATAGTAGGGCTTGTAATCTAATTAACCAACAGTGAAATGGTCATGAAACATTTTAGGTAAGCACTGTAATCCCTCCCCTTCCCACACCCCTCATCTCTAGGCCCCCAACACGCCTTCTCCAGCAGTTGCTCTTCCCTTTGGTGCTACTAAGAGGCATTGCTTCAGTTTGGGTGCAGTTCGGCTCCAAATTAGGTCAGTTCCAGATCTTTACCCATGTGACAAGTTTGCAGATTTTGAAATAGATCAGTCAAATATTTTTTGAGTTATCGCCTGTCTGCCTCCATGGTGGATCAGTCCCTAAAGCATAAAAAATGTAATAAATGATGGAACGCATCCCTAAGGGTCTTAGACTTCAGATTTCTGGCTCAGTGAGTAACCATGCACCTCCTTGGCTGGGGGTTTGAATCCTGCCTGTGTTTGGTGTGTTGGAGTTTGCATGTTTTCTTAGTGTGTTTTGGATTTCCCCTGGTTTTCTATTGCAGTTCAAATGCATGCAGTTAGGCTTACTGCTGTCTCTGAATTGCATGTAGTCTATGATGGGGTGTAGGAGTGTGTATGTGCCCTGCGATGGACTGGTATATCATCAGGACTGCCCTGCAATGTTGTGCCCTATGTCTCCAGAACTCTAACCAGGATTAAAAAGATGGATGGACAGGGTCAGGTCTATATTTTTAATAAATAATATTTTTGCTTTCATTGCCATTTGTGGCAAGATTTTAGTAACATCAAATATGAACTATCTTTGTGCATCTTGTTAGCATGTGATAATTTAAAGCAGGCTGTTTAAATGTGCTTTGCATTTTACCACCTCATTATCTCGTCATTTGCATTCAGCTCAGTGTAGAGTAATGGTAAACCCGGCAGTCATATTATTTCATAAGCTTTAAAAGGGCCAGTAACTTTGAGGAAGATGTTGGAGTAAGATTTAGAGTGAGGCAGAGTTCAGCAGCTGGGGGGGGTGCGCTTAATATTGGAGGTGGGTGTGGTTTGGGCACTTTCGTGAAAATTCCCATATGAAAATGTTTTATATGTTTATAAGAATACATATGATTCTTCATTTTCTATTGACCATATATGCTTATTATGTTGCACCAAGACATACATATATAATCTATATGTAGCCATATATAAATGTGACCACCAGTATCATGTAAGATCACATATCATACCTGTATGAATCATATGAAAGGGGCCATTATCATATATGCCAAGTAGTGTCCATATAAGAACCATAGTGTTCTTCTGTATAAGTGCAAGAAGGACTATATGATGGTATGGCGTGGTGCCCTCCCCCCACCCCCCGTCAAAATGCAATACTGTATACCACGGTAACAGGTAAAATGATAGCATGTAAAATTAGCTATTACCCAAGCTTAGTGGAAAGTGATTTTCTTTTTCTAACATGGAATTTCTGGATACGTGACAGATGTGATATGAAGTAAATTTACTTTGTGGAACGTTACCTTGAAACTGAACTTGACTGAATTATTAGTAGGTTGTAGTGGTTTCTATCTGACACTGCGCGTGGGAGTTAGCAATACTGCCTGCTAAATAAATTCACACATGTAGTGCAGGTCAAACACTAAGAAGATCACTCAGGGATGTCCAACTTTTTCCTTCTTCTGCACATCAGTAACTCTGTCGAACAAAGAGAATATCCTACAGTTAGTGGTTATGTGGGAGGGAGAGTATGTATAGCAGGCCAATAGGCGCCATTTAGTCCCTGAAATCCAGTAATAAAATGAAAAGAAAGACATGGATATTCCTCAGTAATGACCGGATGACAGTCGGCGTTGGAAAGAACGTATTATTTCTGCTGGATACTCATTTCAAATGTACGGAAGCGTATTACTGCCACAACATAATAAAAAACAATATTCTCCGTATCATGTTATAACGTGAAACCGTATCACATTAAAACGTGAAAACTTTATTTCACGTTATCACGTGATACGATTTCTTGTTTTAACGTGATGTTTTCACGTTATAATGTCATCTTTTCACATTATACTGTGATAGTGAGAATATTTTTTTTATGTCGTGGCAGTAATACGCTTCCATACAAACGGATATCCGACTCACCCCTAGTTAATATGACAGTTGTAAAGAATTGTAAAATTTGCAGGAAAAATTACAAACTTAACGTGATAGCATGAGATTGTAACCAATCGTGGGAATCCCACCATCCATGCAGGAGAAGAGGTAGCCCTGCTTTAAGCATGGAGCCTTAGCCGCACTTAAAGCAGGCCTCGGTACCCCACACTGGCTAACAAAAGACTTTGAAATCTCCGCTTCCTCCCCAAAGCCCTAGTTTGCGTGACTCATCTGTCTTTAAATCATTTATCTACCTTTTTTTTTGAAACTGTGAAGTATTTTCTACAATAATTGTAAGAATGGTGTGTCCTATTGAAGTAGCTAATCAGGCTAATCTGAAGCACACAGGTTAATATTAAGTTCAACAAGCTAATTTGAAGTGTAACAGGATAAAGTGAAGCTGAATAGGCTAATCTCAAGCAGATAAGGCTCATGTGAAGCTGGACAAGCTGATCTGAAATATGTTCCAGATAAAGACTGGGGATTGTATGTGCTGAAGTATTGTGGTGAAAGTGACTAAATGTGAACTCATTGCAAACGCAGTTATCAATGCCCAGGAGCAGAAACAGTGTGTGAGGAACCAGTCCAATGAGCCATATCAGGAAAACACGTGCAGCAGATTAAATGAGTATGACATGTTGTATGGAATGATTAACTTATAATAGGGAAATGGCATTCAGGAAGATCTCGACGGATGTAAATGATCCATTCCACAAATCCTTATGTAAGTCAAATTTTGTGTGTAAGTCAGATTTAGCTTCCCATACTATTCAAGACACTTTATATTAAATACATGTCAAAAATATACTAGTAATACATACTAAAGAACACATAATAAATAGATGAAAAAATAAAGTTTACTTAAAGGCGTATGTCACCTTTTTGCAGATATTTTTTGCTTAAGTCCGGATTCATTTTAGTCAGACAGCTGCTTGTAATGATATACATATAAGCTAAATGCCGCGCTCCTTCTGGGGCTGCTGCTGTTGGTTCTGCGAGCCGGAAAGAGGCAGAGGTCCAGGGCTGGGTTTCAGTTATCGCCTGTGCTGCAATTAACAGCCCTGAAGCACAGCTAACCTCACTAACTTAAATATCTCTTTAGGCTTAGTCAGAGGATCTGCTGAGCATATGAGGAGAACACTTGGAACAATTGAGATAATGCAAAGTGCAAGAGTGTAAACAAAGTAAAATAAGTAGCACTAGACACCAAGGGTCAATTGCAACCAAAAGAAAGCACTTTCTGGAGAAGGTCCCCTATTTACTGCGCAGCTTCACACTAAATTAGCACAGAACCTTGATACAAGGTGCAACCAACTTAGTCACAGAAAAAAGTTCCAACCTATAGACTAAAAAAAGGTCCCAATTGTAGCAAACACATAAAACAGCTGCTGCCCTCTATATGATATTAAACTGAAAATCCTACTCCTCATATGGACTAACCTCTGCATCACGTACTCTTGACGCATTACAGCACACTGCTAACTAGGTAGGTTCGATAAAAGCTAATATGATGATCACAATTTATTTAGTACAGTATTGACATCACAGATCAGTAACACAATTATTCTGGTATTTTTATTGTATAATTCTAAACATAAACCATGATAAGACCATGCCATTAGACCTGTCACTCACAATGGCTGTAGATTTTAAATAAGCCTACCAAAATTAAATTTAAAAGAAACAGGCCAGGTTTTCTGCTACCGAATATGGTTGCATATCTGTAGCTGGATTTCCAGGCAAAAGCATCTTGGATGCCACAGGGAGACTAATTTTCTGAGGTGGTTTTTGCCTTGCTCCAGTCATACACACACTCAGATGGTTTCTTCTCAAATGACTTAGCATGTTGGATGTGTTTCCAGCAACATATCTGAGTTTGAACTAACAGAGCCGACAGACAGTCTTGGTCCTTACTGTGCTGGTGTGATTTACTGGGAAACCCAACTGCCAGTTATGACTGACTGTAACCAACATTAGCTGTTCCGCCCTTGTCAATAAGTGTGATGTAAGAGGATTAGTGTGGGTCATGGTTTTAATAAAGAGGAGGCGGATTGTTATAAAAAGGAACAAAAGTTCCACATTTATTCACAGTACAACGGCAGAGATATCTAGCGATGGCACACACGGGGAAGACGGCAATTGACATGACACTCACACCCAGAGTGAGCACTAACAAAAACTCATGCACTCCATGGTAAACATTACAAGGATATAACACTTATTATTTACAACAGGAATGTATACGCTAAATAGGACAATTACATTTATATGAACAGCACCGCATGCCGGTAATGCGAATAGTCAGTCTCTCGGAACCAGCCCTGCTACGTCACGGTTTTTGTTTCACTGTGCACACCAGACCGAAAATGAAGTACCAAGCAGTACACGACAAATATGTGTACCACTACAGCCCTACTGTTTATGCTAAATGCTTGTGCTATACTGCGTGTAACAAATAAGGACACATTAAATATCACAGCCTTTGTGTGTAATTTAAAATTTACTTCACAGCTTGTAAGAAAGATGGGTAACTGCACACCTAGCTGAACACAGTTTTACTACTGTGTATATTTGAATTCTTAGTTGGTACAAGTATTCGCAGACAAGGTTTAGGGGCCGTCTCTTACTGTTCACAGTCAATCTAACCGGAAACAGTAGTTTACTGAATGTTCAAATTAGGTCACGTTTTATTCATTCATGTGTTTTATTTTAGAGCAATTTTATTAATTAGCATGTTTATTTCATCCAAACATTTTAATGACAGCTGGTCTCCAGTTTTGGTCCAGAGCATTTTCACGCTGCTGTTGAGGTGAAAGCGGCGGACCTTCCGGAGAAAGCACCACACCAGCAGGTAGGTAGCTCAGCCTGCACCTGCATACTAAATCAGCACTGACCCCAAAGTACTATCTAAGGACAAGGTACTGGCAGGCTAAAGTACAGGGCAGAGCAAATGGTGCCAGGTACAGATATTACTTTAGGGGGGTTGGTTACTTAGGGTTTTTCAGTCTTTCATAAAGAACGTTTGCATCAATTTGGTGCAGTATTTCTGTAATAGTGTATTTTGGTCATTCTGAACTGTGCTGTTCTGTCATGAATTCTGACCGGTCACACTTCTAAGAAAA
The DNA here is from genome assembly GCA_026777985.1 of Mormyrops attenuatus. Lineage (NCBI taxonomy): Eukaryota > Metazoa > Chordata > Actinopteri > Osteoglossiformes > Mormyridae > Mormyrops > Mormyrops attenuatus. The sequence continues at coordinate 3,617,821 of JAODKC010000038.1, forward strand.
CTCTCTGTTTCTTTTAATTTTTTTAAATTGGCACCCCCATTTTGGCATATTTTACACAATGCTAATATGTTTACTTTATCTATTGTTTTGTCAGGCTGCAAAACACTGGCTGTGCCAGACAGCTGACGGGCAGCTGGGCCGCTGGCAAGCCTGTTCTGGCTGGTTAGGTTGGCTCTGCATGGCACACAAACAGCCACATGTCTTCACCTTCAAATGCCATGCTGCATTTTGAACAAATGTTCTTCTGCTTGGATTTTTTTTTATTAGATTGGAGACCATGTCAAGAACAAAACTGGATATACAGTAGATACTGCCATGTGCCTTTAAACAATGCTAATAAACACCCAAGTAACCAACAAAGTATTTCTGAAGAGTAAGAAAATACCCTACATTTAAAAGTTTTAATCTTGAGCTGTATCTTTTGAGAATGAATATCACTGTTATTTACGATGCTCATAAAATCTACCACAGAATGAGCCTGTAACAGGCATTTAGCATGTCGTGTGGTTTGTTCCTCTTGTGATCGTTGGGAGATGCCTTGAACACTTTGTAATTATCATGCCACAACTGTCATTATGCAACAGACAGTAATTAGGCCTGTGTGTGTGTGCGCAGCCATTAAACAGAGGCTGGACATTCATCGACAACAGGGGGTTGCAATTAGGAAACATTTTTCCATGTGCGTTGCAGCGTCCCTTAAAGGCTAGGCAAAATAATTTAGTAAATATACTTGCAGAGAGTAAATTTGCTCTTCTGGGCTGTAATGTGTGCAGCGAACGCTGGCTCGCTCAGATTTAGAGGTTTAAAGAATCTATCGTATAAATTCTTGCGCAGATTATGCCTACGTTACTCTGAGCACAACTAATAACAATGCAAACATATTATTATGGAAAACATTTTTACTATGATACATTGTTATCTTCAGTTAAGGCTTGTTCATGCTTCTCCGAATGTATATACATGCAGACGTGTCCACACAAATGTTTATAATGCAAATGATGTAAATGTCTCTGTGATCAAATGTTTTCACGTTAACGTGCTCAAAATTAACGTGCACATTTTGTATGTGCCAGCCCCATATGACACTTATTTAGTAGTCAGTTAGTTTACACTTATTTTTAGTTGGTTAGTTTAGAAAAGTGTGATCATAATAAAAGAAAGGAGTGACAGTTTTCACTTTATTTCTCTCTGTATTCTGAAGATGGATGGAATTGTTTAAGTCAGAGTTGCACAAGTGCGAATGTAGAATTATGCACAACTCCAGCACTTTCTGTGAAACTGCTTCTCCAAAATCGCTGAGTACTGAATATGTAAGCAGTAATGTAGACAGTGTGTACTGACAGCACAGCTGTGAAATATACCCAACTTAGAGAACATGCTGGCTTACAGAAAGGTCTGAAGACTCCCCCAGGGAAAAGTGGTTCATATGCTTTATTACATGTTAACACATACAAATCTGTACGTTAACATAAATTTTGAGAGTGGTAATGCAAAAGAGTAACATATTTTGACCCTTTTGCCATTTTGATCATTCCATAAATGCTTGCAGAATCAAGATTTTGTGTCCGTGAAGCTGCCGACCACGCTGGCCCTCACCCTGGTCCTCACGCTGGTTCTAACGCTGGTCCTCACTCTGGTCCTCACGCTGGTCCTAACGCTGGTCCTCACCCTGGTCCTAACACTGGTCTTCACGCTGGTCCTCACGCTGGCCCTCAGCCTGGTCCTCATGCTGGTCCTCACGCTGGTCCTCATGCTGGTCCTCACCCATTGCCAATCTTTGCCACGTGCACAAAATCACAACATGGACGCATGGATGTTTCTCACATACAGACTTGACTTAGGTGGGCTGTCCAGGTATATTAATGGCGAACCAGTTTAACATTTTTTGAAGAGAGTAAATATTTGAATGTTTCCATCCAGCCGAGAGAATCGATCCGTGATCGATTAACTTTTGGACAATCTCCACTCGCTGTACTATTCTGTGTGTTCTGCTACCGCAAGATTGGTAACAACAACCACACGTGCATTCTGCCTAGAAATGGAGAGTGAGGGAGACATGTTCTTTAGAACAATGGCAGGAGATACAATTGATATTGTACAAGCACGTAGGGGTGGGTGATATGGCGAAAATATCATATCAGGACTATTTTGCAAATTACTGAAAAGTACCAACAAATTGCCTTATTTTAAAAAATAGAGCCATATAAGGTAACAAAACCTAAAAGAAAAATAACAGCCTATTTTGAATGTTTTCTTTTGAGGTGGTTAAAAGGTTCTTCATGTTGCCAAATGACTTGCGAACCTCACCTTCGCAAACTTTGCAAGTCATTATTTTTTGCACCTTTTTGCTTTTGGAAAATCCAAACAAGTCTAATATTACCAGTGTTGAATTGTTTTTTAGAACCAGGTCCCCGGTGTCGTCCATTCCGTTCTGTTGCCATATAGGGAATGTGTTCTATGTTGCGCTTTGCACGTTGGGACGAGGGCGCGAAAGGGACAGAGGAAGAAATGGCACTACCTACTGTTAGCTGTTACCGATTTATTGGTGCGTTGAATCGGATTTGTCTGATAAAACTTTCGATGCGTGTATGAGTCATAGAACTGCAAATGGTAGCTGACCGGCACACAGCATCCGCCGAAGTTGTCAAGCCTAAAGAACAATTATATTCTGTTTCACTTCAGGCTATGGTAATTAGAAAGACACAAACCTTAGCTAAGGTTAGACAACTAATGTGATTTTTCAATCATGGTAAGTGAATTTTCTTTTTCTTTCAGCATTAAATATATAATGCCTGTAAGTATAGTTAATTTAAGTTTTTCATCTGATTTTCACATCAAGACTAACCAAATGCACAGGCTGATGGGGGAGCACCAGTCTGCATGTCTGAGTATGGATAGCACCAGTCTGCATGCCTAAGTATGGATAGCACTAGTCTGCATGCCTGAGTATGAATAGCACCAGTCTGCATGTCTGAGTATGGATAGCACCAGTCTGCATGTCTGAGTATGAATAGCACCAGTCTGCATGTCTGAGTATGGATAGCACCAGTCTGCATGCCTAAGTATGGATAGCACTAGTCTGCATGTCTGAGTATGAATAGCACCAGTCTGCATGTCTGAGTATGGATAGCACCAGTCTGCATGCCTAAGTAT
>JAODKC010000038.1:3621073-3636463 GCA_026777985.1 Mormyrops attenuatus
GGATAGCACTAGTCTGCATGTCTGAGTATGAATAGCACCAGTCTGCATGTCTGAGTATGGATAGGACCAGTACCAGTACCAGGCCTTCCTATACAGTACGCAAAGGCGTTGGAGCTCTTCTTTGGCAAAACCCAGAGAGACAAACAATGCTCAGACAAACAGTGCCATCTTCGTACAACCTAATTATTTGCCCCCCTTTTATTTTTGCATTGTTGTCCCATGTGGGTAGATGGAAGGGTTGTTTGGGGGTTGAAATATTATGTGAAATGAATAGAAATATTCGATAAATTGCAATATTGCGTTAAAGGTCACGCTTCTTGTTTGTCACATGTAGACCATCATTGCTTTTTGTGCCGGTTACCACCACAAGTATATTTCTGACCTGTGGGAAACACTGGGATACATCTAAAGAACATCTACACTACCAGTACATTTATTAGCAAGAAAATATCATATCTTTAATTCATCAAAGTAACCTCCTCTAGTAGTTATAACAGCAGAGAAAATTCAAGGCATTCTGTCTACAAGGGACATTAAGTGACGTAAACTTGTGGTGTGCAAAAACTTTTGACTGGCAGTGTATGTGAACAAGTTTGACATTATGGACATTTGTTTGACTTTATAAACACTCAAAAAATTGAATCCAAAGTAAAATTAAATCCGCCAAGTAATTTATAAAGTGAAGCAGGAACTCTGTTGTACTTTTGGAAGTACTTGGATTAGCACTTCCAGGATTATACTCTTATTATTAAAACAAAAATATATATTACCTGCCGTCAGAGTTTTTTAGAGTGATAGAATTCTTAGCCGGGTTCTATTGAACCAGTATCAGAATGTATTCACTGATGAGACTTCAAAGCACTTAAGTAGGTCACTCTGGCAAGAGGCGTCTGGCAAATGAGGTAAATGTAAATGTTGTTGCAGAGTATTTGTTCATGTCTAATGCTGTTTAACCAAATAATTTAGTCATTCCGAAGTCCTCTTTGTATTGCTATTTCTTGCCATGAGACGTTCCCTTGACTTTAACTCAATTCAACTTTATTTGTATGGCGCGTTTTCACAACATCACATTGTCTCAGAGCACTTTATCCCTGCCCAAAGCCCCCAGTGAGTAAAGCCAGAGGTGCCAGTGGCAAAGAAAAACTCCCTAGTAGGAAAAAACTTGGGAGGAACCAGATTCAAAGGGGGAGCCCATCCTCTAGGGGGCAGCAGAGGAAGTCCAAAATAACAAAGTCTAAATTTATAAAGTAAAACCCTGTATAGTCCAGGTATAAATGTGGAAGGTCCAGCAATTTGTTACTCAATTGTGTCTTGCATTTAGTGCAACGCATGTGGATCTACTTGATTGCAGCCTCTGGAAGATTTTTTGGAAGTCTGTAAGTTGCTACTATAGCCTGTTGTGAAGTGCCTGATGTCAAATACAGTATGTAAATGACAGTCAGCTTTTCCAATACATCAACAATATTGTCATTTGTATGAACAGTTCCATCTCTGGATTACATGTCTGTAAAGGCAGCCATATGATGACCATCTTCTTGTCACCATGTACATCTTCATAATCTTCATAATCAGCTTTCTATATTACCGATAAAGCATTTCATTATTTTCATTAATTAAAGCATTATTTGCTTCCTTTAAATCAAGCTTTACTTCATTTCAGCTGTGTAGTTAAAAGCTTGCAGCATTTTCCTCTTCATTGGTGTGCTCTCCTTTTAGCAAGTAGCTAATACATATGGGCACAGGGATCATGTGCGGCTCAGCAGGTCTGACACCGTGCTTGTGGTCAGTAGGTATCTGGCTCAAATCCCAGGGTCACCCGAGTGACTTTAACGTTCGGCCCTCGAGCAAAGCCCTTAAACACCAGTTGTCTCAGGGACCATGCTTTCTCTAAAACAAATGTGTGTATTACTTTGGATCTGCATCTGCTACAAAAATACAAATCCATAGACTCTGATTTCCCCCCCGAAGGGCACCAAAGTCATCCAATCATGCGGGTTAATTTCCTTCGCTGCTTATCACCCTCTGCACATGTTCATCAGTGGCCGTTTCAGGTAGAGGAGCAAAAAAGCGTTGCCATTCGTCCTGGAAAGGAAAATCTGGTGGCTGCAATTATCTGTGATTTTCTGATATGGCTACCGGTTAGCATGTTTTCTGGTTCGTACCTAGTCAGCCAGACCAGAATCATTAGCTGGAGACCTGGAGCAAAGTGCCCGTTGTTATATCTTCCTGTCCCCAAGGAAGAACTGTATTCCATATCACAAGACCAAACAGACCATCTTATACTCTGTTACCCTTACCTGAATTAAAAAATCCTCTGATAATAAACCTGTCTGTAACTGGGCAGATTGCACGTCACACAGATCCCTTTGCCATCCTATCATAAAAGGCGCTTTGATGACTTCTTTGTAAAGGATTTGGAAGTGAGCAAAGCAAGGCTTACTTAAACATAGTTCTCTAATCATAATGCCTTTTAAAATATATAATGGTTTCATTTTTTGAAAAGGAATTCACTGGGTTTAAGTGATTAATTAATTATAGTGAATATTTTGTTACTTCAGACATCCTTTGTACACCCACTTATCCTCCTGCCTGTGGGGGGAGCCATGGGGGTGCTGGAGCCAGGGCACAGGGCAAGGATTGCCGGGATGGGAAGCCAGGCCATCACAGGGAACAGGGCAGGGATACCCTGGATGGGATGGCAGTCTATCAAAGGGCACAGGGCAGAGATACCCTGGATGGGATGGCAGTCTATCAAAGGGCACAGGGCAGGGATACCCTGGATGGGATGGCAGTCTATCACAAGGCACAGGGTGGGGGACACCGTGGATGGGGTGGCAGTCTATCACAGGGCGGGGGACACCCTGGACGGGATGGCAGTCTATCACAGGGCAGGGATCACCCTGGATGGGATGGCAGTCTATCACAGGGCACAGGGCAGGGATCACCCGGGATAGGAAGCCAGGCCATCACAGGGAACAGGGCAGGGACACCCTGGATGGGATGGCAGTCTATCACAGGGCACAGGATGGGGGACACCCTGGATGAGATGCTGGGATGCTGGTTAATTTAAAGTAGCGTATGATTAAAACATGCATAAGTTGTAAGACTTCGAGAATTGAGGGTAGTCAGGTGTCATTCAAATTTAAAGGCCAGGGATGGTATGAAAATGAAATTAAGATTTTTAAAAAAAGTGTCAGCATGGCTGAAGCTCATGTAAAACACTGGCTCCTCTTGAGAATGCTGGAAAGAAAACGGCTGTTTCTTGATTTTCATCATTTTCTGATATGGAAATTAGGATGAACAGGTGTTAAACCCCACAGTAATAATTACAGTTATTCTATGGTAGCTTTCATCCACATTTTTAACTTCATTTAACCTCTTTGACTGGATAAGTGAATATTGTCTGTGGCTGAAATTAAAGTATTACCTTTTTTTTTTACGATAAATGTTACCTTGACAACATACAGCGATCGTAAAGGGCAAGAGTCCCCATAATCAAAGAAGGCTTCTTGAACTAATTGTATTAACCTATTAGGACAACAACTTCCTTCTAACACCCCGTGAAACCAGCTACGATGACACCGAAGCCTTATAAACTGCATCTGCAAATCTCCACGCTGTGCTTCTCAGTCTCACCAGCCTAAATGAATTAGTGTAGCAATACTGGGTGAAATTGACTTGATTGGCAAAATGGACAAATTCTGAGAAAATTAAATAATTAGCATACATGATGTACTCTCTTGAGCAAACAACATTTGCATTTCTATAGAGATTTAAGTTTGGAACACAAGCATTCATGCAAGCAAATGCTTCTATCTTGACTAAAATCACTGCTTAGTTCCATATCTACTATAAGCACAACCATCGGATCAAAAGGACTTTCAGTTGCACACATCCAGATGAGTAGATTTAAGTGTTATGTGATTTCAGCATGAGTTCTTTGTAGAACCTCTGTTTTCCTTTATTGTTTTTTGAGTTTGCCCAACCATTATCTAAGTGAGATTGGTTATTACAACATGGAGTGCCTTGCATGTATAAATCTGGGAATGCCTCTACAATCTTTGGTTAAATGCTAGTCTCAGACTCAGAATGCCTTCTGTGAGTGCTGTCCATTCTTTCAGAAGCTTTTATGTGTAATTCACATAAACTGATATGCAATATTTATATCAGAAAAATACAACAAAGTACAATACATCACCAATCTTGTCTTGCCCATTAAAGATAAATATTATTTAAAAATTAATGGGAAAAAAACTTGAATAACTTAAAGTTAATTATAAACAGCATTATAGCATGCTGTGAATGGGCCAGAATGTGATCACTGAACAAGAGCCGCTCTGCAAATGAAGTTCTACAGACATAAACAGCATAATATTGACTCTAAAACATAATATTAATTGCAAATCAATGTTGTGCTCCGTGCTCCTTCTGCTATTCTTGGCAGTTACTTTCCGCAGATTTCAGACAAAGTGCTTTGTGGCTAAAAGCAGTTTAATTGTAGATTGCACTGTGCTTTGGAGATACTGGCAGTGAATGGATTTTGGGAGCAGGGTATGGGAAGCCTGCAGGCCCGCCTTGTGGGTTGCACCTCCGGTGTGCTCCATCTTGATGGATAAGATGTGTTTACTGCCTTGCCAGGATGCTGGCGCTCACACCAAAGTCATCTGTTAGACTGACTGGTGACACACATCGGCATCATTATAAATTTGAAAAGTTGCCTCATCTCATTTATAAACCATAGCTGCCAGCTATCCATACAAAGTCATTCCACACAGAAATAAAGAAAAAAGAAACATGTATGCACTGGATATTTTTTTCCATAACGTGCAAACTGAGCTGTGATTACACCGATGCATATTATTTATAAAAGTGAGAATCATATTTGCTCAGAACCAATGAGACTTCTAACTATTCCCTGTTCTAGTGACCTTTGGGATCATGTAAGTGTTTTCTTTTATTATCTTGAATAAAAGCAACTTGAATTACCCCAATTGTCAAAGGTATTGTTGAGGAAAAAAAAACAATGTGATTCTTCAGATATATGAAACCCCGTCGAGATTGTTCTGTTGAGTCTGAGAATAGTTCTGTGGGCACCTGATTCTCAGAAATGTACTTTTTCCATTTTATGTATTTTATATTTCCCTTGTTCGGTCACCCTTGAATGGGGGTATAGATCCTGTGCACTACAACACGCAGTATGTTTGCAGGCAATTGAGTTCATACCTAAACACTAAAACTCATCATCCGATGCATTTTGGCATTTTATCTGTATTGCCTTTGGATTGAAATTCCTGAGTAAATGGGAACATTTAAGATATTCAAGTAATGTTATTAATTAATGCCTAAGTTCCTCTATTTACAAATAAATTATAAAGCTAAAGGCTGATAAGAATCCACAAATATTTCACTATCTACAAATATGTATTTTTAAAAGTTGTGTTGTGTAAAATTATATTCACAAAAATATGGATTTACTTGTACACGTGTAACACATTTTGCACATTTGTGAATTACGTCCTGTCTGTTTGTGGATTACATGTGCGTTACATTTGTGACTTCACTCTTATTTATTTGTGGATATTTGCCCACTTCATACTGGATCTGTAGAATAAAAATCACAAATGCATCACTATCCACAAATATGTATTTTTATTTGTGTTGTATAAAATCATATCCACAAAAATATGGAGCGATTTGTATACCTGAAACGGGTTTTGCACATTTGTGGATCACTTCCCGTGTCTTTGTGCTCTGTGAAACTTGCCCCGCTATCATGAGCACAAATAAGAAATCCAGTGTTTGGTTAGTGCTATGCTTGTGCTGTTTTGTGCCACAAAAATTAGGATTTGCGCTTCTTTAATTTTTAAGAAAATAGCAAATATTTTTCCCAGACAATGTTGTCACGCAGCCCCCCCCCCCACAACAGCACACAGATGTGAAACCTGTCTGCTTCTTTTGTGCTGTGTTTGTGCCCTTTTGTGATGCAGAAATCACCGTCCCATCCCTTTTAGTTTTTGAGATAGTTTCAATAATACATAATCATGCTTTGCCTGAAAATAGAAGTATTTGCTATATGTTGTCATGAAGGCATCAAACATTCCTACATGAGAAACGTTAGCATAAGCACTATATGGCGATTATGAGGCAAAACTCAGAAATAATAACAGTACAAAAATTTTAAATGGCACAAACATGGCATAAAAGACTGGTTTGGTCCAAATCGAAGACACAGCAGTGATGTCCCCATGTAAACAAAACATTTATTTCAAAAACTGAGACGGCACAAATAATTCAGACCGGTTTACTTAAAATCTGAAACATATAGCATATACGGGCGTTGGACAGTGAAACTAGAACACTGGCCAAAGTGGTGTTTGAGATTTCACATCTATATATGCACAGCCTAGTGATTGCACATTCCATCAGTAACAGTAGAGTGTGAAGGTTGAATTAGCAGAGCAATAGCACAGCTGTACATAAAATATTGCAATCCACACAACATAAAGGGAGGCATATCAGAGTTTAAAAGAGGACAAATTGTTGGTGCATGTCTCACTGCCGCATATGTGGCCAGGACAGCATCCGGGGCTGGCTTCACAGAGCTTAACTAGCGACTCGTATTTTAGCCTTCTTCCAGCACCTGCTGGTGGAGCTGATAACTGCACCTCATATTTGTGATTTTTTTTCTACAGATGAGCTGCGGTACGAATTGGACAAAAATCCACAAATAAACTGGAACGGAGTCACGAATGTCACGTGATCCACAAATGCACGGGAAGTGATCCACAAATGTGCAAAACATGCTTCAGGTATATAAATCGTTCCATATTTTTGTGGATAAGTACGGAGCCTCTGAAGGGACCTGTGCAAAAAAATAAGTATGTAACGCGATCCACAAACAGACCACAATTATGTAATCCACAAATGTGCACATTTCACATGTACAAGTAGCTCCATATTTTTGTGGATATGATTGTAAACAAGACAATTTAAATAATACATATTTCTAGATAGTGAAATATTTCTGGATCATGATACATATTTGTGGAGTGTTGTCTGTGTGATACAAATAATAAAGTCCAATATATACATCCAAACAAATAGCATAACAGATTTATCCAGCTGAAGAAAGCGACTAGCTAGGACATCCCATAACTCCCAGGATATCTTAAGTTCCTATGATCACTGTCATATGGTCTTTTTGGAGGTGGTTCGTGACTCAGCAGCCTAAAGCCTTTGTGTCTGTCATTGTAAAGTCACTCTTTTGAATCCTGTCATTGGCAGAATAGTCACATCTTCGCTGTGCCCTTGAACAAGGCCCTTTGACACCCCCCCCCCCCAAAAAAAAGGCTCCAGGGAAGCTGGAATAAAGGCTTACCCCACCTCAGACCCTGAGTTCACTCTCACCTGTACATATGTGTGTGTATATTTTTTGGGATACACGTCATTAATCTGGGGTTGTTTTGGATTTCAGGTGATGAGTCAACATGATGACTTTTTCAGTGAGGCAGGGTATGAAGCTGTGTGATGTATTTAAAAGTAAAGTCTCCTTCAGCCAGTGAAGCACATCTCCAATCCAAGCCATCGTGTCTCATATCAGAGCCTGTCTGCAAAACAGGTGGACACATCTAAAGGTAATTTACACATCACTAACTCATGTAATGGACTCATATAAATTTCCTTGAACATTTTTCTACTTGACTGTCTGAATGTTTAATGGCTCTCCATATTTTTTATGTGCTTGCCTTATTAACTTGTACCCTACTGTATGTAACTAATTTGGTAAGGAGACAATGATTTTAGATTTGTTCCTTTGATCAATGTCTATGTTACTAGGGAGCATCGTGTTGCATTTTGATTTGCTTAGATTGTATCCAGGGAGTGCTGTGCAGCTTAAAACATCCCCTTTAATTCCATAAGCACGGCTCTCATTGTGGGACCCTTTAAATGGATTTGAGCTTATATCCAGTGTAGACATATTAGCAATGGATATACAGAGCAAGCCATGCACTTACATTTTATGATGGTCAGTTTAGGAACTTTATCAGAATTGGAATCAGAATCAGAATCAGCTTTATTTGCCAAGTGTGCTGGGGCACACAAGGAATTTGCTTCCGGCAGCTTGAGACTCCCTAGTACACAGACAATAAATGACACAATACAAGCAATAAATTATTCTGTAACATGGGTAACACTGTACATTATAAGGTGTGAGGTAGAGTGCAAACAGAGTTTAAGGGGGGAAATATGACAGAAGGCAGGTGACACAGCTTAGCTGTTTATGAGGGTGATGGCCTGAGGGAAGAAGCTGCTCCTGTTTCTGGTGGGTTTTGTGTACAGAGTTCTGTAGCGCCTGCCAGAGGGGAGGAGCTGGAAAAAACATGTCGTGTAGCTCTTTCTCCAATACCGTATACATTCATACCTGGGTATTCACTGGAAGCTCAGCCAAGCTGCACTTATGCCTAGCCTGCTCCTTAACAGCCATATGTTTGTTATGTGCTATTTGCCTCACTTGTATAATAAAATATATATATAAAGTAGCATTAATAATATTAATTATACTGAAGGTATCCATTGAGCCTTGTCAATTGTTTTTATTAAATTGTTCAATTCTCAAGAATTGATTTAATAATAGGAAAAGAGTTTCAGATGTCAGTTACAATGGGCCAATCAGCCATTTTTGTAAGATGAAAGTAACACAAATGGTATGGACTATGCCAGAACCTTAGCTGTCATTTCTGGCTCTAAAAAGTGGTAGCAAGCCCACTTTACAGTCCCTGAGTGCCTGGTGATTTCTACTTCCTGTCATGACCCGCTCCCTGCCACCAATTTTACATATTTCTTCCCAATAGATTTCAATCACTTTAACCTCTTGGACCACAGCTGTTCTTCCCCCTAAGTGCTGTGTACTCAGTGATTTCCACCATGAGGAGTGAAATAAGATCATCACTCTGAAAAATGAACTGCGCTGCCCTTTGAGGATGCCGTAGTCACTTGGACTTCTTAGGTATCTGCGCTGTGACTGGCTGTCCTGTCTCTGCCGGCTTAGTGACCCTGGCAGTTAGCCGCCAAGCTGAACCCTCCCCCGTCATCTTCCATCTCCATGTTCTAGTGGAAAAATCACCACAGATATGTGGGATGTTTCTGATGGGTGCTGGATAGCTCCCTCAGCTGTCTGACATTAGAGGCCCACCCCACTCCAAACCCCTCCCTCACTCACCCACGTAAAGCTGGTCAAACTGCCAATTTCAGTTGCCGGTAAGTGCTTTTTTTTAATGCTACATAGGGCGGTGCGGCTGAATTTGCACTCGCTTATGAGTTCTTTGGGAATATTTTGTTTTAATTGTGGTGGTTTGTTTAACTGCTAATGTGACTGTAAAATGAGCTTTGTGCACTGCTGCTCTCTTTCATTGATAATATAATATTAAGTGTGTATAGTCTTTACACTGGTGCATCTTAGTACACACCTTCTCCATTTATCACTATAATTAAGAGTGTATTTCAACCCAGCTTGTATTTATTTAATATGGATTAGTATTGATAAGGCTGTTTACTTATTATAAAACATGAGTCCCTGTTTATGGGAACATAAATTATCTGATTATGTTACTAAATATGGGGAAACTGATGTATATTATTATGATTAATTTGCAGTCTGGCTTTATGCCTTACAGAATCTAATATGTACATGTTAGCATTTCAGAATTGTATGTTCCCCCAGGATAGAAGCATACCCTGATAGGATGATATATGATGGAGGGAGCAGGGTCAGTTAGTCCCTGGAGCAGTTGAGGATTAAGGGCCTTGTTCAAGAGCCTGACAGTGGAATCACTCTGCTCTGGAATTTGAACTAGTGATCTTCTGGTCACAGGCACAGCATCTTAACCTGCTGAGCCACACACCAACCACCTAATACTTTCATTTTATGCTATCCAAGGTCACATATTTAATTCTTGAGCTCAGATGCTTATTTCATTACAAAACATTAGGAAAAAAACCCAAGGAAAGATAAAGCAGTGTCGAGGTTGAGGCGGCTGGACACAGTTGTCTGTCAGTGAACAGTGTAATTAGCTCTCCTGTCTTTACGGCTCCTCCTGGTGTCTTTGATTGTACAGGCACGGCTCTGCAATTACATTTGCCGAGTCACGGCCCCTGATTCCCCCACAGTGTGCTGCCTCCATTTTAATTACAAATGCAAAATTTGGCTGGGTGAAAAAAATATTTTACGCTTTCTTAAGATGTATGTTATTCACAAATGCAACACTTCCTCTCAGCTTAAATCAAATCTATATCACCCACACGTTCTGGAAGATGCATTTCATACAGTTTGAAGCTTCAGGAGGCTGTAAATTGCATGCTCACCTCCTCATGTGATTTCCCCTTTGCATAAATTTCAAATTATCACTGAGGTTGTTGGATTACAACAATTAAGTCTCTGTCAGACTGCCTTTCTCTGTGTACCTTTGAAATATTGGGGTGTTCTGCTACTGAAACGGGACACATTATCCATTCTAAACAGCCCAAACTGGGATTCCGGATGTACCCCGACACTTCCATATTGGGCAGTGTCTACTTTATTTGGTAAGGGTTTTGGATCTATACCTGTGTCCACAAGGTCATGACTTCAAATCCTCTAGTTGGCAGTGTAATCATATCACCATTGGGCCTTTGAGCAAGACCCTTAACCCCATCAGCTCCAAGGATGCTGGCTAACCCCTTGTTGAGACCCCAAACTTGCTCTCTCCTGTACTGTATATACAAGAGTATCTGTGAAAAGCACTGCACTACCACTCGCAGACAAATAAAAGTATCTCTATTCTAATCTGTACTCTGGCATACCATATGTTTACATCCACACCAATGAGCCAAAACATTACGACCAGCACCATGTGAAGTGAGTAATATTGACTCTGTCCTAAAAATGGTGCATGTCAATATCTGAGATATCTTAGACGGTAAGCTAACATCTGGTTCTCGTAGTCAACATCCTGAGCGTAGAATAAATAGGCAGGGCCATATGACTGGGTCAGAGCATCTCTGAAACTGCAAGGCTCCCTGGGGTGTTTGTGGTTAGCCACGCTGAGTACCTTCTGAGAGTGGCCTGAGGAGGGGAAGACCACGGTCCTCCAAAAGAGTCAATGCTGGATGTAAAAGAAGGCTATCCCATGTGGTATGAACCAACAGAAGGACTACTATGGCAGAAATCAGAGAAAATTGTAATACTAATAATGGTTACGGGAGTAATGTGCAGGGTGCTAAGTAGCTGTGCATCCATCTTGTTGGTTGCCTGTTTCCGTGATCTCATTATTTCAATCCCAACCCTAAGGTCATTGCCATAGGTCAGGGATGAAACATAGATTGACTAGTAAATCAAAAGCTTTGCCTTCTGACTGAGCTCTGCCTTCCACCTCAACAAACCCGTACAGAATACTGCTGATGCTGTAATGATCTGTCAGCCAATCTCCCGCTCCATTCTTCCCCTACTCTTAGACAAGACCCCCAGATACTTCCATCCTCCACTTGTTGCAGTAACTCATCCCCATCCTGGCAATCCACCCTTTTTTGGTGGAGAACTATGGCCTCAGACTTGGAGGTGCTGATTCTCATCGCGGCTGCCTCACACTCAGCTGAAAACCGCCCCAGTGCATGCCGCAGGTCACAGCCCAATTAAGCCAACAGGACCACATCATCTGAAAAAAGACACCCTTCACCCTTTGAATGCCTCTTGAAATTCTGTCCATTCAATTTAATAACAGAACTGGTGGCAAAAGGCAGCGCTAGTGGAGTTCAACATCCACCAGAAATGAGTCTGACTTACTGGGAAGTAAGCTTTCACTCCAGTTAAACAAGGAACTAATGTCCCACAGTGATGGGCTTGCCACCCTTCTGGTCCCCTTTTTAAAGATTGGGACCACCACCTCAGTTTACCAATCCAGAGGCACTGTCCCTGGTCTCCATTGAAGAGGCATATCGGCTAAGACAGCCTAACAACATGTAGAACATTCTAATTCACTCATACCTGGAGAATTACCACTGAAGAGTTTTTTTTTAACCCTCTGGGGTCGAGTGCATCATTGGCAATGCAGCGTATTTTTCGCATCCGTTTCAGTCTATATCTCGCTGAAATCTGTATGTAGAATCATGAAAAAAATGCTGACTAAATCCGTAATCTGTCTTTTTTTCAAAACGTCCATTGTCGGAAGTATTCAAGTTTTTTAAATTAGGTTAATTTGGCAAAAAAGTAAACCACGTCACCGTACTTTGTTTTACCTGCATCGGGGGCGTGTAGTACCGTTCCCACCTGAAGATCGCTATTCACATTCTAAATAGTCATATTATCGCGTATTCAAATCGCATTCGCATAGTAATTTGATGAACAACGCAACGGTGAAACGTGATCCAGATACATTCCCATCAGCACCATAAAAGGGGGGGGATGTGGCCAGGTATGAGTGACTCGTGCATACACATGAGAGCTCCTACATATTCAATGGAAGGAGGCCAGAAATAGTGACATGAGTCACTTCTTATTTCTTCTTATTTATTTATCCAACTGAATGTTGCAACTACACCCTTTAGGCATCTTCACATACCCAAGACTTTGGTGATCAGATATCTGGGATCAAAACAAACTTGCACCATTGCTTACTATGTAGTTTTATAATGTTTCTGCAAGTGTTCCAAACTGCATTTTGCAATGTCTATACTTTGACATCAAATTACAGACTTAACATAAATCTGACATATTTACAGTATACATTAAATTTAAGATGAGTGTAATGCCAAAACAAATACAGATGCTCCTCTACTTACGAACTTTCAACTTACGAACTTTCAGACATAATTTTTTTTCTGCACACCAATTCAACCTAGTGTACGACTTCTGGCCACTACTCCTGCCGCGCAGCAGCATAGTGTGCGTACTCCCAGCATCCTAGTTCTTTGTACTTGCGCATACCCTTAAAATGATGTTGAATGATGACTTACGAACATTTCAAGTTACGAACGGCCGTTCGGAACATATCTCGTTCGTAAGTAGAGAAGCGTCTGTATATAAGAAATTATTTATTTGCCATGAATTAAGTTTATGATATTTAAAGAAATGTGTGATCATTGCCCAGTCAGTGAAAGTGTGTTCTCTACCCCTAGACCCCAGAGGGTTAACTACCTTAGTAACCTCAGCCCTAGTGATGGGCGAGTCCTCCTCCACATTCTCTGATTCTGCTTCCTCCAAGAAAGGGGTGTCAGTGGGATTTAGGAGGTCCTCGAGGTGCTCATTTCACTGTCTGATTAAATCCCTAGTTGAGGTCAATAGCATTCAATCCCTGCTGTGAACAGCAGGGACAAAGCCTGCTTCTCCCTCCTAAGTCACCTGCCAGATTGCCAGAATCTCTTTATCTAGCCAAAAGTCATTTCCCATGACCTACCTGAACTCCTTTCACATTCAAGTTTTTGCTTCCATAACTGCCAAAGCCATACTCCACTTGGCCAACAGGAACCTGACAGCTACCTTTGAAGTTCCAGAACCTAACTAAGTTCGGAAGGCCTCCTTCTTCAGTGTGACAGCTCTCTTTACCATTGGTTTCCACCACCAGGTTTTGGGGTTGTAATCACAACAGGCACTAACAACCTTATGACAACAGCTCTGCACAGTCAGCTCAACAATGAAGGCACAAAATATGACAGTCCCAGCACATTGTCACTTTTGCATCACTGTCCCGACGATGAGCAAAACTAACCCCTGGATGACTTAACTCCATGGTCAAAACAAGCCCACTACTTAATGTGAATTGGCATCCTGTTGGCCATCCTGATAGCCTATCAGGCCCCTCACTGGCTGGGGCAAATGATGAATATTTGAATGCTTCCTAGCCATGGGTCGCGTGGTCCTCCGTCCTGCCACCTCATTAAGTCGTGTCCCAATAACGGCACCAGACTGCACAGATGGACAAACTCCATACCCTACCAACGGGCTCATAGCCGAGGTGGAAGGCGCCACCTGTCCACTATCCACCTGTGCTGGCTCCAGGGAATCTAAAGGAGGCTTGACCAGCCCCACACACCACTCCTCCTCCCCTGATTCCTCCTTGGGTCCTCTAAAGGGATCTCAACTGGGATGTTTACCATGGGTTCCACTTGTACCTGAGTTTTCAAAAGGCTTCAAAGGACCTGCCTTGTCCTAGTGAGGTTCTCTACTAGTGCGATTGTATATACTGACCCATCTTTATTAGGGGTTTTCATAACCTTATGCAACCTTGAACTCCATAACTCTTGAATTTTATGCCTGCCTCTAACACTGCAATCATGCAAGTACACCAACTGACCTTCTTCCAAAGGACAACCTCGAACATGACAATCATGCACTTCCTTATGCCGGTCAGCCACTGCCCTCAGACCCCTCAAAAGCCACCAAAAGTCTAGCCTGATGTTCCACCACCCTTTCCTGCACACTCCCTGGCCTAGGCTCTGTAACCCTACCAAGCAGGAAATCCACAGGTAACCGTGGTTCCTGCCCAAGCAATAAAAAGTGAGGGGGCTCACCAGTTGCCTGATGAAGAGTGGTGTTATAACAAAAGAGCAACTGGGACTAACAAGACACCCAATCTGTCCTTTAAGAGGGCGGAAGGTACGCAGCAGGTTATGCAAGGTGCGATTAAATCTTTCACACTAGCCATTTTCCCCTGGATGGTACTCCAGGACTCCAAACTTGTAGAACTATTCCGTAACAAGAACCTGGGCCACTGTAGAGGTGCACTGATCATGAATAGGCAATGCCTGTGTGAATGTACTAAACACTAAAACATTCTCATACCCACGATTAGAAGGTTCCAGTGTTGTAAAATCCACAGCCAAAATGTCTTTTGGACATGAGGCCAGTAGATGGCTTATAAAACTCTGGGCCATGGGTTGTGTGTCCTTAGACACCTGGCACCATTCACACTCCCAACACCAACATGTCATCTCAGCAAACATGCCCAACCAGTTGCAACGCTGCCGTAACAGCTCGAAGGTGTGGTCAATACCTTGATGGCCATGTTCCTCATGTAAATGAGAGAAAATCTGCTGACACAAAGGGGTTGGCAAAACAAGCTGAAAAGCCTCCTCCTTACCTGAAGGCAAAACACCTTACAATGTCAGACCCTATCCCTCATCTTCAACTGCTCCCACTCACGCAACAGGGCAAGAACAGGTCTAGTTAGCTGCCAATGTTCCTTCAAACAGGGCGTCTTGGCTATTTCCAAAAGGAAATCACTAGCCTTAGTTCTGGGTCTGCGTTCTGGGTCTGCATTCTGTAATGCAGCAAGATCAACTGGAGAACACGAGTAATTTACCACCATTTAATATGAATACAGCGTCATCTATGACCAATATATGTATATCTGAGGCTGA
>JAODKC010000038.1:3639002-3652004 GCA_026777985.1 Mormyrops attenuatus
TGTTATTATTCTATTTTTTGTTAAAATCAACTTCAAACATATACTTCTCAAAAACCTAAATCTCTGTCATATCCCGCTGGCGGTATAGCCGACTCCAGAGGGTTCACTAAATTCACAAAAAAAAAAAATTCTAAATAGCTCAAAGAGGGTTAATAGCAAATTATTTCTTGTTGTTTTATAAGCACTAACCAGATAGGTAGAAAGTCGGACAGGGATATTTTCTTTTCTCCAGTTGGTTTTTTTTCTACACTGGATCAAAACTTGGACGGAGTAGCAGCGGCGACGGAGGATAAGATTGAAGAGGAGCGTCTGCCGACCGCAGCGGACCTTTCCGTGCCTTGTGTCTTCGTCCCAAATTGCAGATAAGCGTTGATACCTCATTTCACCTTGAAAGCAAAAAATATGCTACCCAGGTAGATTGGACATTTTATGTTGGACATTCTACTTTGGGGTTTTAAAAGAGCTCTGAGTCTAATTTTTTTTTGGTTATGTTTTGTGATTACAACTGTAGGGAAAAGAATTAAAAGAGGTACACTTTCTTCATATCTGTTTTTATAAATAAATGCCGGCTATTCATTTCAGTGAGGTCCTGTTACTGTTATTCCTCTACTCCTCTTTGAAAAGTTCCTTAGAAAGAGGGCACTGACCTATCACAGTAACATTCTGTACTACGTAGTGTGCCCCCTTACATAAACTTGGTGAGCCAGCCAGGAGGAGTTGAAGGGGTATTGAGTAATCGGTCACCTTGCCAGTCGATTTAATTTAGAGGCTGTACTGAATTTTTTTTTTTCTTTCGATAATTTCAGATCTAAGGGGTGTTGAGTTCTAAGTAGTCATGGATGCAGAACAAGCCTATGGTATAAATTTAAGGAAAGCTGTGTATGTGGAGGGCATTACTGTTTCTCATACTGATGAGCAGATTAATGAATTCTGTTCAGCTTATATGGGTCTGTGAGCAAGATGCTTAGGATTAGACAGACAGGGCAAGAGAATGGCGTTAAAGCCCTAGTACAGTTCGAGTCTGAGGAATCAGTTGCAAACCTAGTCCCTAACTTACCCCAATATCTTCCTAGCATGGGGGACCCTAACATTGTGTGGCATGTAGACAGGGTTTATACAGGGACTCCTACTGGACACCCACTGCCAGTGAGGGCAGTCCCCTTAGACCTCAGTGACAGCTCCAACTCTGCTAGTGAAGCTGATTCTGATGACAGTGGGGCCCCCTTAATTTATAAACCATGCACCGGGTCTCACCCAGCCCGACAGTCTTCCCCAACAATTACCACTCAAACACGTAAACAGACAATTTCACAGTCAGCCCAAATTAGCCAAACAGCCCCAAGAAGTGACCTCCTCAATGCACCCGATATCCAGAGGATCACTGCAGAGCATGTCGTAAGGAATGACAATGCCAGTGCTTCAAATCAGGCATCCAAGCGTCTTTGTCCTTTTTCAGGCAAACTTCCTAATGATCCTGATCCAGGATGAAACCCCCGTCGATATGCAACGTCGTAAAATTCTAGAACGACTCCTTCCTCCAGCCTCTGATTCGGTTGGGCAATTAGGCCCGTACGCAGCTCCTTGTGATTATGTAAAACTTCTTGAATCGGCATATGGATTAGTTGAGGATGGGGAGGAGATTTTTGCAAGGCTCCTTAGCACTCATCAGAACATGGGGGAGAAAGCCTCAGAATACCTGCAGCGGTTGTAGGTGCTGATTACCACAGCTATAAAGAGGGATGGCATTGCTAAAGCAGACGCCAGTAGACAGCTGATGCGACAATTTCAGCGGGGATCAATCTCTTATTCTGTCACTGCAGTTAATATTTAAAACAGAAACGCCTCCTGATTTCTCTGATTTCCTACTGCGAGTAAGAACAGAAGAAGACAGGAGAGCTGCAAAACAGGATCGCATGCAGCATCATTTAGGCAGCACGAAGCCCAAGTCTTTTATGAATGTGCATCTTGTGCAGGAAACACCTTCTTTTTATGGTACAGATGGAAATGTTCTCCAGGCGTGCATTACAGAGACTGAGGTTTTACACAAACAAGTTGCTGAACTGAAAGTGCAGCTCACCAACAAGAGGGAGCAGAGGAGGCAGAACCATGCCATGAAATCCCAGATTCCAGCTCAAGAAGCCCCCTCAGCTAGAATAGCTGGAGCTCGAGCCCAACAAGCCGCGCCAAGTCCCATGCCAAAAGCTTGGTTCTGTTTTACATGTGGCAACGATGGCCATTTAGCCAGAGAGTGTGCGAATCCTCCAAATAAGTTCTTGGTGGATCAGAAATACCAGGAACTGAAAGCAAAACACGATGAATACAAACCAAGTCTAAGCACCTGCCCATTTTCTCTATTCAAGATCTATTAGACATAGAGGGTGCAGGTGGTCAGGCAGTGCCGTATTCAGGTTATATCCAGATAGACATAGACTTTCCGAAGGACATCATGGGGAAACCTGTGAAGATTCGCACTCTTGCACTGGTTGTGGCAGACCACCGAACAAACATGCATGTCCCATTGTTGATAGGCACAAACACCCTAGACCCCCTGTATGAAAAGTGTGTCCATTCGTAATTGGGAATGAAAAACACATGATTAAGAACAGATGTTGCTCTCCCTTTGTGAAACACTTGTACAACAGATTCAAGGTGAACCAACAAAATGGCCAGGTGGGCACTGTAAAGCTGCAGAGCAAACAGAGTGTCATCATTCCCGCAGGGGAACGAGTGGCCTTAAAAGGATATGCAAGACATACAGTATCCCAGTGCTGGCCGATATGACCCTCTTAGTGGAGCCCCCTAGGTCAGGTTTACCTGCTGGTCTCTTGGTCTGTAGCTATGTTATGACAAGCCGTACATCTTCTTCGTTAAAAGTGCCTGTCTTAGTCAAAAATGAGATTGCACATGAAATTAGAATATCCAGAGGTCATAATATTGCCAGACTTTCCTTGCCTAAAACAGTGTCATTCTTGCCTGCTCATGATGCCAAGGTTGGAGGGAGTAAGCCTGTTCAGTCTTCATTTTTTACATCATGCACCTCCATTCAGGTATCTTATTCGGGTAACCTCGCCTTCAACTTTGTGGACTCTCCCTTATCTGAAGAATGGAAGGAGAGAATTACAAAGAAGTTAAGTTCAATGTCAGAAATTTTTGCATCTAGCGACTTGGCCATACGACTGAGATAAAACACAGAATATGTCTCAGATCCATCTTCTTTTAAGCAGAGGCCCAGGCCGATCCATCATTCTGACTTCGAGGCAGTCAGATGTCATTTGAAGGAACTTCAAGATGCTGGCATTATACGCAAATCTGAAAGTCCTTTTGCTTCTCCAATTGTTGTGGTCAAGAAAAAGAATGGTGATGTCAGGCTATGTATAGATTACCGAAAATGGAACAGACAAAGCATCCACATTGCATATGCTTTACCCAATATAGAAGAAGCTTTTTCAGACTTGATGGGGTCAAAGTGGTTCTCCATTATGGACCTTAAGTCAGGCTATTACCAGGTAGAAATAGAGGAGGAAGACAAACGTAAAACTGCATTTGTGATACCTATGGGATTGTGGGAGTTTAATTGAATGCCAGAGGGTTACCAATGCCCAGAGTACTTTCCATCGAGTGATGGAGAAGTGTATGGGTGGGATGAATTTAAGAGAAGTTGTAGTTTTTCTCGATGATGTCATTGTTTTCTCGGCTACACTCGAAGAACATGAGGACCGGTTACTCTGTGTTCTCAACAGTTTGAAAGAATTTAGCTTGAAACTTTCACCTGAAAAATGTCAATTCTTTAAGACATCTGTTAAATACCTTGGGCATGTGGTGTCTGCAAAAGGGATGGAGACCGACCCTGCAAAAATAGCGGCTCTAACAACATGGCCTAGGCCCACTAACATCGAAGACCTGAAGTCTTTCCTTGGATTCGCTGGATATTACCGGATAATCATAAAGGATTACTCCAAAATAGCACGACCTCTAAATGACTTGACAGCTGGGCACCTACCTCCAAAGAGAAAGTTAGTCTCTTCTCACAACAGCTCAACACATCCCATGAGTGTAGGTTATGGGAGACCTTTCAATGAGAAATGGGCATCAGTATGTGAAGACGCATTTAGGACCCTCATTCAGAAGCTCATAACAGCTCCGGTTCTTGGGTTTGCAGATCCAAAGGAGCCTTATGTCGTGCACACAGATGCAAGCACTCAGGGCAGTGCGAAGTTGTAACCAATGGCAGGACTGGAGCCGAACCAGACCGCAGGGCTCAATATGCTCCTGAAAAATGCTCTTCCTGATAGTGGACACCATGGACCCAGTGTCCAATAAACAGGGGACCTGAATTAAAACATCAATGTTAGGCCAGTTTGCAATCAATCTCTTCCACTCTTATAGCCTCTGAGCCGATAAGTGCCCCTACAGCACTGTGGCTCGGCAGTGAGGCAGACACCTTTCTGGCTGCCTAGAACCCTTTGGCCTGTTATCCATGGGTGGTTGTACTATACGAGAGGGAACCCTTTCCTCATCACACTCCCTTGCATAGTAGCCAGGCTGCTGACACCTACGGAAAATGATTGAGCTCCTCCAAGATGAACAACTACCTCGACTCCGCAAGGCTTCAAAGCTCTGGGTAAGCTGACTGATGTGTTCCTGTTGTTGCCTTAACTTCTCTGTAAGCTCCCCCAGCTCAGAGATCTGCAACATATTATGGATACCTACAGCTGGCCCTCCATGCACCCAATACTGGATACTACTAACAGAAGGGAGCAAGTGTGCCCTCTAGTAACACCAGGCATGCCCACCCGCTCCCATCTAATAGCCTTGTACAAACTGTTTTAGTTCTCTGTGCAGTGCACTGTCCCTCACATGCTCCACAAACTGGACACACAACAAAACCTCAGCATTAGGTACAGCACCTGCCACTGCCTAAGTACCCTTCCTCATAAGATTCAGGAGGGCTAAGGAAAACTCTTGCAAGCCTTCCCCCTATTGCTGGTGCCTAGAGAAAAAGGGCTCCTGCAAAGCCACATAGGACTATGAGCAGCCATACCACTCCTGTAAAATGGCAATAATCCTCTCCGGATTCTCCTTTTCCTCACAAGACTGATATTTAATCTCTTTCCTACTGTTCCCTTCTAAATGATTCATCATAAAAAAGACTTGGTCCATGGGCTAAATACAGGCTTGCACCTCTTCCACCCACTCAGATATGTTTATCCCAGACCTACCACTAAACATGGGGCACTTCCTATCCCTGGAGAAGAACACTAATCTTTCGATCATGGGAGCAGAAGACCCTGCGGCTGCCACTGGCGCTGAGGGTACATTACGGGCACTAGACTGCTCAGGGTTGTAACTTTACCTATTTATGGCCCTCTCTTGCTGTAACCGCTCATTCTTGGCTTCCAACTGTGCAACCAACTCTCACAGTTGCTGTATTTCCTTCTCCATATTAAATCCCCAGTGATATTATTACCTGTTGATGCAAGACAGCCCAGCGCACACCGATGAATCATCTGCAAAATCTGCAAAATGCATCGGCAGTGTGTGAAATACAGGAGAGTTTGGGGGGGTCCAACACCCCCGATTAACCCAAGAGACCCCCCGAAAGCCTCAAAAGCAAAATTTTAAGTGGGTCTCAAGATCGGTATTGTGCAACAATAGGGAGATGAGGACTCCCCCTGAATATTTATGGGTATTTTCCACACTGCAGATGTTGCATGGAGATCACGTCGTTTAACCAGTGAAACGGGGATAAAACACAAAACAGCGGCAAAAGTCTGCTTCCAGTGGCAAATCTGCCGCAAGCAGAAGAAAAGAAATGCAGGGACTGCTCCTGCTGTTCCACCAGCTGAGGTACAAAACTACTTGCTACTGCGCATCATGCTTACTGCCAAACATCCTGACATGCAACAGTGATTTAAAGGAACAGTTGAGATTTGGGCTCAGGGATCAGCACCGGCTGCTGCCGAAACCACAGCCGGCTGCCAGAACAACCGACAGTTCAGACGGCATTCCTGCCCAAATTCCCGCTTTATATATGTCCAAGTACCGCCCCTGGGAATAACGAAAGCCAATCGAATGAAAAACGTGCAAAACTGCCCACACGGCCACACTAGCACAAAAGTCCAATAACAAAGCACCACTCAGGTTCTGATTTGACAGTCCATTCCTCCAAATAACACCTATCCAGGTTTTACTGTATTTACCCATGTGTACATTACGGTCCCCTTGTCACCCAAAACTCCAAGAAGGCTGGACTCTGAACTGATGTTTGATGTATATGCCCAGATAAGAGTCAAAGCCCATCCCCTGAGGAGAAGTCGATGGGAGGCAACGCACTCAATCACCAGGGTGAACTCCCCGTGACCCTAGGATCAGGCACACAAACCCTTCCAACAGGATAAGATACTGATTCATGGAGGTCGTCAAAGAAGTTTTTGAGGAAATTGCAGCATGTTTCCAGGACTCTTTTAACAGTGAGTTAGCTTTCAGAAACAGAGAACATTGGTTTATTAAAGCACTTTCTTCCTTTTAATAACTGGCTTTTCATTTAACAGGAGACCGAATCTGGGATAAGTTTGTTTTCCATGTAATGCAAAGAAGAGTCGCTCTATTTAGAATAGAAAGCAGCAGGTTCTTAGCACTTACAGGAGCTGCTGGTGGTCTAAATGGTTTCTGGGGGGGGGGGGGGGGGTGAACAGAGCCATGACTTCCAGATGCTTGGGAAATTCTCCCTTGGTTGTTTTTTCCCTTTCCCCCATTTTTAATATCAACATGGCTCTTAATTATCTGTAGTTAGTAAGGCCCAGAATGAGCCTGTATGAGTCAGATTCTAAACACATTCATTGCTTTCACCTGTGCCTTGTAACCATTCATGAAAGGCTGAGCTGTTTACTCTCTCTGCTCCAGAAATTAGTCAAACGCTAATCCCTGAGCCCATTCCTTGCTGTAGAATTTACATTCAGAAGCTGATCCCTGAGCCCATACCTCACTACAGCAATTACAAGTAGACGCTGATCCCTGAGTCCATATGTTGCTGTAGAAATTACACTCAGGTGCTAATCCCTGAGCCCATATCTCACTGTAGGAATTACATTCAGACGCTGATCGCTGAGCCCATATGTTGCTGTTGAAATTGCACTCAGACACTGATCCCTGATCCCATACCTCGCAATAGAAATATCACTCAGACGCTGATCCTTAAGTCCATATCTTGCTGTAGAAATTACATTCAAATGCTGATCCCTGAGTCCATACCTTACTGTACAAATGTCACTTAGACACTGATCCTTGAGCCCATATCTTGCTGTAGCCTGTCTTGTATTACCCTGCATTTTCCCCTGACTGAAAAAGTCTTTTGCTTGTTTTAATAACCTATCAATAATATTGCACTGAAGTCTCCAGGCCTTCCTCCCATGCCCATATCACATCACTGCGTTCACCACTCTGCCTCAGGCAAATCTGACCAGCTTTATTTAATTCAGTAACACTACGTGGACTTTTAAAAAGTTAATTCATTTTTCATGGCATTTTATGAGTTAGTGAAACAATACTTATACATACTGAGCCTTCCAAAGCACAAAATTACGTTGCGGTTATACGAGATTTTTGTTATTTGTGAATGTAATTGCCATACTGAAAGAGAAATGGTACCAGTATGTCTAAGTAATGGATTTATGTAAAGGATAATCCCCTAAACAACAAGAGTTGCCCGGGGAGAGGGCATGCTAATCATCGGTTTTTAGCCTCTGTACAAAAGCAATCGATTGGCAGGCCAGATTTAATTGTGATTTAGAATTATGTCGCAGACCATCTAAAACCATCCAAACCATATATACAGTCAGTCCGGCTATATTGCATGATAGCAAATCAGTTCTAACGCAATTGATATATTACTACTTAAATACAATGCAACGCGGAATTGCATTTGTATTTCCGTGATTTTCAGTCTGAGAGAAAAGCACTACGTGGTGCAATATGGTCCTAGCTAGAAACACTACTTGCACGCAAAAATAGCTATCCAGGTGAAGGATAAGAATATTCAGTTTGTGAACATTCTTTTGATTTGGTTCTTTTCAGTGCATTGCTGGAACCAGTTTTCAAATTTAAAAGAACTGAACTTGTTGTGCATCCACACATTGGACAGATTCTAAAATTCTAAAAAATATTTCACAGATTACCAAATATCAATGATTGGTATCAATTGTCAAATAAAAACACTAACATTTGCTTTTTGTAGCCCTATTGCCTTCAGTGCGCCTCTGCATGTATTTCATGTATCCATTGTATTTCTGCTGTGTGCATGCCCAGGCGCATGGTGGCCTAACTAATGATGCCCAAAACGTTACTTTATGAACCATTTGGTGTATTTTCTGACCCCACTAGATGGTGCTCTCTGTTCAAAAAAGACCCAAAACATGCCCCAAAGTAAACCAGAGAGCACCATCTAGTGGGGTCAGAAAATATACCAAATGGTTCATGACACATTGTTTTGGCCATAGCTACTTCCAACTCTCAGCAAAGGATAAAGTAGTGAGTTTGGCATGTTTGGATGAAGTGTTTCTTGAGAGACTCACTCATATCATAAACATCACCCATAGGAGATTTTGGAGTCACATTCCCCTAACCCTGTTTTCCCCATTGGATATGTGCATTTTAGTATGCGATTTTAGTAAATGCAAGGTTTTTCAGGAAAACCTTAGTTGCATTGTAGCAGGACTGACTGTACTTACTCGCCTGATATTGTCGATTACTGATAATCTAGGCCTGGTCATAGTCCACAACCATATTATTTTATATATAATTTCAAAATATAGCAAGACTGATGCTTGGAAGAAACGACTAAGCCAATTATAAATAAATATGTAAGTCCACTGTCAACTTCCCTATGCAAAGAACATTCCAACAGAAGAGATTGCAATACCATTTCATAAAATCAAATATAAAACAAATAGCTTAAATCTCAGAGAAAAATATGTCCAACACATTCAGAAGGTGACAATATCTAACTTTATAAACAACCGACAAGAACATTATACTGGGTAAGAGCTTCTGTTATTTTCACTGTTCGTTTGACATTTTCTCAATCTGTGCTAGTGTTTGCTACATGCTGGGTTGCTGCTGGTGGTCATCTTGTGGTACTCTCTCTTATGTGTAGTTTTTAGACATTTAATTAGATTACTTGTGTTGTATGAACTTGTTTTTGTATCTTTCTTTGATAGTTTAGTATAGCAGAGTTTGCAGTCCACTTTTGTTATTCATTTTTAGCTCTTATACCCTGCAGATATTTGGTAGTCCCATTTGTTTTGCTCATTAATGATATTGCTGATATGTCATCACATGGTATCAGTTATACCGTAGGTATCGGTGCATTGTCATGAGGATGAGTAGGAATACATGTCCACAGTATTGTGCTAATACTGATGCATTTATCTATCTATCTATCTATCTATCTATCTATCTATCTATCTATCTATCTATCTATCTATCTACGATTTCCTTTGACAGGCAGTCAAAGCTGACAGCGTCTCTCGGTCTGTCTGCGTCATCTGACTAGAAGCTTTGAGGGAATTCTGGGAAGATATTACCAGTCAGCTATCCTGGAAGGAAGGAGCAATAGCGACATACGTACATCCGTGCCACATCCCCCTGGTACTGCTGTAAAATGCACAACACTCAAGTTGTTGCATGTGCGCCAGCTTCAGATGACTTGTATTGATATTTAAGGCTTTAAGTGGATTTCCCTTTTTATTAAATTGAGCATCTTACACGCCTAATCCCCGGATTGGCAGTGGGGTTGGTGCTGGCAGGATTGCTTGGACTGTTCAGTAGTGTGCTTCCCAAAAGCATAGTAAAACTAAATAGTTTGTTGTCTCATACTTAAGCTCATTCATTAATTAGCAAGTGTTTCTTTCATAACTAACGTAATTTGTAATCTCGTTCGTAAATTGACGAGTGATGCAACCCACTTGTTATTTTCTTTGCCATTTTTTTTTTAACTTTTGCTTGCAGGTCTATCACAGAGGTCACCCTAAATAGATCACAAAACAGCATAATAATAATAATAACAACAACAACCACAGTTACTGAGTTATTTTTCCACGAGGTCCAAATTTCATCAGCCACATGAAGCCAACATTCGCGTGACTACCCCCTCGCTATATTCCATCAACCTGGAGGGGTCGCATGTGATCCGGGTTACATTGTTTTGATATGGATCAGAGTCAGCCATTTGAGTACCCCCGATGTAGAATTGTAGAATATAAATTAGCAGAAAGTCAAATTTGATTTATGACATACGTTGCAAGCAAGATAAGATAAGATAAGAACTTTATTTATCCCAAGGGAAATTCTTTTGTCTTAAACATGCTCAGTGTAACAAGAGGAATAAAGATAAGACAGTAAAGAGCTTAAAAAAGAACAGTAGTAATAGTGAAAAACAGAATAAAATAAATCTAACAAAGTAACAAATAACTATAACAGATAATTAGTGCAAGTGCTTATGATAAGTGACTTAGTGTTTGTGCCATGAATAAAATGAGAGAAGAGCACTTCATACAGTCAGACAGGTACAGTAGTCCTGTTACAACCCTTTTCACCTGATAACCCTCGGACACACAAGAAAAGCTACTGCAGACTACTCACAAATGGTAACACACGTAAACAGTTAAATATGCAAAAACATAAAATGGAAAAAGACTTAGAAGGCTAACATAAACCAAATGTATATTGCTAGTATAGGCTAAAACAATTTTTCCCTTGCTGTCATGCAAATATAAAGTACACTTCTCTGACTAGTACATATACAGTACAGGGTCAATAAATACATCTAATACCTAGAAAATAAATATTATACATTTATTTGTGTTTTTCTAGATTAAATGGCATTCCTATATTGTATGATTGTATTGAATGTCTTTGAACTGAAATGAATTCAATTCTTCTTCCTTTCATTCAAATTCAAGTTTCCACTTAAACATCCTGTGGGGTATGGCCAATTCAGTTGAAGTTTCAGTTTCAGTTTCAGAATGGGGAACGGTTTATAAATTCCGAACAACATTACATTTACATATTTAACAGACACTTTTATCTACAGTACCATACAACTGAGGCAAATAGCACATTACGAACATTCATGCTGTCAGGGAGTCGACTAGGCATAAGCGGAGATAGACTCAGCTTTCAGTGAAGGCCCAGGTATGAGTGTAAGGTGGATAGGAGCAAGAGTTACATAAAAACTGCTACAGAACAACTTCTAACAAAGTAAGAACCTAATAAGACTATTCAAGAGCCTGTAGGTGCAACATAAGTGCAATCAGGTTATTCATGGAATTCATTGAACAGATGAGTCTTGAGGTGTTTCTTGAAGGGGGACAGGAAGTCTGATGACTGGACGTGCTTCTGCAGCTCATTCCACTATCGGGGAACCACACAAGAGAACCACCTGGAGTGGCACTTCTTGTGTGATGAAGGGAGCTCCAAGCGGCGTTGGTTTGCTGATCGAAGGGGACAAAATGCAACATAGGTCTTGTGGAGCCTTTTGACAGAGATGGGTGCCTGTACATTGATAAGCCCTTACTAAGGACTTGGCAAATACTAATATGGAGTCATTGAAGAGTGCCAAGGAGGGTGGTGACATGAAAATGTTTAGGGTGAACGAATATCAGATGTTCTGCTGTGTTTTCAATCATCTGCAGTGGTCTGAGAGCACAAGCTGGTAGTTTGTGGCAGTAGAGAGCTGCAGTAACCCTGGTGCATAATGAGCTAACCAATCAAACTTGCTATGTATTCAGTAACATCTTTTAATGTGGGAAGGTGGGTCACCCATTAAAATCAGAAGACTTATATTATCCCAAAGGAAACTGTCTGTCAGACTGCACATTACACAACCACACTGTAAGACAAAAATCGAGAGTGCACAGAACCATATACAACAGTCTCTGTATAAGAATAAATATGTTCTTTTGTACAAGGAAGTCATGTTTCATGTTTTGAGCCCATTTATATATTTTATTTATGCTACTGGGTTATTTTATTTTTGTGTTTAAATTTGTGTGCTTTTGCATGTTTTGATTGATTTTTTAGTTCATTTCTTTACATTTGCATATTCCTGATGTAACAGTAATATATATTTCACTTTTGTTATATGTGGGATTGATGTTCCCGTTATCGACAGTCTGGACTTCTCTCACACTGAGGCTAGGGACAAACTAAGAAAGAACAACTTTATTCTCATTTGTTAAATCTGGAATAATGCAGGGTTTTGGGAATAACTGACAAATCTCACTCATTATTTACCTACGTCATTTGTACGTCATCTTCTTTGTTATTCAGTAAGATCGATTATTATCGGGAAACGCACCCCAGATGTGCTAAGAGTAAGATTGGCAGTCGGGTGTTCTGCTTTCGAGCCGCTCAGTTATGGAACAGCTTAAGTGGATTTTTACTGCAGTCAGACAATTCCCCAGTCTGCAAACCATGAAAATACCTGCTTGCTGTGGCCTGTAAATCTCATAAGGAGTTTGAAAGTTGCTTTGTGCTATGAGCCACTCATTTGATAGTCCATAGCCCTGTTCCCTGGATAGCCAAGGCCTGCTTCTCATCACGATGGAATGATCGCTAAACCCTTATTGCCGCATGGACATTAGCCTTTCGCTACTCTATGATGCTGCCACAGCTGGAACTAGCTTTTTTTTTTCTCATAAATAACCTGACTTATTTCTTACTGCATCCAAATTACAACCACTTCTCACTCCCTGCTAGAGCATAAAGCTCCTATGCCAGCATCTGGGACCGCTAACATCTCCCACAATTCACTGAGCCCAGCAGACTAACCCCTATCCTTCCACTGACAGAAAGCTGTGCTCCTTGCATTACCGGAGGTGAGTCCCTGAGGACATCTCTGTGGGGGCCTCTGGGGGGGGGGGGGGGGGGGGGTGCGCGTCCCTTCTGATGTGTCAATCAGCGCACAGGGAGACGGGCCCTATTGCAGTGGCACCATCACGCTTA
>JAODKC010000038.1:3673725-3690056 GCA_026777985.1 Mormyrops attenuatus
GTGTGTCTGTCTGCGTGTTCGCACTGCATTCATCCCTCACTGATGTTTAGGAGCCTTGCGTGTGCTTGTGTGTCTGTCTGCGTGTTCGCACTGCATTCATCCCTCACTGATGTTTAGGAGCCTTGCGTGTGCTTGTGTGTCTGTGTTTGCTAGTGTATTCATGTGTCTGCATATGTGCTGCATTCATCACTCATTGACATTTAGGAGCCCAGGGTCAGATTTACTAATGATCTCAATTTGCACTCTTTCAAACTATATGAAAAAAACAAACTTCTCTAACCCCTATGCAGGCTGTATAACAGAAACATAATCATCAAATGCACTTCTCATGTTACTGTTTATCTGAAAACCCCACATGCAGGTAATCTGAGTCTGGAAAAATAGTTTCTTGTTAACTACCTTTAAGTTGTGGTTTCATGTCACGCTGTACTGCGTATGTAGTTAGAAAATTGATGGATGGATTGTCCTTACGGTGCAGCATATTCGGCAGAACATTTGATGAGTCTTTATACCAATAAATCCAGTCCGGATTAAATAGTGTCCGCCGGCTGGGGACCCCGATCTAAACATTGGTAGTTAATTATGTTTGTTTGCAATGATGTGATGTAGATGTTTGTATTCTTGGTTGTTTGATGCTGTGCATGTATCACAGTAGGCATACTCATGAAATGTCTCTGAATGGCTCTTTGTAACCTTCATGACTTCAGCCTCGGAATGCTGTCCGGCTGGCCATCGGATCCTAAGGAATCCTCTCCGAGACGTGCACTTCGACTCCACACAGATCCAGCACGCGGCCATCCAGGACCTGATCTGCATCCACTCGCTGTCCCTGGGCTGGGACTGATTCATGGCCGAGAGGAGGCGCGTGGAGACGCCCACCAGTCACGTGGAAGTAAGCCAAAGCCCGGCCATACTCGCATGCCCGCACGCTCTGGTTCTTCTCGTGATGGTTACCATGACTACTGCAGGGTTACTTCACTGGCATTCTCTCAAATGCGACCTCAAATTCTCTCAGTGACCCTGAATCCAGATTTTAGACTAGAATGGACAAAAAAGACAGAAAACAAGTAAACAAAAAAAGAAAATGCTAGCTTGTATGTGACAGTTCCATAACTGCTTAAAGCACTGGCACTCACTGATTGATGTTATGAAACTGGAATTGTTTTGCCTTAATTCAGGTTTCGCAGACACGTACTTTTGATGAACAGCATGAGTTTATTTCATCATATCCATTGATTCATATGATTTTGATGCCAACAATATGCTCCGGTGCCATTTTCAAAACTCATTTCCCTGATAGAAACAAATAGAAAAATAATATAATTCTTCAGAGAAGTATTAAAAAAATGTTGAAGCTGCATAATAAACAATTCATTTTGTGTATGCTTGCAAGTTCTGGTAACAGCTTAGGTTACGTGTGCACAGTGTAGGTTACGTGTGCATATTCCGGGAAGGAAAACGCTACTGTAAACATTTTGGGTTTTAAATATGTTTTGGCAGATTTGAAGCTGTAAGTGAATGTAATGTAACCACTAATGCAGCAATGGAATCATGCAGATTAACAGTGATTTGTCATTGTTGAACTCAAAGCCAAAACAAGCTGGCAAAAAGCTTCCTAAGCTAAATGGAGTATGACGGAAAATAAGACTGGAGGTGTGGCCTTTGTCTGTGTGTTTGTTAGGTTTACGTACCGGTCTGGTAAATGATTTGAAAAAACCTTGTGTTGATGAAGCTGTCAGTATATCGCCAGGCTGAACCAATCAGTGTGTTCCCGTTGCCGAGTCGGGTACATTCTGGCTGAAACGAGACAGCGGCTCTCCACAGGAGGCCTGAGTGTACGCAGCCTTGTCGTGCCCCTGACCTATGACGGCCCTGTCTTCCCGATGAACAGGCGTGAGGCGCAAGCTCTCCTGTGGCTGTCACTGGGGGATCAGGCATGTCCCAAACCTGGGGATGTGGACCGGCCGTCCGCTTGCGCCACCTGGAGCTTCTTTCCAGGCTGCATCAAGGACTGCTGCTTGTCTCCCTGCAGAGCTGCGGACGCTTCCATGTCTACTAGCAGGGGTGCGTGGCCTACTGCTCTGAAGGCGAGGCCTTTGCGACTGTTTAGCTGACATCTATTAGCTAGACTTATCTGAATAACATGAACTTAAAGAGGCCTGCTCAGGATTCCATCCAAAACCAACTAAAGCATTATCATTTCTGTATTTATGTTTTTCATTTATTCCACACTTTTCTGCCATCTGCTTAAAAACCAGCCTTGTCATTTTGTCACAGAATTTATAAACTCAAAGCATCAGTTATAAATACATTTACTTGGCCTTGGGAAGTTTATTTTAATTAGAGGACACACTGGACCATCTCCAGAATGCAAGTTATGTACTTTTGATAGCAGCTCTTCCTGGGTTTATTACAGAATCAAAAAATTTCTAAAGGTATTAATGCTGGGTTATGCATGGTGATGAATTGGAGGGGGGGGGGGGGATGAGAAATACAGTCAGAGTGTTTTTGCTATTAATAATAACACACAACACAGTACCTGAATCAGCAGTGTGGGCCAGACAGGAAAATGCTATATTTTTGCTATATTTTTCAAATGGAAGGACAGGAGTACATTTCTGCGCCCACAGAAACATAATCTCAGTTTGGAAGAATGGTCCAAATTTATACTGGATCCTTATATGTTTATTTCAGTAACTGCTTACCTAATTGGATTCACCACAATTCAGAGAAGCACCAATAGAATGCCAGTCCATCACATGGTAATTACTATGGAAGTTTTACAGTCAAAAATACCCCTGAATGGCCTTTAGATGATTGGGGGGAATCTGAGGCAGCTGAAGCGCATCGACAGAAGCACAAGGCCAGCCCCTCCAATGCGTGAGTGTGTGCCAGAGGTCCGAGGAAACAGGACTCTACCTCCCGACTGCTTATTTTAGCTGAGCTGCAAAGCAAAGTTGGAGACGATTCCGTAACCTGCGAACAGGAAGTCAAAATCAAACACTAATGCAATGCATGAAAGCCAAGAACAGGGACGGCTCAAGCTAATCGAAGACAATTAAAATATAGATTGAAAGATATTTTATATCCAGCCTTACCAATGTTATGCCATGTCCATGCAATCATACAAATGGAAAATTGATCTCTAATTCAATAAAGTAACTACTGGTTGAAATATGTGCTCTGTGCTATGGCTTAATTGATATTACAGGATAAGCTGCACTTCTTATTTGAAGTTCTCTTCACTTTTGTTTCTGCCCCAAGGAACCATGTTTTCATAGTCGATGTTTGCGGTCGTTGATTAAGGGTCAGTTCAGGAAAAATGTCTTTGTTTGAGATGCTTGTTATTTTTTTCACTTATCCAGCTAAAGAATGTGTTCAATCACAAAAGGAAAGAGGGTGAAAGAGAAAAGAAAACTCTTGTTCTGCTTCATCTCTAAGGCACGGAGGCATGGCAGTCTAAATTGAAAGTTATTGTACAAATAACTGAATCAAGAAACGACAAGTTATTCTTTAGTAACATGATATTTTTGTATGATAATGTTTAGTATGAAAAACACAGCGAGTCTATACTGTAATTAAAGGGATTTCTTTCCCCAATACTCTGCCCAAGGCTGTAATTCTTGAAGTAAAATCTTCGCCAGTCAATTTTATTCTACACAAGGTCACAGTCCTCAAGGAGCAAATGAAATGGAAAATCTATTACAATGAAATATTGCTTGAATCTTCTAAATGTATGTACTTTTAAGATTTCAGACGCAAGCTATGTCCACCAGGTGAAGAAGGCACCAATGACATGTGTCAAGGTCAAATAATTTTTTTTTTTTTAATAATTATTTAAGAACACTTTATTAGTTTAGTAAAAAAATTGCAAATGCCTACCAGTTAGCTTAAATCACAGAATTTTAAATGACTTGTCTGAGCTGTATGTAAGCGTGAGTGATAAGGCCAGAATACCATATCAGTATTTTTGGTTAGAATTACAATCCATGATATAGATTTTGTGAAATATGTACAACACAGCACAGATAAAAGAAATTGACTCATTATAGCAAACGTTCTTTTTATTTTTTAATAAATTCAAAAGCTTCAAGTGCAAATGGACACATCACTTTCATTAATTCTTCCTCATCAGCCATGCCATATACTTTGTTTATTCAACCTGTCTATGGACTGTAAATTCTTTACAACGTGACATTAGTGCAATAAGCTGAGTTGAGATCCATTGAGACGGATAATTGGCAAAAAAGAGAGATGTACAGACAGTGCTGAGATGTTATGCAGGCTAAAATAGCTAAGTTTAACAGCGGTCTGTTTTGTAGTTCTGTGTCAGCCTCTGAACATGCAGGCATCGTGTGACAGTTGCTTCCGGTTTGTTCTGTCATTACAATAATAGTGCTAAGTAGTGCTGTATCACAACTCTTGTGATTACTCTGAAATGGTTATCTGTGATTTAATTGCAACATAATCATAATCATATTGCCCACCACTAACTGTAAGAAAATTTTAAATTTTTAAAACTTTTAAATGGAATATTGGGGGACAAGGTCATGCGTTCGAGATCTGCCCTAGAGTGTGTGAGGGTATATATCTGTGTTTGATGATCTAAAGTAAAGTCTAAAGTGCAACGCTCAAATAACATTTATGGGCGTGTCCATTTCACTATTTTGATGGCAGAAAAACTCAAAAACAGGCACAGAAAGGTTGTCCTAACTCTATTTTGGGCATAACATGCAATGAACCAATCGGAATGGCACGTTACCTCACGTTTTGCAGGCAAGGGCACATGATCTACTGCGGATTAATATTACAATGGCACATTTGCCCAGCAAGCCAGATAAGTCTTAGGTTGTGGAAATGGACGTGTTTGTGCGTGAGGTGAAAAGGCGTGAACACCCCTCTATGGGAGCACCACTGTTCCACCTAAGCCTTTTGAGGTGAAGCAGGTGTGGGAAGAGGTAGCAGCGAGCGTGTCCTCATTTTATGGCATCATTAGATCACCCACTCAGTGCCAAAAGTGCTATAACAATGTCAGAAAGCGGAGAAAACGGAAGCTCGCTGCTCAACGAGCACAGCGGCTAGGAATGGGGACTTAATTATGCTTGTGTGTTTTTTTCTTATTTTAATTTTGAATCTGCAGTTCACAAAATATAAATAAAATTGCAGTCTTTATTCAAACAAAACACGACCTAGAGTTTTTAAGGTGTTTTAAAATGTCCAAATAAAAGGCAATAGGGCTGTTATTTTTTATCTCACAATTTAGATTCCTTAACAGGCTACAGACGATTCAGCTCTTCTGCCAGCTGATCCCTCCTTGCCCGCGTTGCTGCCATACACTCCTTCGTTGGCATCGGTACATGCAGTTCAGCATCACGCCTTCTAAAGTCCTCTAATGTGTCCTCATCTTTGTCCAACAGACATCCATCACGCATGGCAACGTTACACAACATACAATATCCCACAAAGAACGCTGCGACCTTCTGAGGGCTGTATTGTAATGTTCCACCTAATTTATCGAAATATCTGAAATGCATTTTCAGCAATCGAAATGTCCTTTCAATTACAATATGTGCTAAATTATGGTAAATAACTTAAATGATTTTTTTAAGGATAAGGTTTGTTCTTTACTTAATATATATATTTTTCTTATGGTTTTTCATTAAACAGCATGATTACATGAAAGGACCAGTACTCTATAAAAAAATGCATACAAATAAAATAAATTAACAAAAAGCCATTAGTGCACTTCGAGGCATACCTGTGGCCGTAACAAGCATCGTGCACCCATTTCTATGATGTGCTGCTTAAATACCACATAACAATGCACCACTGCCATTAGACATAGTTTTTGTTGGCCAAAAGTGCAACGTCATTTCGTTGCCATAAAATAGCTACACGCCAACAATGCACCCGACCACGCCTCATTTAAAAAACACCACTCCTATGAGCAAAATCATTTGCTATTTTGACCACATTTGTGCATGGCAGGAAAATGAGCAATATGCTGGTACAGATGTAGCAAAACCACTTTGCGCCAGTAGAAAATAGGGTCCATAATGTCTCCAGCGTGTCCTGGGTCTGCCCCAGGGTCCTACACAGATGCTTGAACCACCTCAACTGACTCCTTTTGATGTGGAGGAGCAGCGACTCTTTGAGCTACTCCCGAATGTCTGAGGCCTGCACTGTATCTCTAAGGCTGAGTCCAGACACCGTGCAAAGGAAACTCATTTCTGCCACTTATATCCATGACCTTATTCTTTCGGTCATTACCCAAAGCTCGTGACCATAGGTGAGGGTAGATGGATAGATCAACCGGTAAATGGAAAGCTTTGTCTTCCGCCTCACCTCCCTCTTTACCATGACAGAACAGTACGGCATCCACATTACTGCTGGTGTTGCACCGATCCACCTGTCGATCTCCCAGTCACTTCTTCCCTCACTCATGAACTGAGATACCCTGAGAGGCCATCACTCATCCCCCAGCAGGAGAAGGCAATCAACCCTTTTCTGGTCGAGAACCATGACCTCAGACTTGGAGGTGCTGATTCTCATCCCAGGTGGCTGACACAGCTGCAAACTGCCCCAGTACATGCTGCAGGTCACAACCCAACAACACCAACAGGACCATGCCATCTGCAAAAAGGAAAGAAGCGATACTTAGGCCCCTGAACCAGGCCCCTTCTGCCCCTTGGCTACACCTAGAAATAAAAATTATGAACAGAATCGGTCCAACACCAACCATGAATGAGTCTGACTTACTACTGGCAATGCAAACTAAACTCTTGCTCTGTTTATACAGGGACCTGATGGCCCTGTACCCCATACTCTTGAAACACCCCCCAAAAGACCTCCCTCGATTCTGATTCTGGCCGATAAACGCGATTCTGATTCTGTGAGGGTGAAGAGCTGATCCAGCATTCCGCGACCAGGACAGAATTCGCATTGTTCCTCCTGGATTCAAGGTTCGACCAACGGGCGGACCCACCTGTCCAGTACCCCGGCATAGACCTTCCCAGGGGAGGCTGAGGAATGTGATCCCCCTGAAGTTGGAACAACAGAGGAGTTCACGTTAAGCGTGTGATTAATACAGTAGTGTTGTGCATATTGAAGTAGTGCAATGCAGAAAGTTGATACTGGCACAATACCAATATCATTGGTCTACATGTAGCACATGACATATATCACATGCAATGTGCAAATATAATGCATGACTGAATGCACATGTGCAGATGAGCTTCACTGTTCTACAGGCTAGAGGACCAAGTGAAGCTTCTTGTGGTGATGATGTCATGTTGTACCTCTATGCTCCTGGCCTTTGGGTATGGCGCTTAGACTAGTCCCAGATGTCGAAAGAAGCATAAAGTGACACGTTCACATTCCTCCTGGTAGAGAACCCATGTAAAGTTGCGTTAAGTGTGGGGGCTCCTCTAAACATCTGTCAGTGTTTCAGATGTTCACATCCAGATACCATCAGACCATACGTTACCTGGTTAGATAAAGTAATCAGTGCCATCTGTAGACAAAGGTTATCCTCTATGTTCTATTGAGAATATTCAGTTCTAAAATAGCCTTTGAATAAATTCTACTTTTCTACGCTAAACCGTATGAAGTAAATTTTACATTTGTTTGGTATTATTGTTGTCAGGGGGCTGTATGAAGTTCATGCTTTTACATGGCGATTGTTGTCTTTTCTTTGTCTGCTATGAAACATCCCTGCAACATCGTTTCAACTGCTATTCTATTGCTAGGTGTGCTCTACAGGTCTCCTGCAGTGTATCCACCTTTCTTAAGAGCACAACCAACAGGTGGTCTTTTGCCAGAGAAAGCAACATCTTGTATGCTAGTATTAAGGTTTTTCTATTCTTACTTGTGATGCTCTGTGCAAGTTACAGGCACCCTGGCACCTGTCCAATGACTAATTCAGCTTGTCATCAAGTTTTTGCAGGTTTGTAAATGTAGGTGGCCCTCACAAATAAAGAGCATGCGTGAAGGAGCTTTGTCGCGACAGATGTGGACTTGGGAACATGAATCGTGTGGTTTCTTGCAGCGTATTCCTGGCGTTTTGCACATGGCAGAAGAAGGCAAGGGCAC
Source organism: Mormyrops attenuatus (assembly GCA_026777985.1). Taxonomy (NCBI): domain Eukaryota; kingdom Metazoa; phylum Chordata; class Actinopteri; order Osteoglossiformes; family Mormyridae; genus Mormyrops; species Mormyrops attenuatus. The sequence continues at coordinate 3,681,817 of JAODKC010000038.1, forward strand.
CTGGTGACTGTTCACAGCACCGTATCCGTCCCCTGCCATGGCAAAGAGCCAAGCAACAATTGTAGCCTCACCCCTCACCTCAGCGTTGACGACTCCTCATCACTTCCATCTGCACCATGCATCTGCAGTTTTCATGAAATAATGCACAAAAAGTAAATCCATATTAGGTATTACACAAGACAGAAGAAGACAAATTATTCAAACCTTCCAGGAATATCACTTTTCAGCTTAATTGAATCAACAAAGGGAGTGCGTAGTGCCCTCTTGGATATTTTCATTGAAGCGATTCAGATTAAATATCCCTCTCAAAGCTACGGCTGTGGTCACTTTTTGGTTTTAAGCTCAGGTCCATACATGCCTAATGACACTGGCAAATTATACCTACAGTACATTACTCAGTCCCCAACTTATTTTAGATTGATTCAGTGGTAATAAGTGGATGCAATTATTGGTCTCAGTCAGCCATAACCGAGTTTTGCCTGTTGTTTCACCTTTCTAAATGTCTTGAAATTCTAGTGCTATAATTTTCTGAGAATTTTATGGCATAATAACTCTTCTTGGGTCTGTAATAGAGTATGAATATAAAAATGCGTCCTATTCTCCTGTCACCAGGACGAATCTCCCTTAGCAACAGAGAGAGTCGTCTCTGTGCTGGTGCTCGTACATTCTGACTGTCGGCATGCTGGTTAGATCTGCAACCATTGCTGTGTGTCGGCAGGACCAGAGGCACCGTAATGGGGTTCAGAGGTAAAACGATTCCAAGGGGCCCTGATTTGGAACATAATTGGATTGGTCTGTGGTAGGGCATAATATGATATGCTTTCATGGGACCCAAATGCTCTAATGGCACCCCTGGCCGGGACCTGTGCAGGACAGACCTCTGACTGACAGCAGTGTCTCACGTTACTCGTGACTACACCCGTGTCAGCCTTGTCGGCTCCCAGCCCCCACTGCGCTGAAAGACCCCTTCGGGTCTGGCTGCTTGTATGCTTTGCTTCCTGTTTAGCTTGGCATTCATAGGATCTTCCGCACGTGTCACGTGTCTTCTTGTAATGCAGATGGTGTCTTTTCCAAACGTTTTGCATATGATGTGTTAATTTGAGGGATTTATTAGGAAGTGACCTGAAAAACACTATCTTCGTGTTATTTCCATTAGGAACAATTATAAACTATAAGCTGGAAATAATTTTTTATTATAGTGTTTAAAAAAAGACTGATATAAACTGTTATAAATGCCTTGACAGTTTTAAGTTTTACTTTAGCAGTGTTTCAGGCTTAATATTTCTGATAATGTCTATGATACAACAGCCAAACAACCAAAAAATCACCATAGTATAAATGACCAAGAAAGGCTATGGAAAAATCCTTTATTGTTCATTAGCCTGATCTTACTCTCACAGCATGAATTTAATCTTTCACTGTGCCACATTTATTCAAAGAAATCAAGTAACATTTTTTTCCCTTGTCACAATTATTGGTACCCCTAAAAATTGTCGTGAACAAAACTCTTCAGTGGTGATGCATGACTTCCAGTTGCAGTGGGGTATAAATATGAGGTAACACAGACAGACTCCGTTAGTCATTCATCAACATGGGTATGACCAGAGAATGCACAGATAAAATGAGACAGAAGGTTGTTGACCTATATAAATCAGGCAATAGCTATAAAAATTTTCTGCATGAATAAAAATCCCCTTTTCCACTTTTAGAGCAATAATTAAGATGTCTCAGACAGATGTAACTGAGGTGACTTAACCTGGAAAAAGACACAAACCTGTTTTACCTTTACAGACAGTGAAGGAATGTGATTTGGGAGGCAGCATTTTCTGTAAGGATCGCAGCTAGAGAATTGACCGGTATTTGAGGAAGGTTTGTGGTCGGATGAAGCAAAAATAAAACTTTTTTTGCAACAAACACTAGAGGCGGGTTTGGTGTAAAATAAGTCAAGGTCGTGAAGAAAAGAACTTAATTCCCACAGTGAAGCATGGTGGTGGATCTGCGATGCTCTAAGGCTGTTTTTCTCTCAAAAGGCCCTGGGAATCTTGTTATGCGGCATATCTGGTATTACTGAGACAATCAAAGAACTGGAGATTTTACACCAAAATCTTACTGCCTCTGCCAGGAGGTTAAGACGGGGTCATGGGTGGATCTTCTAGCAGGACAATTATCCAAAGGATACCTCCAAATCCACAATAAAATTGTTCACATACTACAGAATTCAGCTTTTGCGATAACCCTTCCAGTCGCCAGACCTAAACCAAGATGAGAACTTGTGGGGACAGAGTCTACAAAATAATCGCTGAGGACTCTGGAGGATCTGGAGAGGTTTTACACGGAGGACTGGTCTCAGACCCCTTTAAATGTGCTCTCCCATCACCTACAGCATTAAAGGAGAAGGGGGTCTGCACAAAGTACCAAATACAGAGTCACAATCAGTGCAATATATGTGTTTTGAGGGAGAAATGTGAAGATTTCTTTTCTTTGAATAAATGTACCTATTTTTGATTTCTCTCGTGACGAGTGTAAGATCAAACTGATGAACAATGAAGATATTTTTCTATAGCCTTTTCCAGTCATTTTATTATGGCTGCCAGTCAGCCTGGAGGGCACTGTACATGGCAGTTGACAGTTCATATAATGTCTGAAAACACAATGCTCTGCTCCCATTTCCCATAATGCACATTTGTAAATCAGATTCAGATAGATTAAATTGTTTGGGCGGTCTTCTCATTTTCTCAGTGGAAAGATCTATTAATGAAATCACGTCAAACTATAAGTGATAAAGACGAGAGATAATGTAAACCACCTATAGTGTCAGTGTAAGCCCTGTGTGATTTTAAATTACTCCATTACTCTGTCTTTCTCCTTCCAGATTGTGGTTCAGATATTCCCACCATGAGCTGTCACTGACAGGACCTCACATCATCACATTTGATGGCAGATGACTGTTCGGAGTGACCCGTACATTCGGTATCCATTCAAAAGATTAAGCTACATTTCTCATTTCTAAAAAAGGGCAGTCTATATTTTGACTTCATGTAATTTTATTCATTCTAAGAGTGAAATTTAGTTTTATAATGATAATAATTTTTTGTTCTGTCATATTCAGAGAAAATACTTGCATAAAATGAACACATTCCAAGAAAAATTTAATTAACAGTTTCTCTCTGCAGTTTTTTGGAGCCATATGTGTTCGTACTCTTTTTTAAAAATGATTAATTGAATTTGTATTTTAGTAGAAATATGGTAAGCATGTTACAAGACTTCAAAAAGTAATCTGATCTTAGTCACCCTGCATGTAGTCTGAGTAATGAGAAGCCGATTTCTAATTTTAAAGAAGCACCTGTCTCTTGGTTTTATGATCCCCAAAACCAATTTGCATTTTCATCTCGTCAACTTTGTTCATTAACATTTCTCCGGTGGCTGGGAAGTTCAAGTGGCTTCCTCAAGAGGGCCGCTTCCGCTAGCCCTTACTGTTCTCTTATTTACCACGTTCTCAGGGCTCGACGCCCCAGCCCTATCCCGACTAACCTACTCCTACATTTCCCTTTCATTTTAGCAGTTTTTAATCACATTGGAACACAGACGCGTCTATAATTAATGCATTTCTGCTCATCAAGCTGGCAAAGCTGAGTGCCGACCGTCCTCCACCTCTGCTACGAATCGCAGGATTTTAATTGATCGCAATAACAGATTCTACCTCCAAAATTGGGGCTGTTCTTTCAAGTTGCCTGAGGCAAAACACATTTCCTGACCTCAGAGATGGGTGTTACTGTGGGGGAAAGAAAGCCTTGGTAATAACAGATCCAATTAATGTCTGTATAAAGCATTATTTTTATTACCAAATAGAAGTACTGTAACCTACAGTCACATTCTCAAGCAGATTCAGACACCAACTTTTAGAAAAACTTGGAGTCTACATATATCTGCAAACTCTTTCCAATGTTATTATGATAATTTTTCTTGGTATCAAAGACTGCCCTAAGGCTATAACATATTAAAGTATATTGCTACAAAATGAAAGAGGTGGAAACCTAGTGTCTTTGGGGGTTTTAGGTTTGGGACTGCCGTTTTCTGTCTTGTATGCCGATATTCAGTTTTGTTTAGGATCAGTGAATCGTGAGTTGGCGTGAGTTGAGTGACCTGCGATGGACTGGTTCTCCCTTTAGAATATAAGCTATCCTCACCCTCTTCATCCTGGAACCCTGGGTGGGAAAGTGTTTATTGTGAATTAATGGATGTTTTATAGTGCTGTTTTGTGCCTATCTGTGATCAGAATAAGTGTGGTAATGAAAGATTGGAAGGTATTGTCACATAGCTGACTTAAGCGTGTTTAAAGCCAGATACTGTAGTTTTCTATTGCCATTTGCTTTTTTTTTAATAAGAGCACATTTCTGATTCTGTTATTCAGTCACCAGCAAAGATGCAATAATAATGACGTGTTTTCCTGTCTGTGTAGAGGTGTGGCATTCTTCTGGAAAATCTGTTTTTGAATGCAGAAGGACTCTCAGGCTGTTTGTTTAAAGAAGTTGTTCTCAGCCAGTCCTGTGTTGGCCCCAGTAGGCTTGTGTGATGTGACGATAGTATCAGGTAATCAAGGCTAACAGACGAGTAACCGGTGTCAGTTATCTGACAGTGACTGACTGGTGATTCTCGCCTTTATCGAAGAAGTAGGCTAAGGCTACAAACAAAGCAAGATAACAGAAAGACTTATGATTTGGTTTTCAGTTCATCTAGCCCATGTTTTCAGTCCTGTTTTTTGTTTTTTAATTGACTATTTTTTAACTCCTCATAAACTTCTAAGAGAATCTTTAATGTTTGTGTTAAATTTTGTAATTTACTTTATCTAGTTTCATCTGGCCCGCAACATGTTTTTAAATCATAATTAAATCTGGCCTGCTGATCGATCATTTTCCACAGAACCTGGATTGTCATTTTGAGGTCGGGGTCCACCTCTGGGACTGTGGCAGCGTAGCATTACGCCATCACCGGCAACTGTGGAGTGCTGGCCCGCTAAGGTGACAACATGGTCAGCATCGATATGTGCAGCTGTCAAGAGGATGGCATCTACAGTGACCAAAAAAACTCAATATTCTTGAGGCTCACCAGGGAAAGAAGGTCAGTGTTATAGCGTATGTACAGGTACATGGCCAAAGGATGGTTCTGTATTTGATTTTCAGATCATCATTAATCCATCCATCCATCCGACCAAGTTTTAATTGTTTATTCTGGTCACGGTTGTGGGGTCTTCACAACATCAGTCCTGGAATTTAAAGAAAAGAGTTTAATGTACTGCTCATTGTATCTACACTTCATATTTAATATGTTTAATCTAGTTATTTGTTGTGTTTCAGAGAACAAATAACTAGATGAAATGAATAAACAACACTGGAAATTAGATCCTGTCTGAGGTAACAGTTCATAAATTTTTTTATTGACTTATTAATGAACGCATGAAAACAGAATACCTTTCCCTTTGGTTTCTGGATTGAATTCATGGCACTTTTTCCCTCACTAGAATGCACCGGAGGGTCAACCTTCTGCTAATCTTTATAGGAAAAGATATGTTGCTCCCTGGGATGTTAACACAACCTCTGCATGTAGGGACTTGGTAGACAAGGATACTTTTTGAATAAAGCAAAGAATGGGCTCTTCTAAGTATTACTGTATAGGGGTTAAATTATTAATGTTGTATTTTTGTCTGATGTTATTGTAGCTGATGTAGCTTGGATTAAAAGATCCTCTCACAGCAAGGCATGTCAGCATTTAAAACTCACTGCCGCTCGGGGTCGATGAGAGCTTATGAACGTTAAAATAAAATTTTAGTTTAGTATTTTAGTCTATTTTGTTTATTTTCCACGAGATCGGAGTCTCTATGCTGCAGTTCTCCTTCACCCAGGTAGTCTTCTCATCTGGGTGGATGTCAGAGACTGGGGAAAAGCCTGTTAGTCAATGTGGCCAGTCTGCAATAAACCTGCACCCAAGGCCTGCGTGGCACCTTCCACCGCAGTAGCAGCAATTATTTCCATGGTTGCGATGGCACCACCTACAGGGCCATGAATCTCGAGTGCTTCATTCAGTAGCGGAGCCATCAATGAATTGCCGCAGGAAGCGGTGTCACTCTCTTCCCCACCTGTCCTTCACGTTCAAGCCCTCTGCTTCCAAATTGCCTTCAGCCACAGATGCTCCACAATGGTCAAAACCCCTGTCGCACTCTTGGCATGCTTCACTAGCAGACTGACGGCAAATGTTATTGACAAGGTGGTAGGGCTGGAGCCGGCGGTTTGCTGAGCCGGTGGCCCATCAGAAGATGGCGGCCTGAGCAACTACCCGTCTTGCCCTTGCCAGGATCCACCACTGCAGATGTCAATTGTAACATAGTTATTTCCTGATATTTGTACGATAGCAATTTGTATGACATTGGTTGTATTTCTTCCCTTTTTGCTTAGGGGACCTTTACAATTGCAATGTTTTTGTTGCATTTCACTAGCTTACATGTCTTTTTTTTATTTTTTGTTATGCTTTATTTTTATTTTGTCAGAACATTTCATTCTTGTTATTAATCAAACAGCATTAAATACAGAAGCTTCCGATTCCATATACTTTCAATACTTTTGGGAGCCTGATACGTTTTTTAATTATTTTTTTGGGAGGTTTGTCTTCCAAATTTATCTGCGATGCCAGGGGGAACAGAGCAATAGATGAGCTAGCCGTTATCAAGACCTAATCATCCGCACACAGTGTCCCAAGGAAATATTTAAGGGTGAATCCCATGTCTTTTCAGGTATAATTCTGCTATGATTGTTTGTGCCAGAATAGCGCCTGAGGAGAGCTTATTTGATGCCTTGTCAGGAGATGAGATAAAGAGGGATTTCTGCCACTGTGGAGGCAGGCACAGCGGTGCCCACGCTCTGCACAACCCCCTTGATGCAGACCACTGCTTGTCTCATGATGAAGCAGACCTAACCTCCTTCTTTCCTTCCATGGACGTCATCTCCCAGTACATCAAGAGTCCGGGGCCGGACCACAGCCTCCACAAACTGCAGGTGTTCCAGGAACCCGAAGCCCAGGATGGTCATACAGCAGTGTGCAACATGATTGGCTCGCAAGGTCACATGATCCAGGAGGAGGGCACTCTCCTCGGCAACATGGTGACCCAGCACCGTTGGTGCATGGTGCCCGTTTTCCCGAAGGGGAGCCATCTGCAGCTGACAACAAGAGAGAATGGAGGTCGGGGGGGTGGGGGAGCAGCTCCAAGTCCCAGTCCATCTTTACCTTCCAGACCCTGAGCCCGGCTGACCTAGAAGGCTTGGCCTACTTCTTCCCGAATGACCACCTGCCAGCTGGCCGTGGGGCTCCCAGCCCATCTGGCCCACCCCCAGCGGCTGACCTCAGCCCGGGCCCTGGAGACATGCCAGCTGGCTCTCACTGGTGCCGCAGTAGGAGCTGTGTGCCGGGAGCTTCTGGGCCGGTGACTGGACGAGGCAGTGGACGTGTGCCTTTTGGACGTTCAGCTGAGAGATGACCTTGCCCGGGCAGCAGCCTTGGTGCCCCTCCTGAAGAACAAGTACAAGTGACAGGAGCTGGAGAACCGGACCTAGAGGAGACAGGAAGTGAAGGTGTCCCCAGAGGGAGCGCCGCCGCTCTGAGATGCCCTAACTTTTGCAGCGGACACTGATCTGCATAGAGTGAGGCTGCCAGTGTTTCCCGGGATACGGTTACCACGACTGCAGTCTGCGTTCCTGTAGTTGTCAGGCTTCTGAGGCTATCTGTGACGGTGCGTCAAGAGGGGTGAGCAATATATCTGCAAATAGCTTCATTATTGAGAAGCCAGACCTGTGAGGATAAGTTTGAGAACTCAGCTAATAAGATAAGATGAACTTCATTGATCCCGGGGGGAAATTCTGGTGCCTACAGCAGAATGGTTTGCAAAGGGCAGACAAACAAATATATAGTGCAAAACAACACAGAATGCAAAGAGAGTACATACAGTGCAAACAAATTTTAAAAAGTACACAGCACACAAGAAGAACATCCAAAAGGAATATTAAGGAAAAAATAAAAATAAACAAAAAATATTAATGGATGGTATATCCAATAATTTATTATGAATTTTTCTATTATAAGTGCAAACCGATAGACACTTACTAGTGCCCAGATGGGATGCTCAGAGATGGGGGGGGGGGGGGGGGGGGCGGGGGGCCGGGGGGTGTGCCGGGGGGGAACCCCGGAACATTTAC
>JAODKC010000038.1:3702784-3717669 GCA_026777985.1 Mormyrops attenuatus
GACAGTGGCAAAAAAAATAGACCAACTGCAAAGCAGTACAGACGGTGCAAAACTATAAAAAGCAGTGCAAAATAATAAATGATGGTGCAAAGTAATGCAGATGCTGCAAGACGATAGATAGATGGATGGATGGATGGATGGATGGGTGGATGGTACTTTATTAATTTCGAAGGAAATTTAGGCATCCCACAGCTCGAGAAATACAATGGTAGAGACAATAACACATATGGTAATACAATAAAATACAAGGATTGCAGATGTAAGATGGGGCAAAACAATACAGAAAAGGGTGCAAAATGATGCAGGACAGTGCAAACTATACAATATTCAATGCTTGATAAAGTGCAGTAACAGTGCTACAGGGCTTGGGGAAAACTTCATGAATCTGGTAGCCAGTTCTCTGACGCTACAGCCTACCAGACTGCAGGTGAGTGAAGAGTTTGTGGCTGGGGTGGCCAGGGCCTTGAAGGGTCAAGGGAGGGTTGTTCATTCCTTGTGGTCTTCTGGGCAGACTTCACAGCCCCCTGTATGGCTTTTTTTTTCTTGAGCTGTGGTCCCACCATACCATACTGTGATTTGCTGGTAAGAACACTCTCAATAGTCTCAGTATGACGTATGGTGCTCCACAGCATCCTGACGACACTGATAAATTTGGCTTCACAATAATGTTTTCTTTGTATGTACAGGTTATGTCAGCTGGTGTTCAATTCGCAGGCACTCCTTGCAATAAAAGCTACCCAAATAGCTAACATCTTGAAAGACATGGTGGAGCACAGTCAGACATGGATAAAAACAGACCTAAAGGGTTATTACTTCTTGTACTGTCAACAGCAGCCAGAAAGACTTCCTGGGAAACCATTACACAATGAATTTAGTGAGGCCTGTAAGGCAAACGGAGTCGATGAGGGAAGCTGAGAGACCTATATTGTCAGATGAATCTCATACAGGCTGTGTATGACACCTGGCAACACCTCAAACATAGTAGCTCAGGAGAAAATACTGACGATCAAATGACTTTGTAACACTTGATAAAAATATGGGAAGGAAAAAGAACGAATAAAAATATTCTCATATGTGTACACATGGAGGTCTAAACTCGTACCTCTCAGCAGTAAAGCTTTGTTTTATAGGTAGTAATGCTGTTTTATTTCATTCCATTTTCTCAAACTAAAAATGCATAGTTTTTGGGAGACAGTAAGGGTACCATTATCCTAGAAGTGTCATACATCATCTACGATAGATAAAAAAAAATAAAATATCAATTCCCTGAAAAGAAATCAAGGGCAACACAGCAGGGAAGTAAAATCAGTTTTATGTTAAGTGAGACAAGGGCTCAAATATATTGAAGCATCTTTAAAAATATATATTAAACATTCCCACCCTGGTTTATCAACAAGACTTGGTAGAACATTTTTCATATTTGGGTATCTAAGTCATATGCTGTGCTCTTTTTCAGTAGATGGTAAATTGAATCTTCGGTGAGGCCACAGTGTTGAGGGTGTAGTGTTGAGGCCACAGTGTTGAGGCCATGGTGTTAATGGCACAGTGTTGAGGGCAAAGTGTAGTCTTTCTGTTTTGCTTCCAGCTACATCTCTTCTGTCCTTAACAGCGGGGAGCGTCAAATGTTTTCATTTAATGTGTCGCCTGTTTTCCTGTTGGATGTTGGTCCACGACATGCAAATGACCACCGCAGTCATTGCTTCTGTTGCCTACACAGATCCACCCTATTAAGGGAACGATTATGTCAGCTGTCTTCATAATGCCATCATCACAGAGTCCATTCTGTTTATGCCATTTTATATCCCGCAGATTAGATGCTCACTGTTTCTTGTATCCGAGGTCAGGGTGGTGCGATTTACTTCTATGTGCTTTTGCTAAAGACATTCAAGCGGTCATGCTCAAACACATTCGCAGCCTTCTGATACCTTGTGCCCATACGCTTACTTTTGTTCCACATCTATAGTCTTTGATGCATATACGCTCATACATACATATTATTCTGACAAAAAAGGATTTTGCCAGGATCTGCCAGAAGCTGTGTGTTGACATTGAGCAGACTACACCTGATTTAAGAGTGCAGATCATTTGTAGACTGATTAGCATTTGACACTTCAAAAAGGTCGACAGCAGGGGGTGTAATTCAAAAACATTCAGAGCAGTGCATTTATTATCAAACACAATTCGCTGAAAGGCATAAGACTCCGCCTTTCAGTCTCAATTTTGGTGAATGGCACATAGTTGAGTTCTGTTATTCCTAATGAATGGTTGTCACTGGTAACCCAGACCTTTTTTGGAACAACAGAGAACACCTGCAGAAAGTGGCTTGTTCTGTGCCTTGAGATACATAAAGCAAAAATTGAAGTTAATCAGTCCCAGTTGTAGAAATTAGAAAAAGAAGTGGTTGTCTTTGGACCACATCTCCTGCTGTATGCATGTGTAGAGAGGGTTGTGTTGAGCTGTGAGTGAGAGGACTGATTAGGAATAAGCATGTGGCAAGAATCATTAGATTTTTCATTTGGGCATGAGATTAAGGGTAATATAATAAATGCAATCGTTTTGGTTCTTTCAGGGCAAGTCTGTGAGGAATAGGACAGGAAAAATTAGAAATGAAATTTCGTTACTAGCCAACCCGTGAATCAACCTCATTTATTTCTTTTGGGTTTGAGTTGTGAGCAGGGAGCAATCACCACCATTATTATTGCGGTCAGATTTGTCCATGAGAGACCCCAGATAATGCACCTTCCTTCACCTTATTGCACATTTAGCGGGATTTGCTGTATAGGCCCTATTTCTTAGCGACTGCAGGGCCACTCTCAGGTGCTGTAAATGCCAAAACTAATCTTAGTACAAACAGCAATATCATCCAGATAGGCTGCAGCATAGGCATCTCAAGGATAGAGTATGTGGTCCATTAGCCACTTGCCTGGTGCCCTTTGCAAACCAAACAGGAGAATGCAAAATTGCTGTGATCCAAACAGAGTTGAGGCCGCAGTTTTCCCTTCAGATTCTGATGATAAGGGAATCTGCCATGATCCATTTGTTAAGTCCATAACAAATCAAAATGTATTAAATCAAAATGAGCTGTAGTCAACTTGGGGAACGATTCATTGATAAAGGACTGAATGTGCATCATGTTTTAACATCCGTATCAGTGACTGATTGTGTTTTAAGGAACCGCACGGGTCCAGTCCCTGGTAACAGACACACACAAATTATGGAGCTGCTGCAAACACTATGATACCAAGACCATCATGTGTAGCATTTGTATATGGATGGATGGCTGGACAGGGATTAAGAATCAAATTGACCCTGGACTTCAGGGTCCAATTTGCTACATGGGGGACACAATTAAATTTGCAGAGCTGGGGGGGGGTCCCCCGAGGAATTTTGCCGGTATGCCCGATATGCCAGATGGCCAGTCCAGGCCTGAGTCCATCCATATTCCAACTGCTTATCCATGGTTGCAAGATGTATATATACACAATTACATATTTTGTATTCAGGTAAATAGTATGAACTGGACCTAACTTTAATGCTGCATCTTGATGGGGTATTCTGGGAATGGTGGCAAAATACATTCAGAAACTCTGCTGAATCACATTAGCCTGTGCCATTAGCACCAAATTCAGCAACCCCCCCAGAGGATAACAATAGAAGAAATTGTTTTCAGGTCTCAGCTCCTTTATACTGATTTCTGATGTATCATTCCCAAGCTGTCAGGACGGTCTGGAGTACATTCCTCTGGTTGCCCATAACCTCACAATGTATGTCCCCAGTAGACTGTGTGACCTCAAAGCACCCTAAAGAGAAATTTATGTGCACAAAGTTAAAAACTTGTGGACTTTGGTGTTTTATTAAAGCACCCGGTTAGTCCATTGGAATGACGATTGCGACTTCAAATCACTTTCCTGCCTAGCTAATTCCTTTAGTGTGTGTAACATGAAAGATGTACCTGGATCTGTGATAATCTCTTTTGGGATTCAAACACAGCAGAAAATAGTGAAAGAATTTAAGCTGAGATATTGCTCGCTTCCAGGGACTGTGTTGTATAGTCCACAATGGCTAACACCCAGTGGGGAGGGCCTCCCTGAGGCAGAAGAGGGTCACACGTGGCCTTTCCCATCAATGCTAAATGGCCTCTTTGCTTTGAAATGCAGTCATTGTCCTTTCATATAGAAGTGATGTGTTGTTGATTGCACATTTGGCGGTCCCCGTCCTGCCTCCCTGCGTTGATTTATGCCTGAGGAGGAACTTACAGGGGGCGTGTCTGTGTCAGCACTGTTAGCCAGGTAATTATCAGGCAGCTGTGTAGATGCAGACAGGGATCAGCAGTGGTGACACCAGAGTCATCCCAAGGTTGCTTTCTAGAGACTGAAGACAAACTGCTCCAGCACCACCTGCTCCCACAGTGTCCTCCACAGGGGGCGAGTCTCTGGCTATGGCCAATGCTTACAGGAGTCCAAAGGCATTTGACATCAGCCATGGTTGCTTCCCTCAGATGCTTGGGGGCTTGGCAATGGGTTTGTTGTTTCTGGGGCCCACTCAAAAAGTCACTCTCCTCCCCACATATATTTCAAATGCATGATTTACATAGTGGTAACACTGCTGCTGAGTGGACATCCTCAATTCCCTCCCCCTACCCCATTTTATAATGTTCTTATCAGGACATCAATGTCTGTGCATATTGATGGCATGCTGTAGGTTACTGTGAGTCCCTCTGGCTAATTAAGGACAAAAAATGAATTTGGATGAGAAACATAAAAGAAGGAAACTAATGATTGAATTCCAGCTAAAGTGTCAGGAAATGATGCTGGCAATAGGAGACAAGACAGTCCGGATTGAGTTTACTGGAAACAGGAAAATGCATCAATATATAGTCAGATATAGAGTCAAAGCATTAGCTAATGATATCAGGGTTAGCAGAAGATCCACTTATTCTCTGAGGCAGCTTTGATTATTGTTGCATGATGAAAGATCAAAGAAAAGGAGCTCTGGGGCAGATCAGATGCTACAGATCAGGTCACCAGGGAGGGGAACATGGGTCATTTTGTCTGGAGCTCTGATTGATGTGCTTATTCATGTAAACATGAGAGGGAAGAGGGTGGGGAAAACAACCAGGTGCTCTGTTACCCTTTCTGCACTTATATTAGCCAGAATGCCTAGTAACAGACGTTGATTACGTCGTTAATTATGTGAAGAGCTTTTAGATACCTTTCTCAGATGAAGTGTTTGTTAATCTCAGAAGAGCCTACGTGCTTGGCCAAGGTCTTTCCATCTCCCCCAACCTTTCATATTACCAGCACTTGATGGAGTTTGATAGGGGTGGCATTGTCGGTTTGCATGAGGCCGGGTGGTCATATCGTGCAACTGGCCAGCATGTGGAGCATGCAGATGTCACGGTCACACGATGTTGGAAGCAATGGGCACGTGAGGGCACCCACATGGAACCATGAAGGTTCCAGTCACCCAAGACAGACCACACCAAAGGAGGAACGTCGTATTGTGCGCCAAGTATTGCAGAACCCCATGACATCTGCACCTGCCATCCGGACACAGGTATTGGACTCTCTACAACACCCTGTGTCATCCTGCACCGTGTTTCGACAGCTGGACTATGGGTTCACCGTCCTATGCGTTGGTTGCCGTTAACACCAGCGCAGAGACGGCTACATTTGGAGTGGTGCCGTAACTGGGAAGAATGCACTGATGATGAGTGGCGTTGCACCACGTTCAGTGATGAATCTTAGTTCTGCATTACCACGGATAACCGTTGTGTGTGCGTATGATGGCACAGAGGGGAGTGGACCAATCCTGCCAATGTTGTGGAGAGACACACCGGCGTTACTCATGGCATCATGGTGTTTGGGAGCCATAGGGTATGATTTCAGGTCATCTCTGGTACTGATTCTGGGGAGCCCGACAGCATAGTGGTGTCAATGACATCCTGGGTCTGAATGGCGTACCAATCCTAAGACAGCACCCTGGGAGAGTCTTTCAACAAGACAACGCCCATCCACACATGGCATGTGTATCCATGGACTGCCTGCATTAGGTTGAGGTCCTTCCATGGCCAGCCAGGTCCTCTGATCTTTCCTCAATAGACCATGTATGGGATCAGCTTGGACGTCAACTCAGACCCAGTGCCAATCTGCAGGATCTCGAGGGCCAGTTACAACAGCTTTGGGCCGACTTACCACAGGAGAGGATACAATAGCTGTAAAACTCTCTTCTGCACTATATCGGCGCATGTTTCCAGGCCCAGGGGAGTGCCACAGTAGGGTGTTCCTTACCTTAGGGGTAATTTTTTTTTTTTTACATATTAACTTCGCATAGCCTTCCATTTGATGAGGTTCACGATAACAAATAACCATACCAATTTTTTGTCATTTCTGTCAACATCTTCTGGGAGCTCACAGCTGTTAAAGTTTTAACCAACTGTCACTTTATTTGAATGAAATGAGCACACTCAGTACAGTGACTGAATATTAATGAAACACAAATCCAGTAGTCGATACTGGTTAATCAGTAGAAACAAACTCAACTGTCAATGCACTCTGCAGTCTGCATTATGCTAAAATGTAAAATGAGAACAATTAAATCAGACATAAAAGGCCTTATGGGCCTTCGGGGCCTCCTTTCGGTGATGCTCAATCAACTGGAAGGCCAGTTGGTGCTGCCACATGGATGGATGATTGCTGAGGAAGGACTGGTCAATATGAAGCGCTTGAAAAAGGTTCAGTGATCGAATTGTTACAAAGTCCGACAGCCTAATGGTGTGGAAAGAAGTAATAGTCTTGCATTTGGCCTTCCTCAGCTCCTTCTTTCTTGCAGGCTTCTTCAGTTCTTCCACCATTTTCTGTTTTTCATTGGTGTTGACTGTATCGGAGAAGAACTCAAGAGAGACCAGGTCTTTGCTCAAATACCATATCTGGAGCGCCTGCATGAGCGTGAGGTTGTTCACTGGAGCATCAGCTGCATTGGAAGACTCTAACCAGTGCTTGATGTAAATGGTGGAGGCGAATATGTTGATGCGATGAAGGGAATCCAGCTGTTCAGGAGTAAGCTTGAACTGCTTTCTGAAAAGATGGATCTTTAAACAATAGATCATCTTTCCCATCCACCGTGCACAGTGGCAAGCCCCTGGGGCGTGACAGCAAACTTCTGTTGCAAGAACTCCATCTAATATGACTAGGCTGAGTTCGAGGAACTCCGTATAGTCATCTCTTGCTGGTTCTCAGCTGAAAGTTTATGACAACCATTTTGGATCGAGTTTCAATGAGCCACTTTCTCTCTGCTTCAGTCACATCAACATCTGCTCCTGTGAGTGCTTCTAGCTCCAGAGGTGAGTAGTTGCTACGGTCCATTAATTGCCAGTGCGCCTTGAACCGTGCAAAGAGGCTAATGTCGGGCTCTTAGGATGCAAAAAAGGTATCAAAAATGCTGCTAATGATGATTTCATGTACGTGATGGCGACAAGCTAGGAACAGAAGCATCTTCCCCCACGATTGCTGAATCAAGGTACAGGCCTGTGTTGCTTGCCGTTGTGTTGAAGCAGAGGCCAGCCACCCAGTCTTTGACGTTTGGCCATTCATCTATAAACTCAAGAACGACTTGCGCCATAGCTGCTCCAGTCCTACATGCTAGCTTCGGAATGCCAAGAAGCTTTTCCACATCCTTACCCGAGACGACAACTGGAAGCCGGTCAAACTTTTCCCTATCCCATTGAGGAAGCAGCTTCCCATCAAAGTGGGCAATTAACGGTGTGTCTAGTTGAAAGTCAGCCTTGATCTCGTTGCCAATCGTGACACGGCCTGATTTGCAAGCTTCATGAATTGAAGTTGCTGACAACGTCAGTTCACCAACGTTGACACCGGTGGCACGTAGTGCAGATGCAGCGACGTGTAAGGCCTGGCGAGAACTTAACCTTGTCCTGTCCAAAGCGGCAGTGAACTGCTTATCATAACTGACTCTGCGCTGGTCCAGTTTCATTGCTTTTCGTGAACAGATGTCAGATGATGATGGACCTGCTTCTGTTACTTCAAACCTAGAGTTACAATAACTGCTGCCATCTGCTAAGTCTTGTTCAGTAGCTTCATCAGAACTGGAACTGGAGACCGAAGATGCACCAGGAAT
The DNA here is from genome assembly GCA_026777985.1 of Mormyrops attenuatus. Lineage (NCBI taxonomy): Eukaryota > Metazoa > Chordata > Actinopteri > Osteoglossiformes > Mormyridae > Mormyrops > Mormyrops attenuatus. The sequence continues at coordinate 3,710,918 of JAODKC010000038.1, forward strand.
GGCTGCACTTGACACGACTTCAGCAACTCTGCTGGTCTCTGCAACCCACCTCTCGCGTCGTCAACTTTCAGCTGTGACCCTGGCAACTTGTTTCTCCTGCTGTTTCATGAAAGCCAGATCTTCCCTTGCCATTATCATCTTCCGTGGCCCACGCTGATCGACAAGAAAATCCCAGTCCTGGCGGATCGTTATCTTTTTCTCTGCTTTCACGTGTGCCACATCAAACAGTTGTATTAGGTGATTTTTGAACTTTTCCTCGTTATCCCTTTGTGTCTGGGACTTCCTTGACTTGTTTTTCGACAAACCAACGTAAGCTTCATACAACGACTTAAGCTTGGAGATGGCGTTTGGCTTCTGAGTCATACAGGTAGCTACATTGGCATTAAGCCAGAATTCAAATACCTCGCCGATAGTCTGGTAAGCACTGTCTGACAATGTTCTGTTTTCCTTTCTCAAGAAGAAAAACAGGCGTCCCAGGACCTGCTTGTAGGTTGGTAACTGATTTCCAACAATCTTCGTCAACATCCTCCCAGTCAACCAGATGTCAAAGTCTTTGCGTGTCTCTGCCTTCTCTGCTACAGCGGTCGCCATATTCCACTTAAAAGCAACAGTGGTTTGCTGTAGAGCAGCAGATTTATAAGTCCAGAATTACAGTCAACACTCTATACTTCGGACATAAATCATCAAATGTTACGCTACAGCAATATCAAACAAAAACAAAACATGTAAACAATTACAAATTCAACAGCATTATTTAGTATTTCAAGAAAGAACAGGGAAGTGTGATTATATAAGTGACAGGAATAGCAGTAGGATGCATTGGATGCACATTTCACAATTAGCATAATGCACAATTGCATATGATGCATGTTGAAAACTTTAGCTATGTTGTGCGCCCAGTAAACGTCGATGCATTGAACTCAAATTTTGGCTGTTACATTTGCTCATGGAACCTCATCATTTGAAAGGGTATGTGTTTTGATATTATATATTTTTTCCTGAACACCTTAGTGTCACACCCTACTGACATGGGACAAGCAGTGTGCCCATACTGCCAATTCTGTTGTCCGTTTGATCTGATATTATAATCATTATGATACAGTCACATGACCTTTCACCACATGCAGATTTATTTCATTTCTACCACTCCGTCTGGGTGATTCACTTTTTTTGTCACTGAGTATATCTTGAACGTTTTATTTATATATTTAATTGTCTTTGTTACTTATACTTAAAATTCTACTGCATGGTCTCTTTTTTTTAGAAAAGGTTGATGGGGTCAGATACTGCATAATAAGAAAGAACACTGTGTGATCGGTAGAAACAAAAGATTAGGAATAATGATGGATAATATTGAGAAAACCACATTTATTAAATGTGCAAAACGTGAATATTGATAAGAATAAAAATGAAACCGATGGGATTTCACCCAGCCAGGGAATATATACCTGAAATAAAAGGGCCTCCACTGCATTTTTATGCATTCTTGACAGCAATAGGAAACCTATAAACCTTGGCTGTGAATTGATTCCAGACACCCATCTCTCAGAATGGTGTCAACACAAAGGATCGAGGATGAAAATGGATGAATTGAGGGTTGCCTTCTGCCAAATTCATTTACTCAGTTTAAATTTCACTGTGTTCTTTCAAGTGATTGCACAGATAAATATTAACCATGATGCATAAAAAATTTAGCACTTATATTCAATTTGCGCAAAGTTCACAATGGGATCAGATTGGTTAATAAAAATGTGGACTCTTAAAGTGAGTATATTCTGTCCTATAGATGGTATTTCACTTACTGACCATCATATACTCCACTGATACTCCTGGTCAGGCTGGTGGGGGTGATCGTGTCAGAAAAGAGAAATTATCCACATCAGATCTGTGGCTTTTTGTCACTATCAGAGCAGACTGAGGTCAGTGTGTTGCCGTGTTTGTTTTTTATTGCTTGGGGTCTATTGTGAAGGCCCCATATTGTGCAACTGCAACATTTATCATGACAAACGATCCAAGCTGTTTTTTTCCCTGTCCTTAAAGGAGTAGGATTATTTTTTCTGTATGTTTTTTTTGTCATAAAGAACTATAAAGTGGAATAATGATGCCCCCACCAAAGACACTCTCAACTTATTCTCCACTTTCAGTGCCCTCCTTAACCCTCCTCCTCCCCCTCCACCCACTACCCTGACTGCGGATGATTTTACCACTTTCTTCTATGAGAAGGTGGCAGCCAGTTCTCCACAACCACCGCCTGCATGGAACCCTCCAGGCATGGACCTTCTTTTCCCTCTTTCCCCCCCCTCACCAGCCCAGATGTTTCTCACCAGCTCGCCCACCAGCCCACCACCTGTGTCCTGGTCCCAATTCCCTCTCATCTCCTCCACATCATCTCTTCTACCCTAACCGTTGCACTTACAACCATGAAGATCATTTACATTTTATTATTATTATTGCACAGTATTGTATACTGTCATGCTCTGCATTCCTTGCCCCTCGTTCTTTCCCCAATGTGGCTCTAACAAGGCACGCCTCTGATTTCAGCCCTCGTGTGTTTCCCTCCAGCTGCCCCTTGTCTGCTGCCTCAATAGTGCCTTGTATTCCTGATAGTGTCTAGTACTGCCTCATCTGTTCCACTCCTTGTCTCCCTGTTTTGACCCCTCGCGGTCTTTTTGAGTTTGCCCTGTTTGTGTCGTGATTCCCTTCAATAAAGCCCCTTTTGAGTTTCCTGACACCTGCCTTCGCCTCACTCCTGGCCTGCGACGTGACATATACTTTGACTGATGTCTATGAAAGTGCATCCCCATCAACCTTCCTACAGGTGGCAAGACTTGTGTCAACAATGTCCGCTTTCCCCAGGGGGAGGAAGTACCTGTGCACATGCTTCATGGGCCTGATAGGGTCCCACTGTCAAGAAAAGGTGGTCAGGTGCCCATTCTTTCACTGTGATGCTGCCACCTGCATGGACACCCCTGGGGTACTTTGTATGTAAGTGTCCAGTTGGGTTACAGTGTAACTCCCAGACGTGGACTGACTTACCTGGGCATCCTAGGCTGACATCAGCATGAATACTCAGGTGTTACTGATTTAATTAATCATTCCATTTTTTCTGGAATGGGGCAGGGCCCAGATGTTTTCTGGGGCCCTGAATATAATCTATGACATCCTATGCAATAATCTGCCCTGACCACTCCCAAACCCTTCTTCTACAATACAAGCTTGGTGTTTATCAAAATATCTGTTTTCAGAGCTGGTTCTGATGTCTGCAGCTCTCTAACCAACTCTTAAAAACTCCCTGAATTAATTACTATGCTTCATTTTCTCAGTTTTCTAGCTAGGTTCTGGCTAAGATTGTTAGAAGGTTAAATAGAGGTGGGAAGTCAACTGCGGTTGAAATCCGGTGGTTTCCTCGAACATGACGGCCAATCACACATCTCATTGTGAAAAAAAAAAAATGATGATAAAAGGGCATCAAAGAACTTTCTGAAGGCCCCCGTGCACTTTGCTTCTGAAGTGGTATCAAATGGGTGTCTGACTATGTGTGTCAAGCTTGATGGACTGCTGGGTGCAGGGGAACGGTGAAAAGGTCATTTGTTTCTGCTTAAGGGTATTACTGCAACTGCCATCATTTTGCAATGCATCAAACCCTTGGCGGAAATTCAGTATATCACAGAACACCAAACAATAACTGACACGGCTGAGTTTGGGGTCAACCTTGAAAGGGTTCTTGGGTATTGTGTTATGCAAGGTTTATTGCTCCTTGTTTTGAAATTAGTTACATTAAAAAATGGTGAGGTACACTAGCGACTGTGAGGAAGCCAATAAAATTGGCGTGATGTCTTAACCAGAATTGTCATGTCATGCACCCTCCCCCTGCTGTGGGCGCTGTTCTGTCAGGTCCCCTCCAGCAATTCGTTTCCACTTCTTCCCTCATTTAGTAGGCAGCACACAGATGCTGTTCTTTTGGTCGGCTGCTGAAGCCTTAAAATCCAGGTCATTTGACCAGACCTTGGGTTTGTATATAAAATGAGTTCCTTTTTTTTCAGAATGTGAAAAACTTGCTTGCAGTTTATGTCATGAGTTTATGTCTCATATGGCCAATGACACATTGACAAAATGTATCAATGAAAGAAATACAAGAAAGGATAATGGAAGTAAAAAATGAAGGAAAATCACTAAATCAGTTATCCAAGGTGACATACTTTTTTTTTTGAGAAGGCAGTGTCAACAATCCCCGGACCAGTTACGGGTTAAGGGTCTTGCTCAACAGCTCAGTGGTGACACAGTATGCTGACCCTGGGATTAGGACTGGTGACCTTCTGATCACAGGCACAGGGTTATTACCCACTAAGCTACATGTCACACCACACCCGCTTATTGGTCGCTTTTTCTAGTTCTGACATGTGACACGCTCACGCACACATTTTCAGCAATGTCTAGCTTTCCGAGTGCCACATATGTCAGGTGGGGGCTGTTTCCCCAGCATGCTGTGTGCCAACAGCCAGGGCTCCTACAGCTGGAGAGGCTGCCCACAGAGCATGCTGGGAGATGGAATGACATGCATGGATGAGCATGTTGCACGACACACGTCAATGATCCTGTCCCTGCTGGTCATACAGAAAAGAGGCTAAATTAAATTAGCGACTGAAATCATATTTAAGGGAAGAGGGGAGGTCAAACTGAAACTTTAATTCATCTGTGGCCCCATGAGTAATTTTCAGTGATGGTAATAATTCAGTACTGATTCTACCAGAATATACTATAACTACTGCTTCCAGTTAAAATTTTTGGCTACACTTAGGAAAACATGAGCAAGTTTTTCACCGCCCTCCTCAGATCTCATTTGCAGAAGAAACCAGACTTGAGACATCGATTTCAGTCCTGCTCTGGTTTTGATGGAGCAGATGGGTTAAACACACACTGTCTTTTTGAGACCTCAGAACAACAGCCTCATTGGATCCAGTGGCACCACTGGGTGTCACGTTGGTGCCCGTGTTTGACCATAATGGTGGTTTTCTTTTGTGTATTTCTACATCTTTGGCTATGTGTGAGTAGGTGACCTTGCCATTGTGCGACATCACTGGTATAGTCAACGTTCTCCCAGTACCGGTACGAGAGCAGAGTGGCCCCTGGGAATCAGCGACCCCTGGTGGCTGGCGTGTAGAGCTTGGGGAACAAAGAGGGTTACAGTTAGTTGGGGCTCACAGCTGTTGTGTTTTTTCACTTCTGTTATTGATTTCTCCTGTTTTTCACCTCTCCGGCATCGTTGGACTCCTGAGTAAACACGGGAAAAGACTTTTGGAATCTATTGGAAGACAGTGATAAGATTACGACTCACAGCTCCTTCACGCCAAACCCACTTGTCTTACCCTTGCCTGCGCCCTTGACAGCAAGCTTCCCATTCCCCATTTGTGGGAAAGTGTTACGTTCCCGCTAAGCCCAGCACGAACTAGCCACTGGCTTTCCATTGGCCAGATTCTGTCTGGTCGCAAACACGGGAGCTCTTTGCAGTTAAGGGCTTAATAAGCTGCTTCGTAAGCAACCTTTTGTAAGTTTCTGTCTGAGATCTGACTCTCTTCCCCAGTGAAACAGACCCTGAGTTTGTCCACTAGGCACAGACTCAGTCCAGCATGTGTTTTGAACTTCATGGAGTGACACTGAAAAGAACATTACGGTTGTTCTGGAGTTTGGGTGGCATCTGCCAATATGGTCTAGCCTAGCCCAAATCCTTGTTGCCTAACCCTTCATCATTTTTTCTTTCACCTTATACTTCGCAAGGTCCGTTTCACCCGAATGACTTCTGGCACGGCATCTTTTGCTTTCGGGCCCGTGGCTCCTTGACGTCCACTTTCTGCCTTATTCGAGTTGCCGTTTTTGCGGTGCGCTGTCATCAATCACTGGCCTCCCGCTCAACTCCCGCTCTGCCTCTTTCAAATCTGTTGTGGACGTTTGAGTGAAAAACGTGCTCCCAAGCACACCCCTCCCACCCAATGGCACACACACACACACACACAGACCCACACACGCAGACACACACACACGCGCACACACACACAGATACATTCACCCAAAGCCCGTTTGCAAAAATCCTTCAAGGCGGAAGGGCATCACTATTTTTGCCCTTATTCTCCTTTTCACTTCAAAAGTTCAGTCAAACAACTGAACAACCACGCAAGGTTTTACTGTCTCCTGCTCCCCCACTTTCCACAAAGTAAGACCACGATGTAAAGTAGATAGAAAGATACTCGCAGAGGACTGAAGCAAGAGTCAGTGAGTGAATCCTCATATCTGCTTGGAAATGGTATTATCGCCCCCAGCTGGCCAAAATATGTATTTCTCGGAGTTCTTTTATGGAGAACATGCATCATAGCTTACGATTAAAACCTCTGAACATCCAAAATGGTAGGAATTCTGGATCATGAGGTAAATATGAAGGGGAGTGAATCGTCCGAGCCTGTCAAGCTCAGCCGGTGTGTGTATTTGTCCACTGTCACCGACGCCCACAGGTTACAGAGGGTGAGTTTTACTACCAAAGGCAGAAATGAATCCGTCCGACAAGAATAACACAAGGACGCATGTTATCTGAAGCAGCGCTTCGTATCTTTACGATGGTATGCAAAAACGGGCCAGTAATTAGCCTATTTATCTTTGAGGGGCTTAATGGGTCGTCCTCCACTGTGGGATGGGACGGTTATACACAGACAATAAAATAGCTAGAACGGGGGGGGGGGGGGGGTTTGGGGGATTAAACCCAA
>JAODKC010000038.1:3738367-3754473 GCA_026777985.1 Mormyrops attenuatus
GCGACCGATTTAATGAGCCACAAATGAGAAGTAGTGCTTAAACAGTATAAAACTACAACTTTCCCTTCTGTTGATAAGGGGCACAGCCATCTTGGATTCTGAACTCGGGATCCTCTCTGCTGCTCCGAGATATTTCTCGGATGTCCGAGAAACGGGAGCGCGCATGTCGTCACTTCCGGCTTCAAAACTCGGAATCCGACTCAGAATATGAGTTCTGAGGGCAAATGGAAAGTACCAAAACTGCCCGAAATGCGTTGATAGAGACATTTCAGGGATTTTGAGTTATTCTCCACTGCAGATGGGTTAATTGCGTTAAAAATTTTTATCAGATTAATCATGATGATGGATTAATCCGCATTAACCCATTAATTTTGACAGCCCTAATATATATATATATATATATTCTTATTGGTCATATTTGTCAAACATAGTAGCCTTTGGATAAAGATGCACAGTTCTTACCTATGACAATGGCTTCAGGTCTGTGTTGATACATTTCATATGTTTGTGTAATTTTTTTTTCTCTATTATTATACTTGTATGAAAAAGCTGTACTATAAAAATTACAACAGAACAACAACAACAATAATAATAATATAAGACGTGGTTAAGAACACTGGCAGTTTAAGCTCTCAAGCAGAACCCTACTGTAGTACCTTTGAATGTGGTGCTTAAATGGGTCATTCTGAATAAGAAATAGGTAGCTAAATGTCAGCATTACGTGTAAGATTCAGGGCATGACTGTACCATCCATGGAGGCCTCTTTAAAGAGGAAAGTCAAAATGTGATCTCTGCATGTGGGATCTGTCCTCCACACGCCATGCGAGAGCTCCACTTTGAACCCAGAGCCTCCCGACAGCGGACCCATCCCCTACATGGCTCACTGATACAGGACTAATTTCTCTGGCCCTTAATGCATTGGGGAGAGCGCTACGGTGCCAAAGAGCACCATTGGTGTGCCGGCGCACTGAGCGCGCTCTGTGAGGCACTTTTAAAGACCTGAACTGGTGTACCATTGCCTAGTACGTGTTCCAGGGAGCCGCCAAGTATAACCTTACTAAAAAAAAGAAAAGTATTAATGGTGCTCAGCTTGTCGCAGCATCTGACACCGCGAGAATGCACTTTGAGCAGACTTCCCGGGGTCCTTTTCTCACTTTTTTAAAAAATATCATAATTACCCTCTTTTCACTTCTTTATTCTGCCGGTGTAGGGTTTGTTTCCCCCTGTGTCAGTCTCTGGAACGTTCACACTGTCACCTCAGGCACCTGTTTATCAGACAGTAGAATACAAATGTACAATGTGGATTTTTATATGTATATGTGCGTGTGTGTCTGTGTGTGTATGTATATATATATTTATATACATATATATATATATATATATATAAGCTCTATGGTAACCTCGTTTTCTCTGCCGGGACATCATCATACTTCTTTGAGAAGCAAATTGCCTATTTTACATGCTAACAGGAACAAGTAGCATCAATCTGTAAAGGCAGGAACAAAACACTGGGATCTGTAAAGGCTCTTCACCTCACCATTATTTAGAAACCTGCATTTTTCTTTACCCATTTGCTGTCTCTTACAGTAAAAGCTGACATCTGAGGCTGTAAATAGAAATTGGCTATCTTTTGGGGTTTCAAGATGTTATAATTTTATCCACAAATCCATTCAAGACAACCACCAAATATCAAATGCAAACATCAGTCATGTCTTTCATGGTGCTGTTTTTCTTCTGATAAAAGGTACCAAAAAAAGAGGTGGTATTTGCTGCCATCTAGTGGCTAGTAAAGTTTTGCAACAATGCCATAATTTTCCAGCTACATGTGGGGTGTACTGTGGTGGGCAAAAAGCAGAAATATTTAACAATATCAAGGACTTAATAAAGAGAAGTGGATACCACTTTATAATAAGGCTCCCTTTTGCCACTTGTAAATGGTAGTAACTCATTAATAAAAAGAAAACTGTTATAACTTGTTTAAAATTGTCTATTAATAATTTACAAGCTGTTACAACCAAATTAATAACCAGATCATAAACCATTCATAAACTCTTTATATGGGTAGCCTTATTGTAAAGTGGCACTGGGAAGTGTCACCCTTAGGCTTCAGACCTTGTAATGCTATCATCAAGTTTTGGGTCACTCCTCATGGAATTTAAGCTACTGATCACAGGCACTGACCTGCCTAGCCCTTTGCACCCTGCTCTTCACATAAAGGTTTGATGATTTTGAGATCTGGTGACTTGGGAGGTTGTAGAAGGTATTTTACTTGTTCTCGGTGCTCATGAAACCACTAGAATTTAACTATTTAATTATCACGAGGGAACAGTGCCTGTCCATGAAAGGTCACACAATCAAAGGAGCTCATGGCCTGAAATGGTTATGCATACCATTATGGATCTCGCACCATGTTTACCAGTTATCTTTCACCAGGTATAATCCCAAATGGATGTAACAGAAATGGTGATATGTCACTGGTTATATTTATATCCATTGCTAAAAGATTCAGGTTTTGTGGTCGGTACACTGGGGTTTGGATACAGGCAGACTTGGATTGGTTGCCTTGCCATTAATTCCAGTTGACAGTGTACATTCCTTTGCTGATTCAGTTCGGTGTTGATGTTTGAGGCTGTGCTTTTGTGGTGGCCATCCATCTCTGTCGATGAGCTCTGATTTGTCACCATTGTTCCTCTTTGCTGATTCAGTTGGTCTGTGTGCAGTCAGGATTTTTGAGACCGTTCCCCTTGACATATTAAATAATTGTGTGGTTTTCGTGGCCAAGGCAGCCATAGTTCAGGCATCGACTCCTGTCAGCTCAGCTGCATTTATAATTGTAATTTAGTTACTTCAAAGTAATTTTTCATGTGGTGTTTTTAATATTTTGTCCACCTCCTGCATTATAGTAATGCATTACAGATAAACCATCCTATCAAAAGTGAAACAAAGTCTTACTCCACAAGTTACAGGGCCTAAGAATTACTTCCCATACAAAAATGCATATCTATATTTGGAATGACATTAGGGCAAACTTTGCTTAAAAATACTCAGATTGACTGCACTATACTCATACTCATTTTGGTTATATTTACAGGTAGACAATTCTGATCTAATCGCTTCTATTTGAAATGATTTATATTCTAAAATTGTGTTAAATTACAAACTTTTATGTCAAAGAAACAAACCTGTTTAATTTTAATGTATCAGACAAAAAAAAACTCTTTTTCTGAATAAATTCAAGAGTCTGTGGGTGGCAAATATCAGGACTTCTGTTATTGATCATAAATACTGTATAGGTCTTTAACCACTGTGACACCTGCTGGTTAAAGATGAAACAGTAGTCTAGAATATCGAGATACAGCTCCTACCCAGCCAAATGCTGAGAATTATTGCAATTACAGTAGTTCCCCCATATGTGCCCACCTTATATGAGTACATTATTCTACAGTACTGTGCTCTCTCTATTGAATGAAAGGGATTCTGATGTTTTAGCCTAATTCCCAAGAGCAGACAGATCAATGAAAAAATATCCTGTATCAAGCAATGACAGAGCAATAAAAATCATGCTTTTTATAACCCTCAAAGAACAAAGAAGCAATAAAGAACACAGGCTATTCCGATACATTTTACAGTGAAAATTATTATATCACGTAATGTACATAACTTGTAGTAACAGGCTGGCAGATTTCACCCAGTAACAACCTGTACTAGTGCATGGTTTGAAACTTATGAACCGTTTATTTCTGGAATTTTCCTATTTTTTTTGGACTGCAGTGAACTGTGAATAATTGAAAGCATGAATACAGGGGTCCCACTGTAATAAGATAACTGTTAGGGAGAAGAAAAGTGCAGTACATTTGAGTACTTTTCTGTTTGTCCCAGGTAAAATGTACTTGTCTCATTTGTCAAATTATGCTCTTGTTCCGTAATGTAGTTACACTCCTTGTGACAAGTCTATATACTTTGCTTTATCACACACATTTTGGTTACATGACATTTTAATGCCATTAATAAATTTGCCAACTAAATTTCTCCGACTGTCAGCCTCCAAGATAATCACATACTATAAATTAAAATTCCATAAACACTATATTGTGAATTCTCTGAACCATCCTTACACCCTTGATAAGGTTGGTCATAAATGTCCCATAAAGCAACTTGTACACTGATGAGCCAAAACAAAGTCATAATGTATAAAATATAGGATATATTAGACGATAAGCTAAGCTGGTACTCAGTCGACGCTGAATGCAGAAAAAAATGGGCAGAGATCAAGACCTCAGTGACTTAGACAAGGGCCAAAACCTTAAGGCGAGACGCCGTCAGAGCATTTCCGAAACTGTTAGGCTAGTGGGTTGCTCACAGTCAGCAGTGGCGAGCACCTTCTGAGGGAGCAGGGAGGATGGAAAAACCACAAACCACCAACTGGGTGTTGGGCAGCCAGGACTCATCAATACAAGATGTGAACGAGGGATAACACTTTTGGTATGAATACCAGGACTGGACTAGCACAGGACCAAAGAACCTTCTTCCATTGCTCCAATATTATTCACTTCACGTTGGGGTGATCATACCATTTTGGCTCATGTGTGTGTGTGTGTGTGTGTGTATGTTGCATATTTAATGACAACATAAGCACGTGAGACATCACAGTACACTGAAGTACTGTAATGATGTCTTGCTACAATTTACACTAAACCATTTGGTATTTACATTTAATATACCACATATCGAAACAGCATGAGAACAAGCAATCATAAGTGAAACATTCTAGAAGTATCAGTTTTTCTAAAATAGCAAATAAAATTATGAGGAACACCATAATAATAGATCATTCTGAACCTACCTGAATCATACATTCCATTCCTAGGTGACATTTATGAAGTAACTGAATAGTTTGCTTAAAAAGACTCAAATCAATCGGTTAAACAACAGGACTGACTGACCAAGCACAAAAAAAGCAACAAATACCTTTAATTCTCTTTATTTAAAAAGTTGATTGATAGACCAGGATAAAGAAACGGAAATGAAATATGCTGGCACTGTATCTTACAGAAGACACATGGGAAGCTTAAGGTCCACCAGCTACACTTCTGCAGATCTTGGATTTTATCCAAAAGTCAATAAGGGCAACCTAGAGAGGGCTATAAACGACATTACAAAAAGGAGGGCTTTGGCTTTAAAGGAAAAAAGACAGAAGAGGGGGATTACAAATAAAGAAAAAACCTCAGGAAGCTTAGATATTGAGAAGCTTCCCCACTAGGCAGCAACTCAAAAAAGGCAGCCATTTTGAGTGAAATATTAGCTGGAATGTCATTTTTAAATAAAGCCCGGGATCTTTAATCGGCAGATCACATCAAGTTAAATACTCTTCTGGGAACAGTTAACTTGTAAGCATTACCAAATCTTTTTAACCTTCAAACTTTTGGTGACTGGGGGGGGGGCTGAACTGACCAGCACTATATTTTATATAAACTTACTTTAGAAAAAGGTAAGTTAAAATTAACTGTAGTTGCAGCCCTTCAAATTACATCTAGATGTTATAGTTGGGGGAGGGGAGGTGGGGGTGTAGGAGACAAGCACTTCGTAACAAAACATTCTAGTGATCTGGCTGCTAGCACTTAAAAACATCTCAGGAGGTCTCAGTCGGCTTCCTCCTCCTCAGACTCGGACTCTGGAAAACATACGGGCACACTGTCATGCTCGCACTCCTAACAGACCTAAAGCCAACAGCACCACTTATGGTAATCACAAGCACACTATACAAGGCTTGAAAAAAAAATCGAATGCAGTTGTTCTGAATAATTAGCTAATTAGCTTGCCTCTTAACAGAACTGCACTTGCCTAATTCTGACTGACTCTGCACTTACCTTCTTCGGCGTTTTTGAGCCAGTCAACAAATTTTTTCATCTGCTCGAGGAAAACACTTTTGCCTTTCGCCATGTGGGCGTCGCTATACCACTTCAAAATGGCTTCCTCACTCAGGACGTCCGCTATAGGGGAAAATCAAAGAGGCCACGTGAACGGGGCTGCCAGAGGGACATGGTGGTGGTTGCCGACCCTGATGAGGCAGTGCCAGGGAAACGTGCCTTTATAAAGCAGCACGACGATCTTCTGGAAGGCCTTCATGAAGTCGATGTTGTCGTAGCAGTACTCCTGGATCTTCAGCAGCAGGGTGAGCTCTGACAGGCCCTGGGAGGTGAAGGCTTTCAGGAGGGGGCTGTATTGCTAAAAGGAAGATATAATTTAATTTATTTTTTCCTAATAAGATAACAGAGCACCAGATACAGTGTACTTACTATTAGACAGTTTGGGTGAATTTCCAACAGGGCCATTTAACAAAGCAGTAATTCCTTTGAACATGGTGTCCTGAGATAATGGCTGTAAAAAGTACTACTCAGGAGAAAAAAATGAAATAAAATAAGCGACGGGGGGCGGGAGGATCTCCGTCGTTAATGCAGCTTCACCTTCAAGTGTTTGATGGCTTGCTCAGTGACCAGCTCTTCTTTCTTGTTCCACTCCACAGAGCTCATCACACTGGTCCACACAATGCCGACCATGGTCTGCTCAGAGATGTTGGTCTTCTTCATTTCCTCCTTTACATAGGCAATGATCTACGGCACAGATACATTATATACTAGGGATTTGCAATATCACCTAAAATTACTATCATATTTTTCACTTTTTGGACGGTGAAGGTATATCACTAAGTATTACTGTATTACTTTTTTTCTAAGTTTTGGGAGGAGTAGCACATTCTGTCCCTTTATGTAAATAAAAAAAAGGTTTTATAATATGTTATGTACACTTTAATTGATATTACAGTTGGGTATGGGTGGTCTTATTTGAAAAAGATATACAGTGTCGTAGGTAATGTTTTCTCATATTTGTTTTATAATGGTCAGCATAACAACGCAAATAGAATGACAAGCTGCTTCACCCAAAAACATTTAACAGTTAATTTCAAATAAAACGCAGGGTTGCCAACTTTGGTCAGCTAGCTGGAGTGAGATTTTCAATTCGAAACAAGTCTGCACACACACGCATTTACATGTAAATGTTTTACCTTGTAAATAATCTGTAGGGTTCACAAACGACCCCAATGCTTTTGATGTAGCTAATTTTAAGTTTATAATGGAATAATACAGATTTGCCATAAGATTTGTTGCGTGAGCCCATGTCTGAAAGCATGTCGCGCCAGATGCCTGAAAGCTGGCAACCCTGAAAAACATAGATTTTAGCAATGTTTTTCCGAGCAGACTAAAAAAAATAACATTCCTTTATGCAGTTGTTAAAAAACGTAAACTTTGATGAACATGCAATCGCCAATAAACTACATCTATTTACCCAACATTTTATAAAATACTGCTTTCGATAACTTTTCAGCTGTACCATTTAAGGACTTACCAGCCACTCTGATAGGAACATTATGGCTTTTTGGTTGAGGGTGTTAGATTCACTGCTATTATTAACACTAACGGCACATTAGAGCAAACATCAGGGCTGCGTACACCAAATACGTCATGCTTGGAGGTTAAAGGAGCTTGACTTTCACTGGTATGGGAAAGGGGCGGTTCTACTGTTAACTGGCAGTTACAAGGTTTGTGGTAAACGGTACATTAAGGCAGGGGCACAAATATGCACCGCTTTAACGAATGTGTTTTACTTTATAATTTGCTACTATGTATGTATGTGTGTGTGTATGTGCGTGTGTATGTATGTGTGTGTGTGTGTGTGGAAACCGGTGATTTTGTTTAATGTGTATAATTACACAATCTTTATTACGAATTTGTTAATTTGCTATTTCAACCGGGCGGAGTGTGTTTAATACAAAATTCACACAACGCAGATAAACTGGTTACATATATTAAGGACAAGTATTTAATTTACAAGGAAAATTAAATGCTATATTTTTTATAAATAGGCTGTTGACTTATCGTGGTGTTGACGGTATGCTATAAATCCATATCGTGGCACACAATAGCACCTTATTATAGCAAAAACTTTTGTATCTCGTTGAATCTGTTATTCCAACCAGATCACAATTACAACTTCGGTCTCTTCATTTGTCCACACATCCATCATTATTACCTTTCTCCCCCCCACTTTATAACTTTGTCTATTGTTGTTTTCAGAGTTAGTAACTATGCTTTTTCAGGATGGCAGATGGATTGTGTTCGCAAGGCAGCTTCACATTATTATTATTATTAATAATAATAATAATAATAATAATAATAATAATAATAATAATACATTTTTAACCGTTTATTATTTTCCGATTTTGTAACTTGTTTTTTCCCAGGGTGGCGGTTGTACTGTGTTTCAGATGCAGACTATTTGCATAACCAATTAGCAATAAATTGCAGTGCAAGTCCCACCTCAAAGTACCCCAGCTGGTTTGGTACTTTGGGTACTGGAACTTTTGGTACTGGTACCTGACCAGCAATCAATGCAAAAGGGAAAGTACTGAATTTTTAGTACCAAAAGCATGGTAGCTGGTGCGGTGGAAAGGCAGCCATACATGATTAATCTGCTAGCCATGATTTAAACCCAGAGTCTCCCACACATGGGCACAGGACCCTAAACTACTGAGCTACACTGCAGAAATTGGAACTAGAACACTGCACATCTGTGAACAGCCATCGAACAGCAAGCGGGGAGCCAGACTAACATCTTTGAAAGGATCTCCACGTGACATCTGCTCCTGTAGCTCCTTCTGCAGCTCCTTTCGGGCCCCGATGGACTGCTGGTTCCGGGCAAAGTCCGACAGCTCCTTGAGCCCAGCATCGGTGAAGTATTTCGCAAAGTGCTCACAGCTCCGCTTGTTGGCAGGAAAGAGTTCCTGTAGGAGACCAGAGAGCGAGGAAGTCTGGGTGTGAGATCGCCAGGAACAGTAAAAACGGCCAACCAATCAGAAAAGGACCTTCACGTGGCCCGGATTACCATCAGTCGGTTGTCCATGCCGACCTTCCGGAGACTGGCAGCGACGGAGTTAATATCCTTCTCGTTTATCCATGATTTAAACAGCTTAACAGCAAAGGCTGCAGACACACCTGACAACAAGTAAGAGATCCTTGGAATATTTTGATAACATTTCTGGACAGACTACAAACTAAATTAAAAAGGAGGGAATGTAGTGAATCCTTAATATATCAACACAGGTGTTACTACACAGAGTCTGCCATATTTTG
Source organism: Mormyrops attenuatus (assembly GCA_026777985.1). NCBI lineage: Eukaryota > Metazoa > Chordata > Actinopteri > Osteoglossiformes > Mormyridae > Mormyrops > Mormyrops attenuatus. The sequence continues at coordinate 3,747,556 of JAODKC010000038.1, forward strand.
TTGCTTGCCCAATACTTCCCCAAAGTAGTTTGTATAATCAATCTATAATATGCTGCAGGGAATTTCTCTTTTTAACAGACTTAACTCAGATTTAACCAAGTAACTATAGCGTTCCACCTCCAGGAACTGTTAGGCTACAGAGGTCTATGCCTACCTTCCTTGACAAGGTTCTCATTGAAGAGACTACTCAGAATGGAGGCCGATATGCTCCCATTTGCTAGTAGGATGCCTGTGAGCATGGCCAGCTTGTTACGCTCCGACTCTGTGAAACCCTTCAGGAACAGGAGAAGCTGCGGGGGACACAAACATCTGTTCAACAGACATCCCCGGCTGCGGCACAGCAGGTCACCGTCACATAGAGTAAAAGTGACACTTCACCGTATAGGTACCGAAAACTAGTAAGCAGTTACATTCATAAGTGTGTTTAAAGAAAACTAACAAATTTAATTTTTACTGTTAAACATGGCTCACCTTCTTGATCTCCTCTTCAAAACCTTTCTCCAGGTACTTATAGCGCCTGATAAGTTTGTTAAAAACCTAAAAAACAAACAGAAGAATCAGGGCAAGCTGTAATGCAACATTTTAAATATTAAAAGGTGCACGCTGATGCAAGAAGCCCACCTGAGCATATGCCTGCATGGTCTCCAGGTCTTCCTGTGCTTTAAAGAGACAGAACTCCGTACAGGTCATGTCATCAGACAGCGTCCCCCCTGGGGCTGAGCAGAATAGAAAAAAGCAGCAAATTTCAGTCGTCTATAAGTGGAAGGACCAATGACCATTAGCCTGGACTGATTAAAGGATGGATATTCGTCACCCTTACCCAGCATGCCACCGGCCACCAGGATGTCAAACAGTGTCTCTGCATAGCGCCGGTAGTCAAGTTTGGCACCAGAGGCATCAAGGAACTTAGCAACCGCTTCCAGATCAGTGCCAGTTTGATTCAGACCTTGTACAATGCTTTCCTGAAACTGTGTAGGATCAAATCTCTCCTTTTCATCTAGAGGATTAAAATAATAATAAGAAGAAAAACATTTGGTTAGAAACTTCTTCATAGGACTATTTAGACATGGTACCACTGCTCTTTCTGCAAGATGACTTCTGGGAAAATTATGCAAATTTACAATTGTCTAAGACAAAAACCTTAGCAGTACCCACCTCTTTTCCTAGTTTTAAAACGCTGGCCGGTTAGCGTTGGCTTTTGCTGCTTTTGATTATTCATAAAAGACACCCTGTGGATAAGAGTGAACTTACATTTATCACAGGTTAAAAAACAGAGTATAAAGGACTAAACGCTTAAAATTCACAGTACGATTCTGTAACTACCACGTGCATGCTTTAACATGCCAGCATCACAGTTAATATGGCAGCGATCAGCCTGCAGCTATCATGAGGAACTGGACTACATCTCCCAAAAGGTCTCGGCTTCAGTCTGGCACGTGAAGGCAGCTATTGGCCAGTTGAAATCAAGAGCACGGGGACTACATTTCCCAGAATGCCTCGGCGTCAGCTGGACACGTGAACCCATTTTAGGTTTTAAAAATTGAAGGCGAACAAAGGATTCTTTCGTTTTTATTAATTCGCGCATATATAAGTATTACTTCCCACGGGCGCAGCTTAAAACTATATACGTTTATATTTTTAAGTAGAAGGCAAGGGGACCGCACACATGGCTGGCCATCAGCGCGCAGCCCCGGACGTCTCCAGCAGTCGGAAACGCCTGACACATCGCATCCCTCGATCCTATTAAAGCAGGCCTTGCAACAAGCCTCGTTTACATACAAATCCCAAAAGGATACTAATGCGCCCATTTTCAATGCTCCTGGTCTAACAGCCCTAGTGGATGCGCGGCGGTCTGAGTTTAAAATAAAACAATACACAAAGGAGGCCAGCCACGGTGACTCACGCAGCCATTTTGACACCACCAAGCTTAACGTACTGGGTAAGCGATCGAAAGGGTTTTTTAAGAAAGAGGCAGGAGGGCGCACATGGGCTAACTGGATCCAAACAAACTGGGATATAGACAGCGAGGACATCAACCCCGGAATAACACTGATTACAAAGGGAAGAGAGACCCCAAAACGCCAGGGCCGCTGCTCGGTGTCTAATCCCTAAACCTTACAACTACCCAATTCACTAGTTCCGTGATCATGTCTATAGCAGCACTAGAAATCCGCTACTAATTGTTCCCACTAACACAGGTAAGCCGGTATGCAGATTTAAAGAGGGAAATTCTTGCATGCATATTTGCAGATGGATTCCCCCGTTATTTAGGCCGTGAAGTTACACAGCCTGCCACGAAGGGAAGCACATTTGCAATCGCCCCATAAACGAAACGATTTTTAAACGAAGAGGTGTTCGTCAGTTTGTGAACCCAAAAGATGTTCAATTTAAGTCGAGCAATACAATAAAAAAGAAAACGATCATGGGGAAGGAACACTTACCGAAATAAATGCAGATCAAAAATACGAGGACCTAGACTGCGACACGATTCAAAATCTCAAACCCCAACAATGTGTTTTCTCCCCTACAATGAAACGGACTCAAGTGCGGCGGCGCACGACTCATAAAATGTGGATCCTTACACTTTCCGACGGAGAAGCAACTAGAAATGATAGTTTAAAATGGAAATCATCCTATATTACATAGATATAAATAGCATATTTTATCTGTCATATAGGTTAGTTCCACCAATTGATGAAGTTTATGATTTTTAAATATATACATATAGATGTATCCCCCCTTCTTCATTTCCATAATTGTCCTGCCCAGTGCCGTCTCTGCGTGTCGTCACGGTCGCTGGGACGCCGGCTATAGATAATGGTAGATTTTATCATCTTCAACGTTTTCTACCAGGTCGTGTCAAGGGATTAAAAAAAGATTTTTCATGGGTCCGGTGTAATATTTCTGCTAAGGTTACACATGCATACTTTAAATGAAATCAATCTGGTACTTTGGTACCCTTGCATGCATGGCGTCCTTATTTGCTATCGGGTTGTTCATGTTTTCTAAACTGAAGATAAAAATAATAATTTCCCTACAAGATAAAAGCACAGTTTTAACGTAAATGACTTAACCAAAATATTCAGATTATTAAATGTGTAGTATTTGTAATGAATGAGTGTAGCAGTAGAGTATCAGCTGAGTATTTCAACGATAAGTCGATTATTTCCCTCTTGATTAAATTAATTAGGGAGGTATGCTGATCTTTACACTTGGCTACTCTATGCTGGGTGATTAAGAAAGACATGTCTGCAACAATGGAGTTTTCAAGATCTCCCCATGCTGGGTCAGTTTTATGAGGTACTCCAGATCCCTCATCTACCTAGTTAAAATTTTATATTGCAACTGAATCTCTTCCTTAAAGTCAGAGTTACAGTATAATTATACAATAACCTGATGCACACATGCTTTTATGATTTTGGATAATTTCATTACAATCACAACAGAAAAAAAATGTTAATTCTTATGTAATTTCTGCACTGGGACCGTCATAGCGGGTGCATGATCATTATAGACGGTGATATATACAGTCAGAGTTGGGTAATTCAGGTCCAGAGAGTAAAAGTCTAGACTGGGATTTTGTTTCGACCAACCAGTTAAGTACTGTAACTCTTAGTGACTGTAACTCTTTATGTTCAACTGGTCTTATTTCATTTTATTTATTTATTTATTTATTATTATTATTTGTTACAGATAGTAGTGTTTTTACTGCTGATTGTTAGGGATGGACCCCGTATTGTGGTATACTGAGTGATATGTGTTTTTTTGTGTTTCTCCTACTTGGGTTTGTGTGTGGACTCTGTACTGCAAACAAAATTTACTTGAGGGACAGTGTCACCTAATTTTGTTAAACCTTTTCAATTTTTCCCCTTTAATCACCATGGGAGTTTTTGGTTTCTCTTTTTGTCTTATTATGATTTTTTTCTCTTTTTTATTTAGCAAATGTTTTCAATGATAGCGATGTGCATTTTGAGAAAGCAGAGTCAGACAATCCCTGGAACAACTGAAGGCTAAAGGGGAAAATTACTCTGCTGGCTATGCAGCCATAGGCATGGCGTCCTAATCCACTGAGCCACCCCCCAAATCCATGATCTTTTGAGCTGGAATTGAACCAGTGACCTAAGGATCTCCACCTTATGCTTTTAAAGTCATCGGGTCCACCATTTGAGCTATCAATGCTACTAAGACTGCAACCACAGAAGTATGTTGTATATATCACCGTGACTGTAGTTGGCCATCATCTTTTTCTATCCGCGTATATATGTGCTGTATATATGGGAGCCATTGACAAATTCTCTGTGTGAATATACTTGATAAATAAACCTGGTTCTCCTTTCTCTACCCTGGTAGCATTATTGCTGCTTGCCCAGAGGAAAACACATAATCGCACATTGTTGGCACAAATGTTCAAGTTTTTACACTCACACCTCCATGGTTGGAGTTTGAATCCTACCTCTGCTCTGTATTTGTGTGAGTTTGCATGTTTTCTTTGTGTTTTGTCATCATAAACCTTCTTATAAAATTAATAAATAAATAAATAAATAAATAATAATAATAGATTGCATTTATATAGTACCTTCCACAAACCCAAGGTCACTTTACAATGAAAAAGACAAACATTTAAGCATTTCAGAAAGAGAAATGTTCATTAAATAGGAGGTCTTTAAGTCCAATTTAGAGGTGGAGAATGAAGAACAGTTGCAGACAGAATGAGGAAGACAATTCCAGAGTTCAGGGGTAAAGGAACTGAATGACCAACCACCCATACTGAGGCACCTGGTGTGAGCGTCAAGGAATAGGTTACAGCTAGATAACCAGAGAGAGTGAAGGGGACAGTCTGTGGTCAGGAGTTCACTGAGGTAAGGGGGTGCAAGACCATGTGTGCTTTGAAGGTGAGTAGCAGGATTTTGAATTTCGTATGGGACAGAATTGGTCACCAGTGTAACTGAGAGAATGGGGGTGAAGTGAGCAGACAGCTTGTTATGAGTAACGACTATTGCAGCACACTTCTGAATAAACTGAAGCTTTTGTAAAGATTTTGCGGGAAGGCCAATTAAAAGACAATTATGAATATGGGGCATAATGAAAACATGAACCAGAGCTTGCTCATTATTACTTGTACTCCTAGATTTCTGATAAAAGGAGCAGGCTTTATGCATACACATTAGTACAAACAGAGAAATCGGATGCTTTAGATAATAAGGATTTAAGACCTACCATCATAATTTCAGTTTTATCAGTATTTAGCTTGAGAAAGTTATCATGCATCCAAAGCTTCAGGTCAGAGATGCATGCCTTTTGTGGGGTTTTTTTTGGTGGGGTGCAGGGTTTCAATTTGGGAATGCGAATTGACATATAACTTCATACCATTTGTGTTAGGAATGATCTGACCAAGGAGCACAATGTAAATTGAAAAGAGAAGGGGGGCAAGAACTGATCCCTGAGGGACACCACTCTTAAGAGGATAGGTAGGGGACTTCAGTTTGCCTACAGTGACATACTGTTGTCTGTTTGTGAGATTTGACCTTAACCAGAGAAGGGCTATGTGGGTAATACCAACAGAGGACAGATGGGTAATGAGGACTTCATGATTTAGTGGCAAGTGCTGCACTTAAAGGAGGAGGAGAATGTTAAGAGCACTATCATCAGCAGACCTGAGAAGATCACTGACAACTTATAAATGAGCCGTCATAGAATTGTGCTGTTTGCGGAAGCCAGATTGAAACGGCTCATAGCCATTTACTTTGAAAGTCACAGATATGCGAGTTAACGCTTGCTTAATGTAAGACATTTGAGTGTCTTATGCTGCCCGCTAATTGGTTTCTTAGGCTGTACAGCTGGTGGTAATACTTGGAAGCCTAAGTTGTAGACTCAGTGGACATGAAAATAGAGGTTTAGTTTCTACCTACAGTAATAAGATCTAGGAACTTAATTTGCGTTCTATTGTTATGTCCACATGTCACTGAGAACATTGTAAAACTATAGTCACCTTGGTCAGCAGCACTGAAATGTGGGCCTTGAGGCTGACAGGCTCGTGCATGATCCAGTGGAGGATGGTGTCAAACACTACATCCTCCTGTCTGACACTGAGCTCATCCCTTTCAATGATGTCACATAGCTGGGGCAGGGTGAGCTCCAGGAACACCCAAGCTGAGGTGCTGGCAACCTGCTTGAAGTTTTCTAAAATGAACCGGAAGGCTGATTAGTGCAGCTTGGGGCGGTAGCAGACGTCAGCAATACTGCAGATGCCAATGCAGTTGTCGATGCAAAGCAGATCTTCCAGGAAGTCGCTACAGCGCTGCAGGATGCCTGGGATGTTCAGCTGATCAACGGCTGCCTGGAGGCTCTCCACGTTGTCCACCATGATGAGCACAGTATGCGTGTAGGCATACTCAGTGATCAGCCTCAGTGCTTCTGAGGAAACGCCTGGGATTATGTATTCATGCTTCCCCTTCACATTCCAGCCACTGGTGAACAGGGTCCTGAAAAACAATGCAGATGTCACTTATTTAATAAATATGGGTTTTGCAGACAGAGTTAAATAAGAGGTTTCTGTTTACTTGTACAATCAGCTATACAAGATGAACAAGTAAAACCTTTTTAATAACAGTTTTTGTAAGAATACTGTGTTTACTGTGTTTGTTAACTAACAACTACCCCGGAAGAACGGAAGGCAGTGAGACTCTCTTGCATTCCTCTCCCCCAATCCCAAGGACACCTGGAAACACACACACATATACATATGTACAGATATGCACTCGCCACATCCTCCCCCCATCCCACGCCTTCACTGCTTCATACCTTCAGTGTGGACAGGCGGGTCTGCGACCAGCGCCTCGTAATGGCTGCAGGACCGGATGGCTGTTTGTCTATGCTGGACTACCTCCACCTCCCCATTTCCCTCCCCTGTTGCTAGTC